>CM059798.1:25451893-25579393 GCA_030435695.1 Brachymystax lenok tsinlingensis
ACTAGAGAGTCAGGATCAGAAACACACACACCGAGCCCTTCGGGAACCAGTCTGTGTACCAGTAACTAGAGAGGATCAGAAACACACACACCGAGCCCTTCGGGAACCAGTCTGTGTACCAGTAACTAGAGAGGATCAGAAACACACACACCGAGCCCTTCGGGAACCAGTCTGTGTACCAGTAACTAGAGAGGATCAGAAACACACACACCGAGCCCTTCGGGAACCAGTCTGTGTACCAGTAACTAGAGAGTCAGAATCAGAAACACACACACCGAGCCCTTCGGGAACCAGTCTGTGTACCAGTAACTAGAGAGTCAGAATCAGAAACACACACACCGAGCCCTTCGGGAACCAGTCTGTGTACCAGTAACTAGAGAGGATCAGAAACACACACACGAGCCCTTCGGGAACCAGTCTGTGTACCAGTAACTAGAGAGGATCAGAAACACACACACCGAGCCCTTCGGGAACCAGTCTGTGTACCAGTAACTAGAGAGGATCAGAAACACACACACCGAGCCCTTCGGGAACCAGTCTGTGTACCAGTAACTAGAGAGTCAGAATCAGAAACACACACACCGAGCCCTTCGGGAACCAGTCTGTGTACCAGTAACTAGAGAGTCAGGATCAGAAACACACACACCGAGCCCTTCGGGAACCAGTCTGTGTACCAGTAACTAGAGAGTCAGGATCAGAAACACACACACCGAGCCCCTTGAGAACCAGTCTGTGTACCAGTAACTAGAGAGGATCAGAAACACACACACCGAGCCCTTCGGGAACCAGTCTGTGTACCAGTAACTAGAGAGTCAGGATCAGAAACACACACACCGAGCCCTTCGGGAACCAGTCCGTGTACCAGTAACTAGAGAGTCAGGATCAGAAACACACACACCGAGCCCCTCGAGAACCAGTCTGTGTACCAGTAACTAGAGAGGATCAGAAACACACACACCGAGCCCTTCGGGAACCAGTCTGTGTACCAGTAACTAGAGAGTCAGGATCAGAAACACACACACCGAGCCCCTCGAGAACCAGTCTGTGTACCAGTAACTAGAGAGTCGGGATCAGAAACACACACACCGAGCCCTTCGGGAACCAGTCTGTGTACCAGTAACTAGAGAGACAGGATCAGAAACACACACACCGAGCCCCTCGAGAACCAGTCTGTGAACCAGTAACTAGAGAGGATCAGAAACACACACACCGAGCCCTTCGGGAACCAGTCTGTGTACCAGTAACTAGAGAGTCAGGATCAGAAACACACACACCGAGCCCCTCGAGAACCAGTCTGTGTACCAGTAACTAGAGAGTCGGGATCAGAAACACACACACCGAGCCCTTCGAGAACCAGTCTGTGTACCAGTAACTAGAGAGGATCAGAAACACACACACCGAGCCCTCGAGAACCAGTCTGTGTACTAGTAACTAGAGAGTCAGGATCAGAAACACACACACCGAGCCCTTCGGGAACCAGTCTGTGTACCAGTAACTAGAGAGGATCAGAAACACACACACCGAGCCCTTCGGGAACCAGTCTGTGTACCAGTAACTAGAGAGGATCAGAAACACACACACCGAGCCCTTCGGGAACCAGTCTGTGTACCAGTAACTAGAGAGGATCAGAAACACACACACCGAGCCCTTCGGGAACCAGTCTGTGTACCAGTAACTAGAGAGTCAGAATCAGAAACACACACACCGAAATTCTTCGGGAACCAGTCTGTGTACCAGTAACTAGAGAGTCAGAATCAGAAACACACACACCGAGCCCTTCGGGAACCAGTCTGTGTACCAGTAACTAGAGAGTCAGAATCAGAAACACACACACCGAGCCCTTCGGGAACCAGTCTGTGTACCAGTAACTAGAGAGTCAGAATCAGAAACACACACACCGAGCCCTTCGGAAACCAGTCTGTGTACCAGTAACTAGAGAGTCAGAATCAGAAACACACACACCGAGCCCTTCGGGAACCAGTCTGTGTACCAGTAACTAGAGAGTCAGGATCAGAAACACACACACCGAGCCCTTCGGGAACCAGTCCGTGTACCAGTAACTAGCCTGTCTGGATCAAAAACACACACACAGACATATACGTTTAAAGATGTTTGGAAACGCTGATTTATAATGAAGCAAACTGACCAATCACCGGATAATGGTTGGAACTGCAGGCCGACTAATATTAGCATTTGAGCATAAACACAAATTGTGTGTCTGTGTGTGGTTGTATGGAAGAAGCAGAAACGAAATGTTAACATGCTATAGCAGCCCATAGTAGTAGCATCCCACAGTAGTAGCAGCCCATAGTAGTAGCATCCCACAGTAGTAGCAGCCCATAGTAGTAGCAGCCCATAGTAGTAGCAGCCCATAGTAGTAGCAGCCCATAGTAGTAGCAGCCCATAGTAGTAGCAGCCCATAGTAGTAGCAGCCCGCAGTAGTAGCCCATAGTAGTAGCAGCCCATAGTAGTAGTAGCAGCAGTAGTCCACAGCAGCAGTAGTAGCAGCAGCAGTAGTAGTCCACAGCAGCAGTGTCCACAGCAGCAGCTGTCCACAGCAGCAGCTAGCAGTAGCAGCAGCAGCAGTACAGCAGTCCACAGCAGCAGCTGTCCACAGCAGCAGCAGCAGCTGTCCACAGCAGTGTCCAGCAGCAGCTGTCCACAGCAGCAGCTGTCAGCAGCAGCTGTCCACAGCAGCAGCTGTCCACAGCAGCAGCTGTCCACAACAGCTGTCCACAGCAGCAGCTGTCCACAGCATAAGCTGTCCACAGCAGCAGTTGTCCACAGCAGCAGCTGTCCACAGCAGCAGCTGTCCACAGCAGCAGCTCAGCAGCTGTCCACAGCAGCAGCTGTCCACAGCAGCTGTCCACAGCAGCAGCTGTCCACAGCAGTAGCTGTCCACAGCAGCAGCTGTCCACAGCAACAGCAGCAGCAGCTGTCCACAGCAGCTGTCCACGCAGCAGCTGTCCACAGCAGCAGCTGTCCACAACAGCAGCTGTCCACAGCAGCAGCTGTCCACAGCAGCTGTTGTCCACAGCAGCAGCTGTCCACAGCAGCAGCTGTCCAGCAGCAGCTGTCCACAGCAGCAGTCCACAGCAGCTGTCCACAGCAGCTGTCCACAGCAGCAGCTGTCCACAGCAGCAGCGCTGTCCACAGCAGCAGCTGTCCACAGCAGCAGTTGTCCACAGCAGCAAACCACAGCAGCTGTCCACAGCAGCAGCTGTCCACAGCAGCTGTCCACAGCAGCAGTCCACAGCAGCGTCCACAGCAGCTGCTGTCCACAGCAGCAGCTGTCCACAGCAGCAGCTGTCCACAGCAGCATCCACAGCAGTTGTCCACAGCAGCAGCTGTCCACAGCATGCTGTCCACAGCAGCAGCTGTCCACAGCAGCAGCTGTCCACAGCAGCAGCTGTCCACAGCAGCAGCTGTCCAGCAGCAGCTGTCCACAGCAGCAGCTGTCCACAGCAGCAGCTGTCCACAGCAGCATGTCCACAGCAGCAGCTGTCCACAGCAGCAGCTGTCCACAGCAGCAGCTGTCCACAGCAGCAGCTGTCCACAGCAGCTGTCCACAGCAGCAGCTGTCCACAGCAGCAGCTGTCCACAGCAGCAGCTGTCCACAGCAGTCCACAGCAGCAGCTGTCCACAGCAGCATGTCCACAGCAGCAGCTGTCCACAGCAGCAGGTCCACAGCAGCAGCTGTCCACAGCAGCAGCTGTCCACAGCAGCAGTAGCCTGTCCACAGCAGTAGCTGTCCAGCAGCAGCTGTCCACAGCAGCAGTGGTCCACAGCAGCAGCTGTCCACAGCAGCAGCTGCTCTGTCCACAGCAGCAGCAGCAGCTGTCCACAGCAGCAGTGTCCATAGCAGCAGCTGTCCAGCAGCAGCTGTCCACAGCAGTTGCTGTCCACAGCAGCAGTCCACAGAAGCTGTCCACGCAGCAGCTGTCCACAGCAGCAGCTGTCCACAGCAGCTGTGTCCACAGCAGCAGCTGTGTCCGCAGCAGCTGTCCATGATAGCAGCTGTCCACAGTAGCAGCAGCCAGCAGTAGTTGTCCAGCATGGTAGCAGCTGTCCGCAGCAGCTGTCCACAGCAGTAGCTGTCCACAGCAGCAGCTGTCCATAGTGTTAGCAGTCCCATAGTGCAGCTGTCCACAGCAGCAGCTGTCCACAGCATGTAGCAGCAGCTGTCCACAGTAGCAGCTGTCCAGCAGTAGCAGTCCACAGCAGTAGCAGCCACAGTAGCAGCTGTCCATAGTAGTAGCAGCCCATAGTAGTAGCAGCCATAGTAGTAGCAGCTGTCCATAGTAGCAGCTAGCAGTCCACAGCAGTAGCAGCCACAGCAGTAGTAGCAGCCCATAGTAGCAGCTGTCCACAGTAGCATGTAGCAGTAGCTGTCCACAGCAGTAGCAGCCCATAGTAGTAGCAGCCCATAGTAGTAGCAGCCCATAGTAGTAGCAGCCCACAGTAGTAGCAGCCCATAGTAGTAGTAGCAGCCCATAGTAGTAGTAGCCCACAGTAGTAGCAGCCCATAGTAGTAGCAGCCCATAGTAGTAGCAGCCCATAGTAGTAGCAGCCCATAGTAGTAGCAGCCCATAGTAGTAGCAGCCCATAGTAGTAGCAGCCCATAGTAGTAGCAGCCCATAGTAGTTGTTGTCTCTGACAGCTGCTACAGTGAGAGAGGTGGAAAACAACAGCTGGGATCCTTCAGTTGGGAGATTACAATACTCTCACAATGCACTGTTTCCTTTTGTGGGAAATACTGATTTTGATTGGCTGGTCCTGGCTCCCCAGTGGGTGGTTCTAGGCCCTCCCATGCCCACCCATGGCTGTGCCCCTGACTAGCCATGTGCCCTCCCAGGCCCACTCATGGCTGTGCCCCTGCCTAGCCATGTGCCCTCCTAGGCCCACTCATGGCTGTGCCCCTGCCTAGCCATGTGCCCTCCCAGGCCCACCCATGGCTGTGCCCCTGCCTAGCCATGTGCCCTCCCAGGCCCACCCATGGCTGTGCCCCTGCCTAGTGATGTGAAATCCATAGATTACGGCCTAATTAATGTATTACAATTGAGTAAAATCGTTGAAATTGTTGCACTTATATTTTTGTTCAGTATATATATAATATAAAACAGTTCCTCCCTGGGAGGAGGTCAGCTGTTGTACCTGGGAGGTCAGCTGTTGTACCTGGGAGGAGGTCAGCTGTTGTACCTGGGAGGAGGTCAGCTGTTGTACCTGGGAGGAGGTCAGCTGTTGTACCTGGGAGGAGGTCGGTTGTTGTACCTGGGAGGAGGTCAGTTGTTGTACCTGGGAGGAGGTCAGCTGTTGTACCTGGGAGGAGGTCAGCTATTGTACCTGGGAGGAGGTCGGTTGTTGTACCTGGGAGGAGGTCAGTTGTTGTACCTGGGAGGAGGTCAGCTGTTGTACCTGGGAGGAGGTCAGCTGTTGTACCTGGGAGGAGGTCAGCTGTTGTACCTGGGAGGAGGTCAGCTGTTGTACCTGGGAGAGACATTCAAAACATCTCTCTCTGTCTCTTCCTTCCTACTCCTCTCTTTCTTCCTGTAAGCAACAATTTTTTTTTATGTAAGCAGCATCACTCTTCCTCTCCCATATTCTTCCTCCCTCTGTCTTGTCCCTCCCCTCCCATATTCTTCCTCCCTCTGTCTTGTCCCTCCCCTCCCATATTCTTCTCCTCCCTTTGTCTTGTCCCTCCCTCCCATATTCTTCCTCCCTCTGTCTTGTCCCTCCCCTCCCATATTCTTCCTCCCTCTGTCTTGTCCCTCCCCTCCCATATTCTTCCTCCCTCTGTCTTGTCCCTCCCCTCCCATATTCTTCCTCCCTCTGTCTTGTCCCTCCCTCCCATATTCTTCCTCCCTTTGTCTTGTCCCTCCCCTCCCTTCTTCTTCCTCCCTCTCCCTTCACTCTCCTCTCCCTTCTCTCTCTGATCTCATCTCCCCCTCATTTTTGTCATCCCTCCCCTACCCATCTCCCTTCTCCTCCCTCCCCCTTCACCTCTCCCTCTATCTCCCTCTGTAAGCTGCTTATTTGGAGCAGCACTGTTCAGTCCTCTGAGGGCTTTGGGATGGGGTTTTCTGATAGCTGAGACGTGTTGTTTGATCATACACACTCTCACTCAGCCGGCCTGCCTGACTGCCTGGTACCTGACTGCCTGACTGCCTGGCTGCCTGGCTACCTGACTGCCTGGCTGCCTGGCTGCCTGACTGCCTGGCTGCCTGGCTGCCTAACTGCCTGGCTACCTGGCTGCCTGGCTACCTGACTGCCTGGCTACCTGACTGCCTGGCTACCTGACTGCCTGCCACACACACACCAGTTTTGTGTTTCTGTTTGATTGTCACCATCCCTTTGGTGTGTGTGTGCATGCGTACATTTGTGTGTGAGTGTATGTGCATTCCTGTGTGTTTGTGTTGAAGGATATCTGCTAGTATTAAGAGTACACATACATGCACATGCATGTAGTTAAATTATTTGACGTTGTTGAACAGTCAGACAACTTCGACACACACACACACACCCACAGACACACACACACACACATCACTTTGATTGGCTCTCAGAGGACAATTAAATGTAGAGTGGGAAATCAACAGACGTCTGAAATATATAAATATATTACCATTTAATGAGACAGTGTTTTTAATGTTAGCGGTTTAATGAGTCGCCGCACAGAGGGACAGAATCGGAATACTGATGTCTATTTCGACTGTCACCTCTGGAATTTTAAATAGCTTAAATGAGTCGTAAAAAATAAAGTGTTTAAAAAGCATTTGCCCCCAACCAACAGAACGAAGCGTTATGGTCAATAATGTATTAGAATGTGCACAGAGGGACAGAATACTGATGTCCGTTGTTGACCTTTTAGTTGACGATCACCTTTGAGATGTTTATTTGATTCTACGGAATATTTATAGCTTTGGAGTAAAATAACCTACTTCTGGAGTGGTGGAGCCCGGAGACTGCAGTGGGGTTCAAACTGTAAATCCCAGTTCATACATTTAAATTTTAACACATTTAAAAACTACATTTTTAATCTCTGGGACCCCTCAGGATTAACAAATCAGAGCAAGATTACTGAATGTAAGTACATTATTTACCTTCAGAGGTGAATGTATCAAACCAGTGATAAAAGTGTTTTGTTGTTGTGCACTCTCCTCAAACAATAGCATGGTATTTTTGTTGTTGTAATAGATACTGTAAATTGGACACTACATTTAGATTAACAAGCTTTCTGCCCATATAAGAGATGTCTGTGTCCCGGAATTGGCTGTTGTTTACAGCGTCATTCTAGTCACATTATCGCATATTGAGCAACAACTGTCCCGGTTTAGGGACACCGATCCCGTAGAGGTTAAAAAGGCTTTTGATACTGTGAATCATGAGGTCCTCCTATCCAAACTATCCACTGAAGTCATTAGTTAGATGTATTCCTATCTGACAAACATAAGTCAAAGGGTTTGTTTGGGGGACACTCAGTCGGATTCTCTTTACTATAACATTGGGGTCCCACAAGGGTCAATATTAGGCCCCCTTCTGTTTACCATCTATATAAATGATCTCCCACTTGCTTGCCCACAATTTGCAGTTTTTTACAATCACTTTGGCACTAATTTCTGAACCTTGATGTCATTTTTCAAAACTCACAAAGCGATGATCAAAATGCACATTTTTCAAAACTCTTAACACTTTGTTTTCCCCCAATTGCTTGGACACAATACACATACACATGTTCATTGAACTAAAATCACCTGTTCCAAAATGACACAACTTAACATCAAAGTATTACCATTTCAAAAGGCAATTCACACATTACATCTGAGATGACTGTCTATTCATTTCATTACAATGATCTAACTATCAATTGATACAACTGCTCAAAATGTTGTATTACTCTTAATGACAAACAATATGCCATGCTTAGATCATGAAAGGTTCAGGATAACGAGATCCATTGACACCAATTACCGTGGAACATTAACCAATTGGACTACATTATCTGTGGATGTAATATTTCATCATCATTCTTTATCAGACACTGTTTCTATGGTCCCATGTACCACTGTTCCAGATCATGTTTTCAGATTTGACATTACTGTACACTTTATTAGGTACACCTCTCTAGTACTGGGTAGGACCCCCCTTTTGCCTCCACAACAGCCTGAATTATTCACGGTGTTGTACGTTAAGAGCTACTCTCAATTGTCAAATGACTGTATACAAATGTGTACCACAGAGTTGGTGATGTGACTAAATGTGTTCTTACTGTAATTTTCCCTGCAGAATTGAGACTCGGCCAAATAGGGGAGGCAGAGGCAAAATTATGACTGACCAACAAGAGAGTGGTCAATTTGGTTTACAGAAATTCGGCAGCACATCTTGGACAATGACGACATGTTCAACAATGTGGAAGCCATAAGTTTGCTGACTATTCCAGACATGCTGAAAAGGCACCAGTTGTCTCTTAAACAGCTATACCGTGTGCCTTGTGAAAGAAATGCAGACAGAGTGAAGCAACTGAGAACTGAGTATGTACAGGTATGTTTAGTTTCAAGATGCCTTCAAGACATCATTATAATCAGTAATTCTCTTTCTAAAAATATTTATTTAGACGGTGATGGAGCTGGATGCCTCATCCTCTTTTTGGATGAGGCAGGCTTCAACCTGGCCAAGGTCGGAATGTCATTGGCCAGCGGGCAACCATCCAAGTACCTGGACAACGTGGGCCAACGTCACCATGTGTGTGGCTATATCAGAAGATGGTATGGTGGGACGCAGACCTCCTATTGGATCATGTACTGCAGCTCTCCTTGTAACCTTCATTGATTAGCTAAATCAGGTTTGTAGAGCTGATGACATGACCTATGTCATTGTGTGGGATAATGTCAGGTTCCTCCATAATCAAATGGTGCAAGCATGTTTTCAGACCCATCCACAATTTACCACCCTGTACTTACCCCCATACTCTCCTTTCCTTAACCCGATTGAGGAATTTTTCTCCACATGGAGGTGGAAGGTATATGATAGGCGCCCTCACGAACAAGCCACCCTGCTCCAGGCCATGGATGACGCATGCAATGACATCACGGCAGACCAGTGACAGGCCTGGATTTGCCATGCCCGAAGATTCTTCCCAAGATGTTTGGCTAATGAAAACCTCCATTGTGATGTGGATGAGAACCTGTGGCCAAATCCACAAGACAGGGTTGATGGACATATAGAAGTACAGTAATGTTTTGGTTTTTACAGTAAGCCAGGCGAGGAACACTGCAGTTGATGTTTTACTGTAGTTTTCTTTTTTTAGAGAGGTTTAGCTAATTATTTTTTGCTTTGATTCAAATAAACCTATGTTGTGATTTTATTGTATTTCATCAATACATTTTAGATTTTGTTCAATGATTCCACTGTGTCTGTAGTATTCTCTCTACTAGTCCTTTTTACGGTGATGTATTTACTTGTAGTACCATAATGAAACATGAATCACATATTTCGGTGTTCCTCAAGGTTTCGTTTTATGACCACTACTGTTTTCACTGTATATTTGACCTCTTGGTGATGTCATTCGGAAACACAATGTTAACTTTCACTGCTATGCGGACGACACACAGCTGTACATGTCGATGAAACATGGTGAAGCCCCAAAATTGCCCTCCCTGGAAGCCTGTGTTTCAGACATAAGGAAGTGGATGGTGGCAAATATTTTACAATTAAACTCGGACAATACAGAGATGCTTGTTCTAGGTCCCAAGAAACAAAGTGATCTTCTGATCTTCTGTTCTGTCTTCTGTTGGATCTGACAATAAATCTTGATGGTTGTACAGTCGTCTCAAATAAAACTGTGAAGGACCTCGGCGTTACTCTGGACCCTGATCTCTCTTTTGACGAGCATATCAAGACTGTTTCAAGGACCACTTTTTTCCATCTACGTAACATTGCAAAAATCAGAAACTTTCTGTCCAAAAATGATGCAAAAAAATGAATCCATGCTTTTGTCACTTCTAGATTAGACTACTGCAATGCTCTACTTTCCGGCTACCCGGATAAAACACTAAATAAACTTCAGTTAGTGCTAAACACGGCTGCTAGAATCTTGACTAGAACCAAAACATTTGATCATATTATTCCAGTGCTAGCCTCTCTACACTGGCTTCCTGTTAAAACCTCTTAGGGAGAAACGGCGCGCTAGCGCCCCACTCCCGACACTACCCGGTGAAATGTAAGGCGCCAAATTCAAAATCCAAAAGTTGAATTATTAAACATTCATTAATATACAAGTGTTGCATAGTCATCAAAAGCTCTGATTCTTGGCAATATCACAGCGTTGTCAGATTTCAAAAAGGCTTTACGGCGAAAGCACAACATTTGATTGTTTGAGGATAGCACCTCTAATATTTACGCATTAGCATAAATTCATATCCAGCGCGGGTCACACAAAACCCATATAAGAGCTAAAATAAATCACTTACATTTCGAAGAACTTCTGCTGAGGGCATCCCAAGTGTCTAACGAAGACATCCAATGGTTCTTTTGTTAGAAAAAGTCATTTATTATATCCATAAATCTCTGTTTGGTTGTTCAGAAAATCCACCGTCGAGTCGCCCATTGAACATTGAAGAGAACGCGTTCAAATTATACCTATCAACTTTGTCCAAACAAATCAAACATCATTTTTAATGTATCCTTAGGTATCCTTTTATGTATATTTACTATAATATTTCAACCAGACGATAACGTGAACGATAGGAAAGGAAATAAACAGAGAGCGCGCGCGACCGTGAACGCGCATGTCATTCTATTGAGTTCCGGGGTCCACTTCTAAATTCTTCATCTATTCGCTTCTAATTCAACCTAACGTCATGAAACTCTGTCTAAAGACTGTTGACATGAAGTGGAAGCCATAGGTACTGCAGTCTGAGTCCTAGATAACATTGAATCCCATAGGCAGCCAGGAGAATAAGGTTATCTAAAACCAGCAAATCCGGATGGATTTTCCTCGGGTTTTCGCCTGCTATATCAGTTCTGTTATACTCATAGACATTATCTTAACGGTTTTAGAAACTTCAGAGTGTTTCCTATCCAATAGTACTAATTATGTGCATATCCTAGTTTCTGGGCCTGAGTGGCAGGTATTTTACTTTGGGCACGCCAGACTCTCCAAAACCGACACCTCGGCTGCCGCTCCCTAAATAGTTTTAAGGCAAGGGCTGATTTGACCTGTTGCACCCTCTACAACCACTGTGATTATTATTATCTGACACTGCTGGTCATCTATGAACGTTTGAACATCTTGTCCATGTTCTGTTATAATCTCCACCCGGCACAGCCAGAAGAGGACTGGCCACCCCTCAGAGCCTGGTTCCTCTCTAGGTTTTTTCCTAGGTTCTGGCCTTTCCAGGGAGTTTTTCCTAGCCACCGTGCTTCTACATCTGCATTGCTTGCTGTTTGGGGTTTTAGGCTGGGTTTCTGTATAGCACTCTGTGACATCGGCTGATGTAAAAAGGGCTTCACAAATACATTTGATTGATTGATGGATATTTTGTCTTACAATATTTAATGATTGTACTAACAACTACACAGTGAAACTATCGGTATCTTGTGTGTGGGTGATCTAAATGAATGTTCCTGTGGCATTTCATGATTAATGAGATATTTGAACCAATGATTCTGCAAGTGCAAGGTCTCTTTAAAGATATGAATGCACAATGCAATGCTTTGAACATTGGACAGCCTGTGTTACAAGTGATGACCGTTTTGAGTTTTGGGTCCAGATTTTTTTTTTATGTGTAAAAAAAACTTTAACATGCAGATGTATGCAGACAGTTCTGTATGTACACTCAAAAAATAGACAACTAGTTGTTAACAAGTTAACTGAAGCTATGGGACATGTTTTCTCAATGGATGACTAATTCTTGCCTGCGTTTAAATATCGACAAGACTGCATGTACTTTTCTAAGAAATCCATTGGTTCTCCCCAACCAGCTGTTTCTTGCTAATGGGGGAGAATCTGAAAGTTGTGTCTAACTTCAGGTATCTCGGCGTCATTTTGGACTCCAACTTGACATTTTAAGAAACATGTGAAGAAGGTGGTTAAACACGGTCAAGTTTGGATGACTTTAGGTTTATCAGACCTTCCCTTCCTCTGGAGGCCCGCCTCCTGCATGCTGTGATCTTCTCTCGTCTGGAGGCCCGCCTCCTGCATGCAGTGATTTTCTCACGGCTGGAGGCCTGCCTCCTGCATGCTGTGATCTTCTCACATCTGGAGGCCCGCCTCCTGCATGCTGTGATCTTCTCACGTCTAAGAGGCCTGCCTCCTGCATGCTGTGATCTTCTCATGTCTGAGATATTGCCTCACATGCTGGTCACAAGCAGGAGCTACTATTCTGAAACCAATTGAATCACTCTACAAACAAACGCTTAAGATTTTTTTATAACAAACCCGAACAGTTACCACCATTGTCATATATTTTACAAACATAATTTATTCAGTCTGGATAGCTTTAAGCAGTATGTAGATGCAAGCCTTGTCTTTAAGATCCTGCATGGTCTTGCCCCTCCACCCTTATGCCGGCATATCATGCACAAGGAAAAGCCCCTCCAGGATAACAAGGGCAGTAACTAGAAGGGATTGTGTTGTGCCTTTTCGACACAGTAAAATCTGCCAATCGGTCTTCTCTGTTAGAGCTACAATATACTGGAATGCAATGCCCATGGACTTGAGAAGCTGCACTGATTATTGTACTTTTAAATGTAAATTAAAAACATGGCTCAAATCTATCCAAACCTGTAGACATGAGTTATCTGTCGTTCCTCATGTGTAAGACCAGTCGATGATAGTGTTGTTGTCGTTAGAATTATATATTATTGGATGTAAATGTATCGGTATTTTGTATCGTTTTAGTGAGTATGTGTATAGTTGCTGTGTAAAGGCCCTTATCCACCCAGGGACTAGAAAGGCAAATTAGCTTTTTGGCTAACCCCGGCACATTTACATGAAGGCTGCATTATTGATGTTGATTCATGTGCATTGTCCCCTAAAAAATAAAGAAATACAATTGTATTATCTCGGTGGGTGAAAAGCAATGCAATTTGAGACTGTGTCGTCTATGGATCTATGCAAATTGGAGTGGGTCCAGAGTGTCTGGGATGATGGAGTTGATGTGAGCCATAACCAGCCTTTTCAAAGCACTTCGTGATTACAGAGTGCTATAGGGCTTTAGTCATTTTGGCATGAATCCTTAGAGTTTTTTGTGGGGAACTGTGTGTGTGTGTGTGTGTGTTTGTGTGTGTGTGTGTGTGTGTGTGTGTGTGTGAGTGTGTGTGTGTGTGTGTGTGTGAGTGTGTAAGTGTGTGTGTGTGAGTGTGAGTGTGAGTGTGAGTGTGAGTGTGTGTGTGTGTGTATGTGTGTGTGAGTGTGTGTGTGTGTGTCTCTGTGTGTGTGTGTGTGTGTCTGTGTGTGTGTGTGTGTGTGTTTGTGTGTGTGTGTGTCTGTGTGTGTGTGTCTGTGTGTGTGTGTGTGTGTCTGTGTGCGTGTGTGTTCCAAGCTTGATAGTCTTTAGCCTTGCCACCAAAGGTAATTCTTGATCAATGTGTTTCCTATTAAGTATAATCTGCCTGCAGGCTGGCTTCCAAAAACTTCTGAGCTACAATTTGACAGTTTATTTAGATTTTTTTATTTGTAATATTTACAGCTGTTTAAGACTTTCCAAGCCTTCATAACTTTAACGAGGAACCGACACAGTTTTAGCACCCTCGGGAAGAATATGATGCCCCCCACCACCACCACCACCACCCCCATTTTGTAAAAAAGCGATCACATAGATATGCTAATTTAATTTTAATATATTCATACATTCATAGACTGTTTGAAATTACGTAGTCGGGTCTTTATGAAATGTATAATTACAATTTTTTTAAACCAAGTGCTTTGACTATAATAACGGAGCTGTGAGTCCTGGAAGCAGGAAGCAGGTGACAAAACAACCAAACCAGTAACGTGACAGTTTCATAAGGCTACACGCCGGTAAACAACAACAACAACAGCAACACCAACTGGTGAGAAAACATAAGGGACATACAACGGGGAGGAAATGATGTAGGTAATGATGTCCAGCTGTGAATAATGATGAATCCCAGGACCGGTGGTTAGAATTCTGGTGACGTCGTACACCGGACGGGAGGAGTAGGAGAAGATGTGACACGTCCCCCCCCCCCCCGCTCCTCTGGGCCAGACCCTTGGGGGGGACGTGGAGGGGACGTGGATGTGCAGATGGAAGCCTGTTGGAGCACCTCTTGAATGTAATCCTCCATGGCCTGAGTCTCAGCCACAGACAGATGGTAGAAGCATCTGCGCGGAGGTGTAGCATCGGAAAACAGGTTGATGGCACAGTTCCAGGGGCGATGAGGAGGGAGACAAGTAGTGCGGTCTTGGAGAATACTTCCTTAAACTACTTAGGGAGCAGTGGGGCACTAGCGCTAGCGCCCCACTCCCGACACTACCCGGTGAAATGCAAGGCGCCAAATTCAAAATCCAAAAGTTGAATTATTAAACTTTCATCAATTTACAAGTGTTGCATAGTCATCAAAAGCTCTGATTCTTGGCAATATCACAGCGTTGTCAGATTTCAAAAAGGCTTTACGGGCGAAAGCACAACATTTGATTGTTTGAGGATAGCACCTACAATATGAAACATTAGCATAAATTCATAAACCATCCCTTACCTTTTGAAGAACTTCTGCTGAGGGCTTCCCAAGTGTCCAACGAAGACATCCAATGGTTCTTTTGTTAGAAAATCCATAAATCTCTGTTTGGTTGGCGCGTTATGTTCAGAAAATCCAACATCGAATCGCCCATTGAAACGTGAAGAGAACGCGTTCAGATATACCTATAATCTTTCCTAAACAAATCAAATACCAGTTCAAATGCATCCTTAGCTATCCGTTTATGAATATTAGCGATAATATTTCACTCGGATGGTCACCTAAACATTATATAAGTAAAATAAAGTAGGGTGCTGCAGGCAGACTCGCGCCCGAGAAAACTTGTTGGCATTTCAGGTCCCCTTACCATTTCCTGTTCCTATCCGTTCCTCTTACTCCAATAATTCCTAGTTTTTGTATATAGACTGTTGACATCTAGTGGACGCCATAGGTACTGCAATCCAGGAGCTGGATTGCCTTGAAGTCAATGGGGAGAGTGTCAAACAGAGCAAAGGTCACCAAAAACTGCATTTCCAGATGGATTTTCCTCTGGTTTTCGCCAGCTATATCAGTTATATTATACTCACAGACATTATGTTAACACTTTTAGAAACTTCAGAGTGCTTCCTATCCAATAGTACTAATTATGTGCATATCCTATTTTATGAGCCTGAGTGGCAGGCATTTTACTTTGGGCACGCCAGACTCTCCAAAACCGTCACCTATGCAGCTGCTCCCTAAGAAGTTAAGGTCCTGGTATTCCTCCGGGATGTTGGGCTGAAGGGCAACCACAGGACTCTCAACCAACGTGGAACCACAGGGGACAGCGAAGCAGGTCTTCCGGCATTCAGGTGACCAGTCTGATTTTCATCCCTGACCATGAGATGATAGGGTTATGGCGTTGGAGCCAAGGGAGGCGGTGGATGATTTTGTGACCCGGTGCACTTGTGATGAAAAAATAGATGCTCTCCTGGTGATTGAACTCCACAGTGAGTGGTTGAGTGATGTGTGTGATGGTCCCAGATCCTAACGGCTGATAGTTGAGTCCTTGAACAGGAAAAGGAGAAGAGTGTGGATAGATGGTAATGTTGAGGGAGCAGGCAAGGGTCTGATCCATAAAGTTTCCCGCGGCGCCGGAATTCACTAAAGCTGTAGACACAGTACATGAGGGACAGTCAGCCAGACACCGAAAGAAATCTAGCAGGAAGAGCTGAATCTGGAATACTCACTCCTGGTCCAGGGGATGGAACATCACGTGATCGTCCCTCTGCTCTAGTGGATCCCGGATTCTGAAGTACCGGACACCGCTGGAGCTTGTGCCCTCCTTTCCCACTATACAGACATAGCCCCAGCTGTATCCGTCTGCCTCGTTCTGCTGCGGAAAGGCGTGTGATCTTTACCTACACGGGTTCAGGCTCTGATCCCGAGTCCTCGCCGAAGGAGGGAGAGAAGCGATGAGAATGCCGACGCTCCCGGAGAAGGTTATCCAGGCGGATGTGGCCATCACAATGAGGTTGTCGTCCCGACAGGGACATCATCTGACCTCTTCTGAATAGCGTGCGAAGCGCCGGCTCATTCCATCCACTGGAAGCTGCTAATGTCCGGAAGGTGAGCGCACACTCAGCAGCCGTCTGATTCCCCTGCTGGAGCTGAAGCAGACGCTCATGAACCGCTCATAAGAATCTAGCTCCTCCTCTGCTCTCTCCCAGACGTCCGTAGTCCATTCCAACGCCCGCCCAGTCAGCAGAGAAATAACCGTGGCAACCTTAGACCTCTCAGTTGTGGGGGGCTCCCATCTGGTGTGAAAAATGGAGGGAGCACTGAAGGAGGAAGCCACGGCATTTGCATGGTGTACTGTCGTATTTATTCGGGAGGGATAGACAGGCGTCGCTGACCTGAGCGGGTTGCTGAATGGGCCGTTGCGCTGGCTCGTTGGGTAGACTGGCTCTAGAGTATCCTCCGATACTGGGCTGCACCGTCTCTCGTGGGTGTTTGAGACGCTGCAGACTACGGAGAACCTCTTCCATGGCCGTCCCCAGTTGAGCCAGCTGTTCATGGTGTTGACGTAGAAGGTACCGTTGTTTGTCGACCGTCTGAGAGATGTCCGACTCTCCTGCTGCTTCCACAGTTTGAGTTGGTTGTTCTGTAATAACGGAGCTGTGAGTCCTGGAAGCAGGAAGCAGGTGAAAAACAACCAAACCAGTAACGTGACAGTTTCATAAGGCTACACGCCGGTAAACAACAACAACAACAGCAACACCAACTGGTGAGAAAACATAAGGGACATACAACGGGGAGGAAATGATGTAGGTAATGATGTCCAGCTGTGAATAATGATGAATCCCAGGACCGGTGGTTAGAATTCTAACGACAGGGTAAGATGTGACATTGACACTCTCTCAAATTTCCTTGAGATGTCACCACAACTTGATTGGAGTCCACCTATGGGCAATTCAATTGTTTGAACGGGAGGTAGAAGATACTTACCTAGGTGTATGTCAGTGCAGAAACTATACTATGAAGTCAAAGGAAGTGTCCGTAGATCTCCTAGATTATTCTACTGCTACTCTATTCTACTGCTACTCTATTCTACTGCTATTCTACTGCTACTCTACTGCTACTCTACTGCTACTATGTTCTACTGCATCCATATTCTACTAATACTCTATTCTACTGCTACTCTATTCTACTGCTACTCTACTGCTACTATGTTCTACTGCAACCATATTCTACTAATACTCTATTCTACTGCTACTCTATTCTGCTGCTACTCTACTGCTACTATATACTACTGCAACTATATTCTACTGCTACTCTATTCTACTGCTATTCTACTTCTATTCTACTGCTACTCTATTCTACTGCAACTCTATTCTACTGATACTCTACTGCTACTATATTCTACTGCATCTATACTCTACTAATACTCTATTCTACTTCTACTCTATTATACTGCTACTCTATTATACTGCTACTCTATTCAACTGCTACTCTATTCTACTGCTACACTATTTTACTGCTAGTCTATTCTACTGCTACTATATTCTACTGCTACTCTATTCTACTGCTACTATATTCTACTGCTACTATATTCTACTGCTACTCTATTCTACTGCTACTATATTCTACTGCTACTCTATTCAACTGCTACTCTATTCTACTGCTACACTATTTTACTGCTAGTCTATTCTACTGCTACTCTATTCTACTGCTACTATATTCTACTGCTACTCTATTCTACTGCTACTATATTCTACTGCTACACTATTTTACTGCTACTCTATTCTACTGCTACTATATTCTACTGCTACTCTATTCTACTGCTACTCTATTCTACTGCTACTCTATTCTACTGCTATTCTACTTCTATTCTACTGCTACTCTATTCTACTGCTACTATATTCTACTGCTACTATATTCTACTGCTACTCTATTCTACTGCTACTATATTCTACAGCTTCTCTATTCTATTGATACTCTGCTGCTACTCTATTCTACTACTACTCTATTCTACTTCTATGCTACTGCTACTCTATCCTACTGCTACTCTACTCTACTGCTACTCTATTCTACTGCTACTCTACTGCTACTCTACTCAACTGCTACTCTATTCTACTGTTACTCTACTCTACTCCTGCTCTATTCTACCGATACTCTGCTGGCAATCTATTCTACTAGTACTCTACTCTATTTCTACTCTAGTATACCTCTACTCTATTCTACTGCTACTCTACTCAACTGCTACTCTATTCTACTGTTACTCTACTCTACTGGAACTCTATTCTACTGCTACCCTATTCTACTCCTGCTCTATTCTACCGATACTCTGCTGGCAATCTATTCTACTAGTACTCTACTCTGTTGCTACTCTACTATACCTCTACTCTATTTTACTGCTACACTACTCAACTGCTACTCTATTCTACTGTTACTCTACTATACTTCTACTCTATTCTACTGCTACTCTATTCTGCTTCTACACTACTGCTACTCTACTGCTACTCAACTGCTACTCTATTCTACTGCTACTCTGCTACTACTCTGTTCTACTGATACTCTACTGATAATCCACCTCTACTCTACTCTACTTCTACTCTACTCTACTGTAACTTCATTCTTTTGCAACTCTATTCTACTGCTACTCTATTCTACTTCTACTCTACTGATACTTTACTGACACTATATCCTACTTCTACTCTATTCTACTGCTACTCTATTCTACTGCTACTCTGCTGCTACTCTATTCTACTGCTACTCTGCTGCTACTCTATTCTACTTATGCTCTACTGCTACTCTGCTTCTACTCTATTCTAATGCTACTCTATTCTACTCCTACTCTATTCTAATGCTACTCTGCTGCTACTCTATTCTACACCCTACTCTATACTACTCTATTCTACTCCTACTCTATTCTACTGCTACTCTGCTTCTACTCTATTCTACTCCTACTCTATTCTAATGCTACTCTGCTGCTACTCTATTCTACTCCTACTCTATTCTACTCTATTCTACTCCTACTCTATTCTACTGCTACTCTGCTTCTACTCTATTCTACTCCTACTCTATTCTAATGCTACTCTGCTTCTACTCTATTCTACTCCTACTCTATTCTACTCTATTCTACTCCTACTCTATTCTACTGCTACTCTGCTTCTACTCTATTCTACTCCTACTCTATTCTAATGCTTCTCTATTCTAATGCTACTCTATTCTAATGCTACTCTATTCTAATGCTACTCATATGAATATATGGACATAAAAAACTCTTCTAGACCCTATTATAGTTGTTGGGAAACTGTGTGTGTGTCTCTGCATCTGGCCTAAAAATGAAGAATACTTTTTATTGAAGTAATTGTAGTGCTATATCTCGTAACACAATCAACTTCAGACTGAAATGAGTGTGTGTACTTCTGTATGGTGTGTGTGCGTGTGTGCGTGTGTGTGTGTGTGCGCGTGTGTGTAAGGCCGTGTGTGCATGGGCGTGCGTGCACTTGTATGTGTGTGCGTGGGTGTGCGTGTGTGTGCGTGCGCCTGTATGTCTGTGTGTGAATAAATTGTTCTGTAATGGCTCTCGCTGCCTCTCATAAGTCGGTTGGCTGCATCTTCATAATCCTCTGTGTGAGGAGACGACAATGAAAGTAATTTATCAAAAGACGATTAAGAGTGAATTATACATCAGCGTGTGTGTGTGTGGGGGAGTGTGTGTGTGGGGGGAGGGAGGGAGGGAGGGAGGAGGAAGAGGGGGGGTTGGTGGTGTGTGTGTGTGAGTTAAGAACCAATTAGGTTATTATTCACATAGTCTGTGTTTACTGTAATTGCGTATGAAAACACAATTTGAGATCATTGTGAGGGGATTTTTCCAGTAGTTTGAGTGATTAATTGGGCTTCCCGGAAAAATGCTGTCTGAGGTTGCGGGATTTGAGGAACGGGATTTGGGCGAAGGGGTCAATTGGTACCGTTTGGTTACCTGTATAGCTCAATCGATTCACACGTTGTCAGGCAGGCGGTCACGTGTGTCTGAGAGCCACTTTCCTGTGCCATAAATGTCTGGAGTGTAAATGTTCATGTTTATAAAAGCTAAAACATGTTCCCAGCAGGGCGGAATTACTCTCCGTCACAAAGCCTCTTTCCCTTCAGCCCCCCCTCCATCCCCCAGGCCCCCTGCCCTCCCCTCCCCTCCATCCCCTGCCCCCTGCCCCCTCCATCCCCAGGCCCCCCCGTCCTGTCAACAACACAACAACACAACCAGTGGAGAGTGTTGAGGGGAGGACGGCTCATAACAATGGCTGGATAGGAGCAAATGGAATGGCATCAAACACATTGAAAGCATGTGATTCTAGCCATTTACCACAAGCCTGTCCTCACCAATTAACTACGGTGTCACCAACCTCCTGATACTACTGTTACTAACACACACACACACACACACACACACACACACACACACACACACACTCACTCACTCACTCACTCACTCACACACTTACTCACAGAGAAAGAGAGAGAGCTTGGTTTGTTGTTCAGACATTTTCTGAAAAAGTCTGTCCTTGAAAATGTGTGTTTACCTGTTTCCTTTGGATCTCGCAACGCAGCCTCGGTTTCTGGGACCTCTACTTCGCTTTCCTGGGATAACGCTGAACCCTAAAGTCTGAAGAGCTGCTGCTTGGTGAGGCAGCTAGCCTAGCTGCTAGCTATCAAGCTAGCCAGGTTGTATGGACAGCTTGAACACAGCCTGCGACGAGGTTAGCCCTTGTGACTGGGATGGTCCCGGGCTTGTGTCTGTGTAAATCTCTTGATGTTTTGTTGCTGTTTCCATTGGCCCTGCGAGCTACGCTAACTGGAATTACCAGCGTTAGCCTACATTGCTACCATCATGCCGCGGCTAAAGGTCAAGAAAGTTGTAGTAGTGTAGAGGACAGTGTTTCCCTATCACAGGTATGTCACCTTTTAAAATCAACAAAAAATATGTCTACAAGCAATTATTACAGCAACAAGAAACTAGCTTCAAGAGCTTTGTCCAAATACTGGTGGATTCAACTTTCAAAAGAATGGGCTATGTTAATCAGAGAGGTCCAAGACCTTAACAAGAATTAAACCTTTCTGCCAATATCAGATGTGTCTATGGCGGGGGGGACCCACCGATTCTGAAGATGTTTTAATAGCAGTTCTCCCAGGAAAAGTTGGATGTTCTGAAAGAATCCTGCAGCAAGATCCACGCAAGATAATGTCAGCACTGTGTGCGAATCATTATTACAGATGACTGGGAAAACAGACTATCTGAGGGAAAAATTACTTTTGTGTGGTCCTAGACGGAGTCTGAGGAGAAAGAGAGAGAAAAAAAAGATCTCAGAAATGTTCTTAAGGTTTAAGGACAAAATGTCTCTTCTGTTCTGGAGAGAGCCAATAACCTGAGAGGAACCAACATCTTCCTCAATGCCAAGCTTCAGGGTTTTCTCCATATTGTGTCTATCTCCAATAAAGCTACCCAGGACAGGGCTAAGAATAGCCCATTATAATGTACAGTATGAAATGAAGTTCATGAAATCAATAACTCACATCGGATAACATTCAGCGGATTGGTTGGCGTACTGTAAATGTAGACATTTTGTGACTAAACTTAACAAAAATCAAGTGAAACTCAATTAGATCTTGTTGATGCAGCAGTAACATCTACAGAAAAGACAGGAATGACTATGGGGGAGGTGTTTCTGTACATGTTTAGAGACATATTCCTGTAAAGCTTAGAGAGGATCTCATGTCGAATGTTGTTGAAGTGTTGTGGTTGCCTCATCTAAAGCCTCTTCTTTTGGGTGGTGCTGTAGACCACTAAGTGGTAAAAGTCAGTGTCTGGATAATATGCTTGATACTAGACTATTTTCTTGGGGACCTGACTGGTTTTCATCAAGCTGTCTGCTCAAGAAGAACCTTCTACCTGTGACCAATGTCTGTACCATGACCCAGGTTATCACTCAACCAACTAGAGTGGACACCAATAGTGCTGGATCTGTGACTAATGACCCAGGTTATCACTCAACCAACTAGAGTGGACACCAATAGTGCTGGATCTGTGACTAATGACCCAGGTTATCACTCAACCAACTAGAGTGGATAACAATAGTGTTGGATCTGTAACTAATGACCCAGGTTATCACTCAACCAACTAGAGTGGACACCAATAGGGTTGGATCTGTAAATAATGACCCAGGTTATCACTCAACCAACTAGAGTGGATACCAGTAGTGTTGGATCTGTGACTAATGACCCAGGTTATCACTCAACCAACTAGAGTGGATAACAATAGGGTTGGATCTGTGACATCCACTTGTAGTGATCATATCTTCACTAATGCTGCAGAGCTTTGCTCCGAAGCTCTATCAATTCCCATTGGCTGTAGTGACCATAATATTGGGGCAATAACAAGGAAACCCAAAGTGCCAAGAGTTGGGTCTAAAGTAATTCACAAGAGGTCATACAACATGTTTTCTCTGTTGGTCTGATGTGTATGAGGAAGTGAACCCTGATGAAGCACTGGAAGTATTTGTCCAATTATTTATACCAACTGTAATAAAAATATATATTTATACTTTTAATAATGAAAGAGCAAGATTGCTGTTTTGAATTTGGAATAAACTATTGTTATCCGTCGATAATGATAGGCCACCAGGTATAGACAACCTTGACGGGACACTTTGAGAATGGCAGCAGACTGTATTACCACCCCTAGTTGCTATATATTCAACCAAAGCCTAAAGGACTGTGTGTCCACAAAAAAAAAGAGTAAAGCATCGCTTTGCTGTCTCTAACAGCCCCGCCCAATCAGTTTGGTGCCTGTTCTTAGTAAACTGATGGAGAGGATTGTGTTTGACCAAATACAATGCTATTTTTCAGAGAACAAGTTAACAACATGCTTATAGAGAAGGGCACTCAACTTGTACTGCACTGACTCAGACGACAGCTAATTGGTTAGAATGGATAATAAGATCATAGTTGGAGCTGTATTGTTATAGATTACAGTGCAGCCTTTGCTATTATTGATCATACGTTGTTATTGAAGATACTCACTTTGCTATGGCTTTACATCACCTGCCATCACATGGTCGGAGAGTTATTTATCCAATAGAATGCAGAGAGTGTTCTACAATGCAAGCTTCTCTAACATCAGATATGCACAGTCCGGTGTCCCTCAGGGCAGTTGCCTTGGGCCGTTACTATTCTCTGTTTTTTACAAATGATTTGCCACTGGTCTTACACGAAGCTAGAATTACTATGTATGCGGATGATTCACCACTATACATGTCAGCACCCAATGTCATAACAAGCATGTTTTGTTCTTTGTATTATCTATTATCAGATCTAATGTGTTATATTCTCCTACATTAATTTCACATTTCCACAAACTTCAAAGTGTTTCCATTCAAATGGTACCAAGAATATGCATATCCTTGCTTCAGGTCCTGAGCTACATGCAGATAGACTTAGGTATGTCATTTTAGGATCCTTACAGAGGTTTTAAGTTCATCTACAACTAAAAGCATTTGGTTCAAAAACTAAATCTCAACTGGAGTTTTTTTGTTTGTTTGTTTTTTGTTTTGTTTTGAGGAGAGTAGCTGCTGCTTCTGCAAAAGCTAATGGGGATCCAGATAAATAAACACACACACACACACGCACGCACACGCACACACGCACACACACACACAGTAAATGAGATGACTCTAATCTAATAGAAGACAGAGTAACTGTGTTGCCAGAGTTTGAATTACAGTTTTAATTATCAGACGTCTTTTGGGCTTTTAAACTGTTCATACACACGCACGCATGCACACACACACACACACACGCAGGCACACACACGCAGGCACACACACGCAGGCACACACACACACACACACGCAGGCACACACACGCAGGCACACACACGCAGGCACACGCAGGCACACACACGCAGGCACACACACACACACACACGCAGGCACACACACGCAGGCACACACACGCAGGCACACGCAGGCACACACACGCAGGCACACACACACACACGCAGGCACACACACACACGCAGGCACACACACACACACGCAGGCACACACACACACACACATGCAGGCACACACACACACGCAGGCACACACACGCAGGCACACACACACACACACACACACACACACACACACACACACATACACACCCTGGCCCAATCCCAAATCATCCCCAAGCCCTAAGCTCTAGCGGACAGAGCTGAGATGTTTTGTCTAATACCATGTCTAATATAAACAGTAGGCCGAGGATAACCGAACATGTCACTTCTTAAAGTACAAGATTCCACCCACAAGGAAGAGTCTCATTGGTCAAGCTGTGTCTCCATGTCATAGGAGGAACAGGGGGGTATGAAAGACATCTGGCCATGCAGAAGATCTTGATGACGTGGACTCTGAGGAAGACAGTACGGTCGTATCATCAGTTTCACAAGGGAATTATGAGCGTATTCCAGATGAAAGGGACGAGGAGGCATCCAGCAGGCAGCGGGGTACAATAGCAAGGGACTATGGGACGCGGGTCAATCAGAGATCAGTAATAGTACCGTTGTCCTTGGATATCTGCGGTTGAGGTCAAGTTCATTAACTCATTTCCAAACGGACCATGAAGCCTGTAGTAGTCTCTCAGTCTCCTGCTGCTTCTTCATCAGACTGTCCATGAAGCCTGTACTAGTCTCTCAGTCTCCTGCTGCTTCTTCAACAGACTGTCCATGAAGCCTGTACTAGTCTCTCAGTCTCCGCTGCTTCTTCAACAGACTGTCCATGAAGCCTGTACTAGTCTCCCAGTCTCCTGCTGCTTCTTCATCAGACTGTCCATGAAGCCTGTACTAGTCTCTCAGTCTCTTGCTGCTTCTTCAACAGACTGTCCATGAAGCCTGTACTAGTCTCCCAGTCTCCTGCTGCTTCTTCATCAGACTGTCCATGAAGCCTGTACTAGTCTCTCAGTCTCCTGCTGCTTCTTCAACAGACTGTCCATGAAGCCAGTACTAGTCTCTCAGTCTCCTGCTGCTTCTTCAACAGACTGTCCATGAAGCCTGTACTAGTCTCTCAGTCTCCTGCTGCTTCTTCAACAGACTGTCCATGAAGCCTGTACTAGTCTCTCAGTCTCCGCTGCTTCTTCTTCATCTCATTCCAGACGGAAGAGTCAATCGCTGTGAGTCGTTTTCTCCATGCCCAGCTAGTTATATGCATCTGGAAAACAGATCGGTTGGGCATGGTAATATTCGCTATCATGTCATCGCTGCGCCCGAGTGGCATCTCAGTGCTAAATGCAACCTTGTGTTCTGTTTCGTTGTGTTCTTGAACGAAGCCCTGCCTTTCATTTTTGTTCTTTTTTTTCACCTGTGTTCGTAACTCACCTGGTCTCATCAGTGTTAGTAACTCACCTGGTCTCATCAGTGTTAGTAACTCACCTGGTCTCATCAGTGTTAGTAACTCACCTGGTCTCATCAGTGTTAGTAACTCACCTGGTCTCATCAGTGTTAGTAACTCACCTGGTCTCATCAGTGTTAGTAACTCACCTGGTCTCATCAGTGTTAGCAACTCACCTGGTCTCATCAGCTCCTTATTTAGGTCAGTTCATTCTGTTTGTGCCGTTGTGAGGTATCGTTCGTTTTTGACTCTACTAAGGCCTTTTTCCTAGCTCGTTTGCGAGAACCAGTTATAGCCTTCAGTCCTAGTTCTGATTCACCTGCCTGTGTTTGCCTACCTGTGTTTGACCATTGCCTGCCCGTGACCGCGATTCCTTCCTCCTGCCAAGGTGAAATAAAACACCTGCGCTTTAATCTACACCTTTTTCTCCCTGAGTATTCATTACAATAATGACAGAAGAGAAGACGCATGCAATGCAACGTGTGTGCGCTGAGAGTCGGGAAGCAAGTTCATTTTAATAAATAAACGTAACATAATACCAAACCAGAGAACACCGAACAACGCACAGACATGACCATGGAACAGAAACAATAGTTTACCTGGGGAAGGTGCCAAAGGGAGGGACATATGTAGAGAAGGTAATCAGGGAGGTTGATGGAGTCCAGGTGAGTGTGATGACGCGCAGGTTGCCGCGTGAACGATGGTGACAGGTGTGCGTCCATAACGAGCAGCCTTGGGGACCTGGACGACGGAGAGGGAGCACACGTAACAATGTATCTAATTATAGACAAGTCGACTAACGAACAGCGTACCAAAGTATTGTAAATTATAAGCAGGGAACATACGTAAATCAAGCTAAACTAAATCCTCCACCCTCTGTCAAAACATCTTCCCGCCGTCTTTGACCGTTTACCGGCTGTCACGTTCTCACGTCAGAATTAGACCTTCCATACATATTTCTCAAACGTCAAACGTCAAAGTTGTTCCAAACGTCACATTTTGAAGTGTTTAAGGTTAAGTTTAGGCATTAACTCTGAACGGTTAAGGTACCGGGGTCAAAGTTTGGGATAGGCTTAATAAATAAAACATTATATCGCTTGATTCAAACACTTACTACCTCTGGAATCAGAGGCAGAATGCTCACGCCCATCCTATCACCCTAGCAAAACCAGAACCTACTTGAAGGTAACAGCGCTGTTGCCCCCTAGTGGCCCGGTAGAGTCTATGTCAGACTGTGTCAGAGTGTAAATATCAGTCACGTTGATGGTGTGTGTGCGTGTGTGCATGTGTTGCCCTGCCACGCCTCTGAAGGTGAGAGGAAAGAGAGGGGATAGGTCATGTTTATGCCGTGTGTGCGTGTGCGTCCATGTACAGAGCCATCCACTGTACCTATTGGTTACCATTGCTAATT
Source organism: Brachymystax lenok tsinlingensis (assembly GCA_030435695.1). Taxonomy (NCBI): domain Eukaryota; kingdom Metazoa; phylum Chordata; class Actinopteri; order Salmoniformes; family Salmonidae; genus Brachymystax; species Brachymystax lenok. Next base: position 25,478,906 of record CM059798.1, read on the forward strand.
AGAGCTTACTGACTGTCCTGTTAGTAGCAGTGGGCGCTGTTTGACGACACTGCCGTTGATGTATTGATACCTCCACAACTAAATGCCCAACCTTCCATGTAGCGTTGAAAATATGTCTCTCTTCCTCGTCTCTCTTCCTCGTTTAAAAATATATATTTTTCACACACACACACACACACACACACACACACACACACACACACACACACACACACACACACACACACACACACACACACACACACACACACACACACACACACACACATACATGCACACTTGCACAGTCACAGCCAATGTTTCCTGAGTCGACAGGAAACAATAGCTTGTGTCCTCCTCCTTTACTATATGAACATAATTTATGGTAAACAGATTCCTCTCTCTCTCTCTCTCTCTCTCTCTCTCTCTCTCTCTCTCTCTCTCTCTCTCTCTCTCTCTCCCTCCCTCCATCTCTCTCTCCATCCCTCCCTCCCTCTCTCTCTCTGTCTCTCTCCATCCATACTTATCTCCTCCTCCCGGTTGGATACTCTCGGGCGCTCGCACAAAACTTACCGGACTTGCCTCGTCCAGTCCGCTCAGTCAGTCTTTCTGTTCCCTGTGCGCGCAGGGAAACACATCTGCCTCGGTTTAACGTGGGAAATGAACATGATCGTCTTTCCAGGACTTTTATGATATTTTTCAACAGATTGAAAACAGAATTCACCGGAATACGGGAAGGATTAACAGGAACAGCAAACTGAAACCAAAAGGTCGCGACTATGAGTTTTGGGACCGTTTCTGTGGTCTTTAGGCTTCTGATCTCTACTAGAATATGTCCGTTTTTATCGTTGAGAATGACAATGTCGAGCATTATTCAGTGACAAGATATAATATGTTATTAGTAGAGCTTTATTGGATATGTTTGCCTACTAGAAATGGAGGACTGGACATCTATGAGTGGATTTGACATTTGCGTGTGACAGAGGGAAAGGTAGGCTAAGTATGGGTGTGTGTGTGTGTGTGTGTGTGTCTGTGTCTGTGTGTGTGTGTGTGTGTGTGTGTGTGTCTGTGTGTCTGTGTCTGTGTCTGTGTGTCTGTGTGTCTGTGTGTGTGTGTGTGTCTGTGTGTGTGTGTGTGTGTGTCACACTGGCCCGTCAACAAGTTCGCACAGTCTCTCCGTTCAGAATCCGACGTTGAGCCCATGAACGGCAAATGTCGATGGTTGAGTTTAGGCATTCATTCTGAATGTTTAAGCTAAGGGTTAAGGTTTGGAATAAGGTTAAAACAAAACCAACTAGATGGTTAAATTAAGGTTTGGAAGAGGGTCATAAAAAACACACACACCCACCACCACCACCACAAAACAAAACGTGTACACAGGAACACCAATGTAAAGACCCCAAGAATTCATCACACCACTACACCTCCATCCCTAGTTCATTAAAAATGATCTTAAGTATTGTAATACTTCTGACAGACAGTTTCTAGCTCCGTCCTGCAACACAGCATGTCCCAGATAAAAGAGTATTGAGTCATTATTAGTTGTGCTGTAGAATGTGTGAATTTTGACTCCTGTATATATATATATATATAATACATTCTATACGTTAGTTTATTCTGGATTAAGCGTACGTTTTCACTAACTGTAATTGAGTTACATCCTACTCCAACTTTCTCTCCGTCTTCATGCCAACATCAGTTCTTTGTAAAATCTTGGTTCCACGAGTTGATATTTGTTTCTAAGGGATTGTCAGGTGGATAGGCTCTCTGCAAGGTTTAGAGTATTTTACCTATGATATGACTATCCTTTTCTGACTCTAATAAGATTCAAGGTTTCTCTGATGTCAACAAAAAAAAAACGATTTCAAATTCGAAATGTAAGTTTTAAGTTGCGTGTATTTGAAACTATCTACGTTGGTCCAAAAAAATGACTTTTTAATTCTGTGATGGAAATAAATGGTAACAATTTACTTGATGCACAGTGTCGTAACATGTTATGTCACGGTCATAACCATAATATATCATAACAGCTGACATAACTTGTCATATCCTGTCATAATATGTTCATAAAACTGTCATGACACATATATTTACACCTGTTGTGACATATATTGCGTTATTTTATGTCTAGTTATGACACGTTCATAAGAGTGTCAAAACCCACATTTATTCAAATCCGTTGTTTCACTGACAGGAAGTTTCCGTTTCAAAGTTTGTTTTCTTAAATCATTTGTTGTCTTTGAAATGAATTATTTACAGTCATGTTGTTTTTCATCATATTTTAAATAACTTGTAGAAAATACACTTTATGATACATTCATGAAGCATTATAACCATCCTGTGTCACTTTACTTGGACTAAGAAAATACACTTTATGACGCTGTCAAGAAGCATTATAACCATGATAATCATATCAGCCAGGGAGTATAGGCCACCGTCTCTCTCTCTCTCTCTCTCTCTCTCTCTCTCTCTCTCTCTCTCTCTCTCTCTCTCTCTCTCTCTCTCTCTCTCTCTCTCTGTCTCCTCCACAATCACCCGACCTCAACCAAATTGAGATGGTTTGGGATGAGTTGGACTGCAGAGTGAAGGAAAATCAGCCAACAAGTGCTCAGCGTATGTGGGAACTCCTTCAAGACTGTTGGAAAAGCATTCCAGGTGACTACCTCATGAAGCTGGTTGAGAGACTGCAAAAGCTGTCATCAAGGCAAAGGGTGGCTACTTTGAAGAATCCCAAATATAAAATATATTTTGATTTGTTGTACACTTTCTTGGTTACTACATGATTCCAAATGTGTTATTTCATAGTTTTGATGTCTTCACTATTATTCTACAATGTAGAAAATAGTACAAATAAGGAAAAACCCTGAATGAAAGTCTATGAATCTCTAGTGAACTCACAGTTTAAAAAAACGTCTTAATTGAAAAGAACATACTGAGCGGGGTTCAGTCTGGCTTTAGATCGGGGCACAGCACCACAACTGCAGCTATGGCAGTGGCAAACGACATCATTAATGCACTTGATAAAAAGCAACATTGTGCCGCTCTGTTTGTGGATTTATCAAATGGTCTTTTGATTCAGTTGACCATGAATTGTTTGCTCGCTAGACTCAGAAACATTGGTCTCAGTGAAGGGGCAGTAAATTGGTTTAGGAACTAATCTTTCTGACAGAACACAATGTGTTATATACTGACAATCAAAAGTCCAGCTTTCTTGAGATTAATAGAGGTGTACCCCAGGGTTCCATGTTAGCTCCTGTGTTGTTCTAAATTTGTATTAATGATTTGGGAAATGGGATGCAACCAGCAGCGTTCCATCTATATGCAGATGATACAGTCATATATTCATGTGCACCTTCTCTGGTTCGGGCTGTTGAAGAGCTCCAGACTCCTTTTCAGAGGTCTTGCAGGCCTCCCTTTCTGGTCTCAAACTGGTCTTGAATGTACAAAGAGCAAAATGAATGACCTTTACCAGAGCTCGAACTCTGCCAGAGAACGTTAGCATTGTCACATCTGGTTGCTTATCCATTGGGAAAAAGTGCCATTCTAATACCTAGGTATTTGGTTAGATGACAAGTTGTCCTTTAAAGTTGTGGATAATCTTGTGACAAAGCTTCAATTGAAATTGGGTTTGTATTTTCGTAACAAGGCTTGCTTCCCACTGATGGCTACAAAGAAGCTTGTTCAGGCCATTTTTCTCTCTGTAATTGATTATGGTGACTTGTCGTATATGCATGCAACCTCCTCTGTCTTCCAGAGACTGGACTCTGTTTACCATGCAGCCTCCTCTGTCTTCCAGAGACTGGACTCTGTTTATCATGCAGCCTCCTCTGTCTTCCAGAGACTGGACTCTGTTTATCATGCAGCCTCCTCTGTCTTCCAGAGACTGGACTCTGTTTATCATGCAGCCTCCTCTGTCTTCCAGAGACTGGACTCTGTTTATCATGCAGCCTCCTCTGTCTTCCAGAGACTGGACTCTGTTTATCATGCAGCCTCCTCTGTCTTCCAGAGACTGGACTCTCTTTACCATGCAGCCTCCTCTGTCTTCCAGAGACTGGACTCTGTTTACCATGCAGCCTCCTCTGTCTTCCAGAGACTGGACTCTGTTTATCATGCAGCCTCCTCTGTCTTCCAGAGACTGGACTCTGTTTATCATGCAACCTCCTCTGTCTTCCAGAGACTGGACTCTGTTTACCATGCAGCCTCCTCTGTCTTCCAGAGACTGGACTCTCTTTACCATGCAGCCTCCTCTGTCTTCCAGAGACTGAACTCTGTTTATCATGCAACCTCCTCTGTCTTCCAGAGACTGGACTCTGTTTATCATGCAGCCTCCTCTGTCTTCCAGAGACTGAACTCTGTTTATCATGCATCCTGGCGCTTTATTACAAATGCCAAGTCACTCCCCCACCATTGCACCTTGTACCGAATGGGAGGTTGGATCTCACTTTATATGCGCAGAAAGCTACATTTGTATGTGTTCATCTACAAAAGCCCTTTTGGGTAAACTCCCTCTTTACCTCTATAGTCTGGTCTCCTTCACCACCAGCAGTTACCATACCCGGTCTGCTACGTGGTTGCTTCTTAAAGTCCCCAGGACATTCACAGTATTAGGCAAGACTGACTTCTCTTCTTGTGCACCAGAGGCATGGAATATTCTACTAATCCAGGCTTCATCTGGATATGTTAGTGCCACCGAATGAATTTAAAATATTGATGGGAGACTCTGTTATGCAGAGGAGTGTAATCGGGGTTTTTTTAGGCTGGATCATGTTGTTGTATTGTATTGTTGTATGTTTTAATTCTGTAATGTATTGATTGTTGCTGCCTTCTTGGCCAGAGACTCTGGGTCTCAATGGGCTTTTCCTGGGTTAAATAAATGAAAAATAAAAATAATAACTTTTGACTGTTACAGTATACATAAAATATATATCTTCCTTTATTATTTTCCTCTAATCAGGCTATTCTTTATTCAGCCTTGAATAAATAGATTTAAACTGAAAATAATTGGACAGCAGTGTGAGGGGACAGGCTATTCTTAACAGTACCAATGGCGGGAGAGTGGGAGATTACTGTCATTTGTCCGTGAAAACTGTGGTTATGTCGCAAGCAGTTAAGGACCAATTATACGTTCGCTTGCCCCGCAGGACTCCACGTCACCAGAATTAAAGTAAAGCCGGGGGTATTATTGATGCCGTCTGTTTGTCTGTGGGGTTGACGTGTGTTAAGGCGTTGTCACATTGTTGTTTTTTATTGTCGTTTTGATGAAACAAACCTGTGACCTGAAGGCTTTAGCTCAGCAGGCTAACACAGTATTACTAATAGTACATGCAGGGGAACCCCCCACATCGAACACCCAATCACACACACACACACACTCGTACACACAGTTTATGTATTGTATCCTTGTGGGGACCAAATCCTTTTATTTTCCCATCCTAAATCCTATTAATTCACTAATTAATAACCCCTAATTTTAAATTTTAAGTTTAAATTTTAAATTAATTTTTAATTTTTAATTTCTAATTTTCTAATTTTAATTTTTAAATTTTTAATTTTTAATTTTTAATTTTCTTAATTCTTAATTTTTAATTTTAATTTTTAATTTTAATTTTAATTTTTAATTTTTAATTTTTAATTTTAATTTTAATTTTTAATTTTTAATTTTAATTTTTAATTTTAATTTTAATTTTTAATTTTTAATTTTTAATTTTTAATTTTTAATTTTAATTTTTAATTTTAATTTTAAATTTTTAATTTTTAATTTTAATTTTAATTTTAAATTTTTAATTTTTAATTTTAATTTTAATTTTTAATTTTTAATTTTAATTTTTAATTTTTAATTTTTAATTTTTAATTTTTAATTTTTAATTTTTAATTTTTAATTTTAATTTTTAATTTTTAATTTTTAATTTTAAATTTTAATTTTAATTTTTAATTTTAATTTTTAATTTTTAATTTTAATTTTAATTTTTAATTTTTAATTTTTAATTTTTAATTTTAATTTTAAATTTTAATTTTTAATTTTTAATTTTAATTTTAATAATTTTTAATTTTAATTTTTAATTTTTAATTTTTAATTTAATTAATTTTTAATTTTTAATTTTTAATTTTAAATTTTTAATTTTTAATTTTAATTTTAATTTTTAATTTTAATTTTTAATTTTTAACCCCAAACCCCTTTTAACCCTAATTTAACCCCTAACCCTTAACCCCTAACCCCTAACCCCTAACCCTTAACCCCAACCCCTAACCCCTAACCCCTAACCCTAAAACTATGCCTAACCCTAACTTTTTTTTTTTAAATCTTTATTTTAACAGGGAAAACAGACTGAGACCTGGATCTCTTTTACGGCTGTGCCCTGTGTAAACATGTTGACATGTACACTTCTAGGCATACAGACAAGAACATTTCAAAACATATAAAACACACTAACAAGCACGCACGCACGCACGCACGCACACACACACACACACACACACACACACACACACACACACACACACACACACACACACACACACACACACACACACACACACACACACAGAGAGAGAGAGAACAAGATGGCGCCGACAGACATTGAAGCTCTGCTTCTAGCTCCTAAGCAACTTTGCAGTATTTCATTTTTTTGCGTGTTATTTCTTACACTATTAGCCCAGAACATTTTTCTGTCATTACATACAGCTGAGAATAACTTTTGGATATCAAAGCGGCTGTAACTCACCAGCATTACGACCAGAAATACGACTTTCCCGAATTGGATTCTTTGTTCGCAACCCCCAAGGCAATTGAACTTATCCCGGAGGCTGCTCAAAGACGCAGCCGGCAAAGAAGATGTATTCAGAGTGGATTTCTAGTCTGACTCAGGAGGTCGGCCACACCATCTACCGCTTCCGAGTATATTACTCGCTAATATTCAGTCTCTGGACAATAAAGTAGACAAACTCAGGGCGAGGATCTCCTTCCAGAGAGACATCAGTGACTGTAACATGCTCTGTTTCACGGAATCATGGATCTCTACTAATATACTGCCCCCGTCCATACAGCCAGCTGGGTTCTCAGTTCATCGCACAGACAGGGATAAAGAACTCTCCGGGAAGAAGAAGGGCGGTGGTGTATGTTCCATGATCAACGACTCATGGTGTGATTGTGATAATATACAGAAACTCAAGTCCTTTTGTTCACCCGACCTAGAATGCATCTCAATCAAATGCCGACCGTATTACCTCCCAAGAGAATTCTCTTCGGTTATAGTCGCAGCCGTGTATGTTCCCCCTCAAGCCGACACCACGACGGCCCTCAAGGAACTACACTGGACTTCATGCAAACTGGAAACCACATATCCTGAGGCCGCATTTATTGAAGATGGGGATTTTAACAAAGCTAATTTGAGGAAAACGCGACTGAAGTTCAAGCAACACATTGACTGTAGTACTGAAGTTCTATCAACACATTGACTGCAGTGATGAAGTTCTATCAACACATTGACTGTAGTACTGAAGTTCTATCAACATATGGACTGTAGTACTGAAGTTCTATCAACACATGGACTGCAGTACTGAAGTTCTATCAACACATTGACTGTAGTACTGAAGTTCTATCAACATATGGACTGTAGTACTGAAGTTCTATCAGCATATGGACTGTAGTACTGAAGTTCTATCAACATATGGACTGTAGTACTGAAGTTCTATCAGCATATGGACTGTAGTACTGAAGTTCTATCAGCATATGGACTGTAGTACTGAAGTTCTATCAACACATTGACTGTAGTACTGAAGTTCTATCAACACATGGACTGTAGTACTGAAGTTCTATCAACACATTGACTGTAGTACTGAAGTTCTATCAACATATGGACTGTAGTACTGAAGTTCTATCAGCATATGGACTGTAGTACTGAAGTTCTATCAGCATATGGACTGTAGTACTGAAGTTCTATCAACACATTGACTGTAGTACTGAAGTTCTATCAACACATTGACTGTAGTACTGAAGTTCTATCAACACATGGACTGTAGTACTGAAGTTCTATCAGCATATGGACTGTAGTACTGAAGTTCTATCAAGACATTGACTGTAGTACTGAAGTTCTATCAGCATATGGACTGTAGTACTGAAGTTCTATCAGCATATGAACTGTAGTACTGAAGTTCTATCAACACATTGACTGTAGTACTGAAGTTCTATCAACACATTGACTGTAGTACTGAAGTTCTACCACCCCGAGCCACGGCCTGTTCACCCCGCTATCATCCAGAAGGCGAGGTCAGTACAGGTGCATCAAAGCCGGGACTGAGAGACTGAAAAGCAGCTTCTACCTCAAGGCCATCAGACTGTTAAACAGCCATCACTAGCCGGCTTCCACCCGGTTACTCAACCCTGCACCTTAGAGGCTGCTGCCCTATATACATAGACATGGAATCACTGGTCACTTTAATAATGGAACACTAGTCACTTTAATCATGTTTACATACTGCTTTACTCATCTCATATGTATATACTGTATTCTATTCTACTGTATTTAGTCAATTCCACTCCGACATTGCTCGTCCTAATATTTATATATTTCTTAATTCCATTATTTTACTTGTAGATGTGTGTGTATTGTTGTGAATTGTTAGATACTACTGCACTGTTGGAGAAAAGGCATTTCACTACACCCGCAATAAATCTGCTATATACGTGTATGTGAACAATAAAATTTGATTTGATTTGTCATTAAACTGCTGTGCTATAAGCTTAACAAAGGTCTGATTCTTGTAGCTATATGATCGATGGAAGATGGTTGGTGTATTAAGCAACATCTCAAATGTCTCTCGGTCTCTCGGTCTCTCTTGCTCTCTCCCTCTCTATCTCTCTCTCCCTCTCGCTCTCTCCCTATCTCTCTCTCTCTTGCACTCTCTCTCTCTCTCTCTCTCTCTCTCTCTCTCTCTCTCTCTCTCTCTCTCTCTCTCTCTCTCTCTCTCTCTCTCTCTCTCTCTCTTGCTCTCTCTCTCTCTCTCTCTCTCTCTTGCACTCTCTCTCTCTCTCTCTCTCTCTCTCTCTCTCTCTCTCTCTCTCTCTCTCTCTCTTGCTCTCTCTCTCTCTCTCTCTCTCTCTTTTTCTCTCCTTCCCTCTCTCCCCCCTCCTCTCTATATCTCAGGAAAGAGGTTCAGCTCTTCTCTTCACAAATAGTGAAAATAGTTCAAGTACAAAAGGGAAAATAAATAAACATAAATATGGGTGGTATTTACAATGGTGTTTGTTCTTCACTGGTTGCCCTTTTCTTGAGGCAACAGGTCACACATCTTGCTGCTGTGATGGCAGACTGTGGTATTTCACCCAGTAGATATGGGAGTTTATCAAAATTGGATTTTTATTTTCAAATTCTTTTGTGTATCTGTGTAATCTGAGTGAAATATGTGTCTGTAATATGGTCATACTGTTCCTAGGCCGTCATTGTAAATAAGAATTTGTTCTTAACGGACTTGCCTAGTTAAATAAAGGTTAAATAAAAATAAAAAAATACATTTGGCAAAAGGTTATGAAGTGCAGGTCATTATTTGGTGTTTTGCGTTGTACACAAAGTATATTTGTGCAGAATTCTGCATGCAGATTCTCAATTTGGTGTTGGTCCCATTTTGTGAATTCTTGGTTGGTGAGCGGAGCCCAGACCTCACAACCATAAATGGCAATGGGTTCTATCTTATTTTAGTATTTTTTTGTCAGATCCTAATTGGCACGTCAAATTTTATGTTCCTATTGATGGCGAAGAAGGACCTTCTTACCTCGTCACTCAGATCGTTCTTGCCCCCTCCTCTCTATATTTCAGGTAAAAGGACCAGCTCTTCCCTTCACACCTCTGTGCTGAAGTTCATCCACCTAGCTTCAGGTGCTCTTACACATTGTGTGTTTGTTTCCTTGTCGTTGAGCGAAGGCACACCCTTGAATGCACAAATTCACTTATCAAGTTGCTTCGTAACATGTGTTCTATTGCCACATGTTACGACCCAGCCACAGTGACTGTCTCTGTTACCACCCAGCTACAGTGACAGTCTCTGTTACCACCCAGCCACGGGGACTGTCTCTGTTACAACATGTTACCACACAGCCGCAGTGACTGTCTCTACATGTTACCACCCAGCCACTGTGACTGTCTCTGTTACCACATGTTAACACCCAGCCACAGTGACTATGTCTGTTATACCATGTTACCAGCCAGCCACAGTGATTGTCTCTGTTACAACATGTTACCACCCAGCCACAGTGACTGTCTCAACATGGCTCCACCCAGCCACAGTGACTGTCTCTGTTACCACATGTTACCACCCAGCCACAGTGACTGTCTCTGTTACCACATGTTACCACCCAGCCACAGTGACTGTCTCAACATGTTACCATTCAGCCACAGTGATTGTCTCTGTTACCACATGTTACCACCCAGCCACAGTGACTGTCTCAACATGTTACCCCAAGCAACAGTGACTGTCTCTGTTACAACATGTTACCATTCAGCCACAATGACTGTCCCTCTTACCACGTTACCACAACAGCCACAGTGACTATGTCTGTTATCACATGTTACCAGCCAGCGACAGTGATTGTCTATGTTACTTCATGTTACCACCCAGCCACTGTGACTGTCTCTACCCAGCCAATGTGACTGTCCATGTTACCACCCAGCCAAAAAGACTGTCTCTGTTACCACGTTACCACCCAGCCACAGTGACTGTCTCAACATGTTACCATTCAGCCACAGTGACTGTCTCTGTTATTACATGTTACCAGCCAGCGACAGTGATTGTCTCTGTTACCACATGTTACCACCCAGCCACAGTGACTGTCTGAAATTATTACCACCCAGCCACAGTGACTGTCTCTGTTACCACATGTTACCACCCAGCCACAGTGACTGTCTCAGCATGTTACCCAAAAACAACAGTGACTGTCTCTGTTACCACATGTTACCACCCAGACAGAATGACAGTCTCTGTTACCACATGTTACCACCCAGTCACAATGACTGTCAATATTACCACACAGCCACAATGACTGTCTCTGTTACCACATGTTACCACCCAGCCACAGTGACTGTCTCTGTTACCAAAGGTTACCACCCAGCCAGACTGACTGTCTCTGTTACCACATGTTACCACCCAGCCACAGTGACTGTCTCTGTTACCAAAGGTTACCACCCAGCCAGACTGACTGTCTCTGTTACCAAAGGTTACCACCCAGCCAGATAGACTTTCTCTGTTACCACATGTCACCACCTAGCCACAATGACTGTCTCTGTTACCACATGTTACCACCCAGCCACAGTGACTTTCTCTGTTACCACCCAGCCACAATAACTGTCTCTGTTACCACATGTTACCACCCAGACAGAGTGACTGTCTCTGTTACCACATGTTACCACAAAGCCACAGTGACTGTCTCAACATGTTACCTCCCAGCCACAGTGACTGTCTCTGTTTATCACATGTTACCACCAAGCCACAGTGACTGTCTCTGTTTACCACATGTTACCACCCAGCCACAGTTACTGTCTCTGTTACCACGTGTTACCACCCATTCACAATTACTGTCAATGTTACCACATGTTACCACCAAGCCACAGTGACTGTCTATGCTACCACATGTTAACAACCAGCCATAGTGACTGTCTCAACATGTTACCACCAAGCCACAGTGACTGTCTATTTTACCACATGTTACCACCCAGCCACAGTGACTGTCTCAACATGTTACCACCAAGCCATAGTGACTGTCTATGTTACCACATGTTAGCAACCAGCCTCAGTGACTGTCTCTGTTATCACGTTTCCACCCAGCTACAGTTACTGTCTATGTTACCACATGTTACCACCCAGCCACAGTGACTGTCTCAACATGTTACCACCAAGCCACAGTGACTGTGTATGTTACCACATGTTACCAACCAGCCACAGTGACTGTCTCAACATGTTACCACACAGCCACAACGGCTGTCTCTATTACCACATGTTACCACCCAGCCACAGTGACTGTCTCTGTTACCAGAAGTTACCACCCAGCCAGAGTGACTGTCTCTGTTGCCTCATGTTACCACCCAGCCAGAGTGACTGTCTCTGTTACCTCATGTTAACAACCAGCCACAGTGACTGTCTCTGTTACCACATGTTACCACCAAGCCATAGTGACTGTCTCAACATGTTACCACCAAGCCACAGTGACTGTCTATGTTACCACATGTTACCAACCAGCCTCAGTGACTGTCTCTGTTACCACATGTTACCACCAAGCCACAGTGACTGTCTATTTTACCACATTACAAACCAGCTCCAGTGACTTTCTCTGTTACCATATATTACCACCAAGCCATAGTGACTGTCTCTGTTACCATATATTACCACCAAGCCATAGTGATTGTCTCAACATGTTACCACCAAGCCACAGTGACTGTGTATGTTACCACATTTTACCACCCAGCCACAGTGACTGTCTCAACATGTTACCTCCAAGCCACAGTGACTGTCTATGATACCACATGTTACCAACCAGCCACAGTGACTGTCTCTGTTACCACATGATACCACCAAGCCATAGTGACTGTCTCAACATGTTACCACCAAGCCACAGTGACTGTCCATGTTACCACATGTTACCACCCAGCCATAATGACTATCTCTGTTACCACGTTTCCACCCAGCTACAGTTACTGTCTCTGTTACCACATGTTACCACCCAGCCACAGTGACTGTCTCTGTTACCTCATGTTACCACCCAGCCACAGTGACTGTCTAGTTTACCACATGTTAGCACCCAGCCACAGTGACTGTCTCAACATGATACCACCCAGCCAGAGTGACTATCTCTGTTACCACGTTTCCACCCAGCTACAGTTACTGTCTCTGTTACCACATGTTACCACCAAGCCACAGTGACTGTCTATTTTACCACATCTTACCACCAAGCCACAGTGACTGTCTATTTTACCACATCTTACCAACCAGCCACAGTGACCGTCTCTGTTACCACATGTTACCAACCAGCCTCAGTGACTGTCGCTGTTACCACATGTTACCACCCAGCCACAGTGACTGTCTCTGTTACCACATGTTAACACCAAGCCACAGTTACTGTCTATGTTACCACATGTTACCAACCAGCCACAGTGACTTTCTCTGTTACCATATATTACCACCCAGCCATAGTGACTGTCTCAACATGTTACCACCCAGCCATAGTGACTGTCTCAACATGTTACCAACCAGCCACAGTGACTTTCTCTGTTACCATATATTACCACCCAGCCATAGTGACTGTCTCAACATGTTACCACCAAGCCACAGTGACTGTCTATGTTACCACATGTTACCAACCAGCCACAGTGACTTTCTCTGTTACCATATATTACCACCCAGCCATAGTGACTGTCTCAACATGTTACCACCCAGCCACAGTGACTGTCTCTGTTACCACATGTTACCAACCAGCCACAGTGACTGTCTCTGTTACCACATGTTAACACCAAGCCACAGTTACTGTCTATGTTACCACATGTTACCAACCAGCCACTGTGACTGTCTCTGTTACCACATGTTACCACCCAGCCAGAGTGACTGTCTCTGTTACCTCATGTTACCACCCAGCCACAGTGACTGTCTCTGTTACCACATGTTAACACCAAGCCACAGTTACTGTCTATGTTACCACATGTTACCAACCAGCCACAGTGACTGTCTCTGTTACCACATGTTACCACCAAGCCATAGTGACTGTCTCAACATGTTACCACCAAGCCACAGTGACTGTCCATGTTACCACATGTTACCAACCAGCCACAGTGACTGTCTCTGTTGCCACATGTTACCACCAAGCCACAGTGACTCTCTCTGTTACTACATGTTACCACCAAGCCATAGTGACTGTCTCAACATGTTACCACCAAGCCACAGTGACTGTCCATGTTACCACATGTTACCAACCAGCCACAGTGACTGTCTCTGTTGCCACATGTTACCACCAAGCCACAGTGACTGTCCATGTTACCACATGTTACCAACCAGCCACAGTGACTGTCTCTGTTGCCACATGTTACCACCAAGCCACAGTGACTGTCTATGTTACCGCATGTTACCACCAAGCCACAGTGACTGTCTATGTTACCACATGTTACCACCAAGCCACAGTTACTGTCTATGTTACCACATGTTACCAACCAGCCACAGTGACTTTCTCTGTTACCATATATTACCACCCAGCCATAGTGACTGTCTCAACATGTTACCACCCAGCCATAGTGACTGTCTCAACATGTTACCAACCAGCCACAGTGACTTTCTCTGTTACCATATATTACCACCCAGCCATAGTGACTGTCTCAACATGTTACCACCAAGCCACAGTGACTGTCTATGTTACCACATGTTACCAACCAGCCACAGTGACTTTCTCTGTTACCATATATTACCACCCAGCCATAGTGACTGTTGCCACATGTTACCACCAAGCCACAGTGACTGTCTATGTTACCACATGTTACCACCCAGCCACAGTGACTGTCTCTGTTACCACATGTTACCAACCAGCCACAGTGACTGTCTCTGTTACCACATGTTAACACCAAGCCACAGTTACTGTCTATGTTACCACATGTTACCAACCAGCCACTGTGACTGTCTCTGTTACCACATGTTACCACCCAGCCAGAGTGACTGTCTCTGTTACCTCATGTTACCACCCAGCCACAGTGACTGTCTCTGTTACCACATGTTAACACCAAGCCACAGTTACTGTCTATGTTACCACATGTTACCAACCAGCCACAGTGACTGTCTCTGTTACCACATGTTACCACCAAGCCATAGTGACTGTCTCAACATGTTACCACCAAGCCACAGTGACTGTCCATGTTACCACATGTTACCAACCAGCCACAGTGACTGTCTCTGTTGCCACATGTTACCACCAAGCCACAGTGACTCTCTCTGTTACTACATGTTACCACCAAGCCATAGTGACTGTCTCAACATGTTACCACCAAGCCACAGTGACTGTCCATGTTACCACATGTTACCAACCAGCCACAGTGACTGTCTCTGTTGCCACATGTTACCACCAAGCCACAGTGACTGTCCATGTTACCACATGTTACCAACCAGCCACAGTGACTGTCTCTGTTGCCACATGTTACCACCAAGCCACAGTGACTGTCTATGTTACCGCATGTTACCACCAAGCCACAGTGACTGTCTATGTTACCACATGTTACCACCAAGCCACAGTTACTGTCTATGTTACCACATGTTACCAACCAGCCACAGTGACTTTCTCTGTTACCATATATTACCACCCAGCCATAGTGACTGTCTCAACATGTTACCACCCAGCCATAGTGACTGTCTCAACATGTTACCAACCAGCCACAGTGACTTTCTCTGTTACCATATATTACCACCCAGCCATAGTGACTGTCTCAACATGTTACCACCAAGCCACAGTGACTGTCTATGTTACCACATGTTACCAACCAGCCACAGTGACTTTCTCTGTTACCATATATTACCACCCAGCCATAGTGACTGTCTCAACATGTTACCACCCAGCCACAGTGACTGTCTCTGTTACCACATGTTACCAACCAGCCACAGTGACTGTCTCTGTTACCACATGTTACCAACCAGCCACAGTGACTGTCTCTGTTACCACATGTTACCAACCAGCCACAGTGACTGTCTCTGTTACCACATGTTACCACATGCGTGTGTTTGTCATGTGGCATCTCACCTATTTGCTTCTCATATCTTTCTTTCCAGAACTTGGTCTTTGTGCACTTTTGTGTTGGTGTGTGTGAATACACACCCACGTGTGCGTCGGACGTACATGTGACGAGAAACCAGAGAAATGGATTACCTCTCTCCCGCCAACATCTCCCAAGATGCATCCCTTCTCTTCTCTGATGCCGGTCTCCACGGCAATGAGCTATACCCCGGCTACCATGCCTACGACCCGGGCATTGTCGACCCCCCAACGGAAGAGTCGTCGCCATTCCAGTCTCTCTTCGCAGACACTCCCCTCCTAGATTTGGGAGACTTGGGGGGGTACGGTCCCGGGTTGGGGGGGTATGGGGACAGCTCTCTGGCAGGACTGGGGGACAGTACTAAGCTAGTAGGGGTCCAGGTGGTTTTAATACTAGCCTACAGTACCATTATACTACTAGGAGTAGTGGGTAACTCTCTGGTGATATACGTGGTGTATCGCTTCAAGACGCTGAGGACAGTTACTAACTTCTTCATAGCTAACCTCGCTGTCGGTAGGTAGCCTTTTATATAGACGGCCTGTCTGCTTGTCTGCCTGTCTGTCTGCCTGACTGTCTGCCCGTCTGTCTGTCTGTCTGTCTACCTGTCTGTCTATCTGACTGTCTACTTGTCTGTCTACCTGTCTGTCTACCTGTCTGTCTATCTGACTGTCTGTGTACCTGTCTGTCTACCTGACTGTCTACCTGACTGTCTACCTGTCTGTCTACCTGTCTGTCTACATGTCTGTCTATCTGACTGTCTGCCTGTCTGTGTACCTGTCTGTCTACCTTACTGTCTACCTGTCTGTCTACCTGACTGTCTACTTGTCTGTCTACCTGACTGTCTACCTGTCTGTCTACATGTCTGTCTACCTGACTGTCTACCTGTCTGCCTACCTGTCTGTCTATCTGACTGTCTGCCTGTCTGTGTACCTGTCTACCTGTCTGTCTATCTGACTGTCTACCTGTCTGTCTACCTGTCTGTCTGCCTCTTTCTCTCTCTTTCTCAACAAGTTACTTTCAGAAAGAAATCAAATCAGCAGTACCTCATTCTCAGTGTGTGTGTTGTCGATGCCCCTGGGTTAGTTTGAGTGATGAACTTAGATGAACTGTCATGTAATATTTTTATGTTTTTTGGGGACAGTGGGGGGTTGGTGTCTGTGTGCGTGAGCAAGTGTGTGCATATGTGTGTGTACATGTGTATGTGTGTGTATTCATCCTTCAGTCTATCCTCTGCCCCATTGGGTCTGGTTATTGGCAAGAATGTATGTGTGCATGCGCACGTGTGTGTGTCTGTGTGTGTGTGTGTGTGTGTGTGTGTGTGTGTGTGTGTGTGTGTGTGTGTGTGTGTGTGCAGCAGTGAAGGCTGGCTCATAATAAGTGCTGGAACGGTGTGTAACGTAATTGCATCAAGCACATTGAAACCATGCTGAACTGATCCGAGCCCGTCCTCCCCAATTAAGTTGCCACCAACCTCCTGTGACATTGGTCTGTAGTGAAAGTGTTAACGACGCCCCCCCCCGGTTGAAATGCATCACACACGATTGTGTGTGTGTGTGTGTGTGTGTCTGTGTTTACCTCCCAAAGGTTTCACACTACCGCTGGGGCACATGTTAGTCAAGACTATGGGCAAGGTTAGACAGTACCAAGAACAGTGTTGAATAGTGAAGACTCTAACAAGGTTGGACATGTTCAGTACCAAGAACAGTGTTGAATAGTGAAGACTCTAACAAGGTTGGACATGTTCAGTACCAAAACAGGGCGGCAGGTTAGCCTAGTGGTTAGAGCGTTGGGCCAGTAATCCGAACGGTTGCTGGATCAAATCCCCGAGCTGACAAGTTAAAAATCTGTCATTCTGTGCCTGAACAAGGCAGTTAACCCACTGTTCCCCGGTAGGCTGTCATTGTAAATAATCTTTTTTTCTTAACTCACTTGCCTAGTTAAATTAAGGTTAAAACAAAGAGTGTTGAATAGTGAAGAGTGTTGAATAATGAAGACTGTTGGCAACCGTTTCTTGTGACCTTTAGTTGGCGCGGCCGGACCCAAATGATCAGTACCAAGAACAAAGAGCGTTGAATAGGAAAGTCTCTAATGAGGTTAGACATGTTCAGTACCAAGAACAAAGAGCGTTGAATAGGAAAGTCTCTAATGAGGTTAGACATGTTCAGTACCAAGAACAAAGAATAGTGTCTTGCAGACAAAGTTCAGGGGCGTCCTGGGTAACCTCGCTCAAATGTGATGTGCCTTTGTCCCATCTTAGACCCATGTTCTGTGACCCATGTCCAAGATGTGATAGGACGGCGATGACCAACCGTTTCTTGTGACCGGCGTGGTCGGGAAACCAAAGCCTGGAGTCTCAGATTCAGATGATTTAATTAATGTCTTGTTTCTGTCATGTCATGTGCTGAGGATACCCTTGTGTCTCTGTCTAACCCTTGTGTCTCTGTCTAACCCTTGTGTCTCTGTCTAACCCTTGTGTCTCTGTCTAACCCTTGTGTCTCTGTCAGTGTTACTTAAAAGATGTCAGATATGCTTTTGTCTCTCAGTCAATTTCAATTTCAATTTAAGGGGCTTTAATTGGCATGGGGAAACATATGTTTACCAAAACAAGTGAAATAGATAATAAACAAAGGTGAAGTAAACAATAAATAAATGAACAGTAAACATTACACTCACATAAGTTCCAAAATAATAAAGACATTTCAACTGTCATATTATGTCTATATTCAGTGTTGTAACGATGTGCAAATAGTTAAAGTACAAAAGGGAAAATAAATAAACATAAATATGGGTTGTATTTACAATAGTGTTTGTTCTTCACTGGTTGCCCTTTTCTTGTGGCAACAGGTCACACATCTTGCTGCTGTGATGGAACACTGTGGTATTTCACCCAATAGATATGGGAGTTTATCAAAATTGGATTTGTTTTCAAATTCTTTGTGGATCTGTGTAATCTGAGGGGAAATATGTGTCTCTAATATGGTCATACATTTGGCAGGAGGTTAGGAAGTGCAGCTCAGTTTTACACCTCATTTTGTGGACAGTGTGCACATAGCCTGTCTTCTCTTGAGAGCCAGGTCTGCCTACGGCGGCCTCTCTCAATAGCAAGGCCATGCTCACTGAGTCTGGACATAGTCAAAGCTTTCCTTAAGTTTGGGTCAGTCACAGTGTTCAGGTATTCTGCCACTGTGTACTTTCTGTTTAAGGCCAAATAGCATTCTAGTTTTCTGTGTTTTTTTGTAAATTCTTTCCAATGTGTCAAGTAATTCTCATGATTTGGTTGGGTCTAATTGTGTTGCTGTCCTGGGTCTCTGTGGGGTCTGTTTGTGTTTGTGAACAGAGTCCCAGGACCAGCTGGCTTAGGGGACTCTTCTTCAGGTTCATCTCTCTGTAGGTGATGGCTTTGTTATGGAAGGTTTGGGAATTGTTTCCTTTTAGGTTGTAGAATTTAACATCTCTTTTCTGGATTTTGATAATTAGCAGGTATCGGTCTAATTCTGCTCTGCATGCATTATTTGGAGTTTTACGTTGTACACAGAGGATCTTTTTGCAGAATTCTGCATGCGGAGTCTCAATTTGGTGTTTGTCCCATTTTGTGAATTCTTGGTTGGTGAGCGGACCCCAGACCTCACAACCATAAATGGCAATGGATTCTATAACTGATTAAAGTATTTTTTATCCAGATCCTAATTGGTATGTCAAATTTTATGTTCCTTTTGATGGCATAGAAGGCCCTTCTTGTCTTGTCTCTCAGATAGTTCACAGCTTTGTGGAAGTTACCTGTGGCGCTGATGTTCAGGCTGAGGTAGGTATCGTTTTTTGTGTACTCTAGGGCAACGGTGTCTAGATGGAATTTGTATTTGTGGTCCTGGCAACTGGACCTTTTTTGGAACACAATGATTTTTGTCTTACTGAGATTTACTGTCAGGGCCCAGGTCTGGCAGAATCTGTGCAGAAGATCTAGGTGCTGCTGTAGGCCCTCCTTGGTTGGGGACAGAAGCACCAGATCATCAGCAAACAGTAGACATTTGACTTCAGATTCTAGTAGGGTGAGGCAGACTGTTCTAGTGCCCTCACCAATTCATTGATATATATGTTGTGGAGGGTGGGGCTTAAGCTGCATCCCTGTCTCACCCTACGGCCCTGTGAAGATATATGTGTGTGTTTTTTGAGAAGACATGAGAAGACTTTGTTTTTGTTTTCTCTCTCTCTCTCTCTCTCTCTCTCTCTCTCTCTCTCTCTCTCTCTCTCTCTCTCTCTCTCTCTCTCTCTCTCTAGCTGACCTCCTGGTGAATACATTGTGTCTTCCCTTCACATTGGTCTATACTCTTCTCGGGGAGTGGAAGTTTGGCCAGGTGCTTTGTTTCCTGCTTCCCTATGCACAGGGATTGGCTGTCCATGTATCCACGGTGACGCTCAACGTCATAGCCCTCGATAGACACAGGTGAGACTTCATCAAGTTTAACTGCTGACTGACTGACTGATTCATTGATTATTTGGCTGGCTGGCTGACTGATTGACTGTCTGATTGACTGGCTGACTGATAGATTGACTGTCTGATTGATTGACAGGCTGACTGATTGACAGGCTGACTGATTGACTGGCCGATTGATTGGCTGGCTGATTGATTGACTGGCTGATTTATTGACAGGCTGACTGATTGACAGGCTGACTGATTGACTGGCCGATTGATTGGCTGACTGATAGATTGACTGGCTGATTGATTGACAGGCTGACTGATTGATTGACTGGCCGATTGATTGGCTGATTGACTGGCTGACTGATATATTGTCTGGCTGATTGATTGACAGGCTGACTGATTGATAGACAGGCTGACTGATTGATTGACTGGCTGACTGATTGACAGGTGTATAGTGTACCACCTGGAGACGAGGATGAGAAAGGATGTGTGTTTCGGGGTCATTGCGGCCACATGGGTACTGAGTGCGGTGCTGGCCAGCCCGCTGGCTATCTTCAGAGAGTATGGTACCTTCAATATGGCTCCAGGACAGTCTATACAGGTAAGTCTCATACACACACACACACACACACACACACACACACACACACACACACACACACACACACACACACACACACACACACACACACACCCACACCCACACCCACACCCACACACCCACACCCACACCCACACACACACCCTAACCCTCTCTCCTCTTCTCCAGGTGTGTACAGAGAAGTGGCCGGGCAGCTCAACAGACGGGACAGTCTATTCCATCTCCATGCTCCTCCTCCAATACGTTCTCCCTCTAGCCGTCATCTCCTTCGCCTACGCCCGTATCTGGTCTAAGCTCCGTTCCCACATGTCCCCCGCCGGCCGCAACGACCGCCACCGCCGCCGCCGTAAAACCACCAAGATGCTGGTGACCATGGTCGTGGTGTTCGCGGTCAGCTGGCTGCCGTTCCACGCTTTCCAATTGGCCACGGATATCGACAGCGCCGTCTTGGACATGAGAGACTTCAGACTGCTGTACACGCTGTTCCACGTGGTGGCCATGTGCTCAACGTTCGCCAACCCTCTGCTCTACGGGTGGATGAACAGCAACTATCGGATCGCGTTCGTCACCGTGTTCCGCTGTGACCAGAGAATGGATAGTGTGCATCCGGAGGGTGGAAGAGGGAAGGGAGGAAGAAAGAAGGGAGGAGAAAGAGAGGAAGGAGGTGGGAAGGCAGGAGATGGGGGAGGGATGGCAGGAGAGGGGAGGGATGGCAGGAGAGGAGGGAGGGATGGCAGGAGAGGGGGAGGGATGGCAGGAGAGGAGGGAGGGATGGCAGGAGAGGGGGAGGGATGGCAGGAGATGGGGAGGGAAGGCAGGAGAGGAGGGAGGGATGGCAGGAGATGGGGAGGGAAGGCAGGAGAGGGGGAGGGATGGCAGGAGATGGGGAGGGATGGCAGGAGATGGGGGAGGGAAGGCAGGAGATGGGGGAGGGATGGCAGGAGAGGGGGGAGGGATGGCAGGAGAGGAGGGAGGGATGGCAGGAGAGGGGAGGGATGGCAGGAGATGGGGAGGGATGGCAGGAGATGGGGAGGGATGGCAGGAGATGGGGGAGGGAAGGCAGGAGATGGGGGAGGGATGGCAGGAGAGGGGGGAGGGATGGCAGGAGAGGGGGGAGGGATGGCAGGAGATGGGGGAGGGATGGCAGGAGAGGGGAGAGGGATGGCAGGAGGTGGAGAAGAAGGAGGAATAAAGCTGGATCTAGAGGCCCAGGACTTTGTGACAAACCATCTCAATGCTACAGACGTCTGAATGAGAAGAAGAGGGAAGGACAGAGAATTAGAGACAGATGGAGAGAGAGGGGGAGAGAAGGAGAGAGAGAGGAGACAGGGAAAGAGAGACGGAGAGAGAGGGATGGAGAGAGAGAGAGAGAGAGAGAGAGAGAGAGAGAGAGAGAGAGGCAGATGGAGAGAGAAGAACAGAGATTATCAGAAAGAATGGGAGAACAATAGAACGTGAGAGGGATGAGAAGAGACTGAATAGAGAAAATCACAGAGACAGAGAAAGGAATGAGAGCAGGATAGTGAGTCAGAAAGAAAGTGAGAGAGAGAGGGAGATAAAGCAGTGATGACCTAATAGAGAGATATCCCACTATTCACATAATAAAAGGATGACGTGATAGAGAGATAACCCACTATTCACATAATAAAAGGATGACGTGATAGAGAGATAACCCACTATTCAAATTATAAAAGGATGACGTGATAGAGAGATAACACACTGTTCATGATACAATTATTATGTTATGGAGAGATAACCCACTGTTTATGATGAAATGATGATGTGATAGAGAGATAACCCACCGTTCCCATGATAAAAGGAAAATGAATGTCAGAGATGGATGGATGACGAAAGAAAGAAAATTATGAGAAGAAGAAAAAATGAAAGCAGCTTAAAGTTTTAATCAGTTCAGTTTGTCCATAGTGACGGGTTTGGACTGGCTGGCTGTGCAGTGGTGATGATGACCTATATTCAGTCCCAAATGACAGAATGTTTTGGGTTGTTGATTCAGAGTAGTTTGAAACTTTGGCTCTGTTCCAAATGCCACCCCCTATTCCCCTGGTCAATAGTAGTGCACTATGAAAGGAATACAGCACCACGGCCTCATCTGTGGGGTGAATCATAAAGAAATGTGTGCCTTGGGAAATAGATTTTTCTGACCTCAATGTGGCAAACTTAAATAAAGGTTTAAATAAATAAAAAATACATCAGAAAACGTGAAAGGTTTTCGGTGCGTCTCCTGGAAATCCATTGATATTTCAGGAGACGGTAGCTGTCTGCTGACGTCTTGGTATTTATTTAAGTTAATGGATGTGATGAGGAGTAGATGCTGTAGACTTCAGGATGAGGAGTCGATGCTGTAGACTTCAGGATGAGGGGTCGATGCTGTAGACTTCAGGATGGGGGGTCGATGCTGTAGACTTCAGGATGAGGAGTCGATGCTGTAGACTTCAGGATGAGGGGTCGACGCTGTAGACTTCAGGATGAGGAGTCGATGCTGTAGACTTCAGGATGAAGGGTCGATGCTGTAGACTTCAGGATGAGGAGTCGACGCTGTAGACTTCAGGATGAGGAGTCGACGCTGAAGACTTCAGGATGAGGAGTTGATGCTGTGGACAGATGAGGTTCTACTAGTTGATCTCTTGAGGACAGATGAGGTTCTACTAGTTGATCTCTTGAGGACAGATGAGGTTCTACTAGTTGATCTCTTGAGGACAGGTGAGGTTCTACTAGTTGACCTCTTGTGGACAGATGAGGTTCTACTTGTTGATCTCTTGAGGACAGATGAGGTTCTACTTGTTGATCTCTTGAGGACAGGTGAGGTTCTACTAGTTGATCTGTTGAGGACAGATGAGGTTCTACTAGTTGTTCTCTTGAGGACAGATGAGGTTCTACTAGTTGATCTCTTGTGGACAGATGAGGTTCTACTAGTTGATCTCTTGAGGACAGATGAGGTTCTACTTGTTGATCTCTTGAGGACAGGTGAGGTTCTACTAGTTGATCTGTTGAGGACAGATGAGGTTCTACTAGTTGATCTCTTGAGGACAGATGAGGTTCTACGAGTTGACCTCTTGTGGACAGATGAGGTTCTACTTGTTGATCTCTTGTGGACAGATGAGAAAAGAGGAGGAGAAAATGCCTCAGAGAAAGAGAGAGAGAAAACACTTATGTTATTTAAACGAAAAAGGTGGAAATAAATTATTCTTGTTCCTGATAGAAAGGGGGTGAGAGAGAGAGGAAAATGCCAGAATCTGTCAACAGAATCTTAGTGTTATCTGCCTTCTGACTGGTTGATGGACCATCATAAGAAGATGAAAGGTCTGAACTCACAACCCCCAACTGGGATTTGAACTCACAACCCCCAGCTGGCATCTGAACCTACAACCCCCAACTGGGATTTGAACTCACAACCCCCAGCTTGCGTCTGAACTCACACCCCCCCAGCTGGCGTCTGAACTCACAACCCTCAGCTGGCATCTGAACTCACAGGCCCCAGCTGGGGTCTGAACTCACAACCCCCAGCTGGCATCTGAACTCACAACCCTCAGCTGGCATCTGAACTCACAACCCTCAGCTGGCATCTGAACTCACAACCCCCAGCTGGCATCTGAACTCACAACCCCCAGCAGGGGTTTGAACTCACAACCACCATGCAACTATGTGAACTATAGTATAGTATATTGTCAAACATATGTTAAATGAGAGACAACTGAGACCCAACAAATGGTAAGACCCCTTGCTCTCAGACTGATCAAAATATCTTATCCTCTTCTTCTTTGCATGTCTCCGTGTGAGTCTGTTTAACCCAATGCTGCGTGCCTCCCCTCCTATAAACATCAATCGGAATGTTATTGGGCTGAATCTACCAATCAGAAGGTTATTGGGGTGAATCCCATTTCCATCCTCCTCATTGAGAACAAATTATTCTCCAGTTGACTGATTGGTTGGTCCATGTTCTGAAAGGAGTGTATTGAAACCGGATTCACGCCAATCCTGTCCAGTATCTAATATATCTTCTACCTATCTTTGTGTCTGATTGTTGGTCAGTTTTGCTGCTGGCTTCAACCTGCTTATACGGTATCCCACTGGGCACAGACGCCAATTCAACATGTAGTTTTTAATTTACATTTGGTTGAGTTGTAAAGTAACTGGAATTAAATGTGAAATCAACAAAAAATTTCGCCATGTCATTGGATTTAGGTTAAAAGTTATGTGAAGACTGACGAAATGAATTCCAATCAGTTCTACACGTTGATTCAATGTCATCACTAATACCTTTTCTTTGGTTGAAATGACATGGAAACAGCATTGATTCAACCAGTTTTAGCACAGAAGGATTGCTTGTGTTTCAAATTTTACCTTTTCCCATTTATAGAGCAATAGTTTTGACTGTGAGGTGAACTATACATTATAAAAATTCCTGTAAGTCATAATGTATGTAACACTGTGAATTTAATTGTACGGCCTTTCAACTCGCAGCCAGGGATGGGCCCTCTGGAATGTCTTATTTAAAGGTCACCTATTTCTATCATGTTAAATATTAGCCACTATCAATATGAACAGTCAGTCGGCCTGATAACCACACGTATTCAACTGTCAATTTACGGTTAGTTCCCTACGGCCTACATTATCATTCCATTTAATTACATTGCCGTGTCATCACATGCGTGGCATGTGTTGGGTTCAAACTGTTACAGCATATAATTAGCCTACAAGCCTTTTTTTTTACTAATGATCCTCAGCAACAACCACACGGCCGTGACGGCGTTCACAGAGGAAGCAAATGAAGGTCAACGAAACAATGTAATTAAATGGAATGATAATGTAGGCCGTAGGGAACTAACCGGAAATTGGCAGTTGAATACGTGTGGTTATCAGGCCTACTGACTGTCCATATTGACAGTGGCTAATATTTAACATGATAGCCGTGTCATGGCCGTGTCATCACACAGTTACGATGGTCAGTGCAGGAAATAGACCAGGGAATAGTCTACTATTGTACACTCTTCTCCATGTTATAATTCTATGTTTCACTAATGTTCCAACCTTACCATGTGTTGAAGAACTGCATTTTTCAGAATGAGTCAAAGCAACGTTTTCTTTCTTTTGTGAGTAAAGTATCTTTCTTAAACCTAAATAATCTACAAGATTAATATCCACTGGTTGGTGGTGAAACTGAGGCGAATATATATATAATATAATATGATAATATAATATAATAATATAATAATATATATATAATATAATATAATATATATATATATCATATAATATAATAATATATATATAATAATATAATATAATAATATAATAATATATATATCATATAATATAATATAATAATATAATAATATATATATAATATAATAATATAATATAATAATATATATATAATATAATAATATAATATAATAATATAATATAATAATATATATAATATAATATAATAATATATATATAATATAATATAATAATAAATGTACTGAAAACCCCTGCTGAATGAAAACTCCACGAGGAAAATCTGTTGGCCGGCAAGTGGGAGGGTTTTCAGCGGTTTAATTACATTTATTCAGAGCGCGCAAAGGTAGTCACACCTGCAGAGTGCGTTACGTGATTGAGTAAGGTAAGTCTGAATACCAAATTCTGAGAAGTGTGTAAGAAAGGCGTACTTAAGAAAAGGCGCAAGTTCATAAATCAGAATCGGGCCTTTTAAGCCGATAGAGACTGGGATGGGACCAGAGAGAGTAGAGAGAAACAGAAATTCGCGAGAGAGAGGGAGACAGAGAGGGAGAGAGAATGAGAGAGAAAGAGAGAGGAAGGAGCGAGAGAGAGTAGGGAAAAAGAGGGAGAGAGAAAGAGAGAGAGAAAGAGGGAGAAAGAGAGAGGTGGGAGGGAGAGAGAGAGAGGGGAGGTAATGCTGAACTAAATATTCCAAGCGTTTAATGGTTGAAGTAGTAGTCAGTGATAGACTGGACTGGAACATGTTCCGGGATTCTTCCGATGGCATTGAGGAGTACACCAAATCAGTCACTGGCTTTATCAATAAGTGCATTGAGGACGTCGTCCCCACAGTGGCTGTACGTACATACCCCAACCAGAAGCCATGGATTACAGGCAACATTCGCACTGAGCTAAAGGGTAGAGCCGCCGCTTTCAAGGTGGACTCTAACCCCGGAAGCTTGTAAGAAATCCTGCTATTCCCTGCGATGAACCATCAAACAGGCAAAGCGTCAATACAGGGCTAAGATTGAATCATACTACACCAGCTCCGACGCTCGTCTTATGTGGCAGGGCTTGCAAACTATTACAGACTACAAAGGGAAGCACAGCCGAGAGCTGCCCAGTGACACCAGCCTAACAGACAGGCTAAATCACTTCTATGCTCGCTTCGAGGCAAGCAACACTGAGGCATGCATGCGAGCATCAGCTGTTCTGGACGACTGTGTGATCATGCTCTCTGTAGCTAACGTGAGTCAGACCTTTAAAAACTACTTAGGGAGCAGTGGGGCGCCAGCCGGTGAAATGTAAGGCGCCAAATTCAAAATCCAAAAGTTGAATTATTAAACATTCATCAATATACAAGTGTTGCATAGTCATCAAAAGCTCTGCTTCTTGGCAATATCACAGCGTTGTCAGATTTCAAAAATGCTTTACGGCGAAAGCACAACATTTGATTGTTTGAGGATAGCACCTACAATATTTAACCATTAGCATAAATTCATAACCCAACTCGGGTCTCAAAAAACGCATAAAATCGCTAATATAAAATCCCTTACCTTTCAAAGAACTTCTGCTGAGGGCTTCCCAAGTGTCCAACGAAGACAATCCATGCTTCTTTTGTTAGAAAAAGTCATTTATTATATCCATAAATCTCTGTTTGGTTGGCGCGTTATGATCATAAAATCCACCTGTGAGTTTCCCATTGAACCGTGAAGAGAACGCGTTCACATTATACCTATCATATTTCTCCAAACAAATCAAACATCATTTTTAATGTTTCCTTAGGTATCATTTTATGTATATTTACTATAATATTTAAACCGGATTGTAGCCTGAACGATAAGAAAGGAAAATGAAGTGGAGCCGCACTCATTTGCGCGCCTGCAAAAGCTTGTTGTCATCTGAGCTCACTTGACCATATTCTCTTCCTATCCGTTCGGGTCAGGGCTACCGTTTCCTGGCTTTGTATAGAGACTGTTGAATCTAGTGGAAGCCATAGGTACTGAAATCTCGGAGCTGGTTGCCTTTTAAATCAATAGGGAGATTGTCAAACAGAGCAAAGGACACAAAAATCTGTAATTCCCGGATGGATTTTCCTTGGGTTTTCATTATCCCAGAAACCCTAGACCCACTCCAATTTGCATACCGCCCAAGCAGATCTACAGATGATGCAATCTCTATTTCACTCCACACTGCCCTTTCCCACCTGAACAAAAGGAAAACCTATGTGAGAATGCTATTCATTGACTACAGCTCAGCGTTCAACACCATAGTACCCACAAAGTTCATCACTAAGCTAAGGATCCTGGGACTAAACACCTCCCTCCGCAACTGGATCCTGGACTTCCTGACAGGCAGGTAGCAACACATATGCCACGCTGATCCTCACACCCAGGAGTGCGTGCTCAGTCCCCTCCTGTACTCCCTGTTCACCCACGACTGCATGGCCAGGCACGACTCCAACACCATCATTAAGTTTGCAGACGACACAACAGTGGTAGGCCTGATCACCGACAACGACGAGACAGCCTATAGGGAGGAGGTCAGAGACCTGGCCGGGTGGTGCCAGAATAACAATCTATCCCTCAAAGTAACCAAGACTAAGGAGATGATTGTGGACTATGGGAAAAGGAGCAGGTTGAGAGCTTCAAGTTCCTTGGTGACCACATCACCAACAAACTAGAATGGTCCAAACACACCAAGACAGTTGTGAAGAGGGCCCGACAATGCCTATTCCCCCTCAGGAAACTGAAAAGATTTGGCATGGGTCCTCAGATCCTCAAAAGGTTATACAGCTGCACCATCGAGAGCATCCTGACTGGTTGCATCACCGCCTGGTACGGCAATTGCTCGGCCTCCGACCGCAAGGCACTACAGAGGGTAGTGCGTACGGCCCAGTACATCACTGAGGCTAAGCTGCCTGCCATCCAGGACCTCTACACCAGGCGGAGTCGAAAGAAGGCCCTAAAAATTGTCAAAGACCCCAGCCATCCCAGTCATAGACTGTTCTCTACTACCGCATGGCAAGCGTTACCGGAGTGCCAAGTCTAGGACAAAAAGGCTTCTCAACAGTTTTTATCCCCGAGCCATAAGACTCCTGAACAGGTAATCAAATGGCTACCCAGACTATATGCATTGTGTGCCCCCCAACCCCTCTTTTACGCTACTGCTACTCTCTTAATATTTTTTCATTTTGATTTGATTTGATAACTGTCACACCCTGATCTGTTTCACCTGTCCTTGTGATTGTCTCCACCCCCCTCCAGGTGTCGCCCATCTTCCCCATTATCCCCTGTGTATTTCTAACTGTGTTGCCAGTTCGTCTTGTTTGTTTGTCAAGTCAACCAGCTTTTTCTCGCCCTCCTGGTTTTCACCCTTGCCTGTCCTGACTCTGAGCACACCTGCCTGACCACTCTGCCTGCTCTGGCCTTCCACAGTTCCTATGGCTTCCACTAGATGTCAACAGTATTTAGACAAGGTTTCAGGCTTTTATTTTGAAAAACCAAGGAGTAAGAGCTGTTTTTGTCAGTGACCTCAGGAGTGGACTATACTGTTTGTTTTTTTCCTTTTCTATCGACCAGGTTATTATTCGTCTGAAATATTATCGTTTATATGTATATATTAGGGTACCTGAGGATCGATTAGAAACGTTGTTTGAGTTGTTTGGACAAAGTTTATAGGTAACTTTTTTACGTTTTTTATGTCTTGTATATTGAATGAGTGGAACGGTGGATTACTGAACAACACGCGCCAATAAAACAGAGCTTTTGGGATATAAAGAGGGACTTTATGGAACGACCATTTATTGTGTAGCTGGGACCCTTTGGATTACCATCAAAGGAAGATCTTCAAAGGTAAGCAATTTATTTTATCGCTATTTATGAGTTTTGTGACACCCGTGCTGGTTATGTTATTATGCTAATTGAAAATGTATGCGGGGCGCTGTCCTCAGACAATCAAATGCTATGCTTTCGCCGTAAAGCCTTTTTGAAATCTGACAATGCTCTGAGATTACCAGGATTCTAAGCTTTAGAATGGTGTGCAACACTTGTATTTTCATGAATGTTTATTTTTACTATTTTTGTATTTTGAATTTGGCACTCTGCATTTTTCCGGATGTTGTCGTAGGTGGGTCGCCTGTGACGCACTGCTGCGTAGTACCCCTTTACTCACTGCCTTTCTAAATCTAATACACTGCCTATTACAACAATACATACGTCTTTCTAAATCTAATACACTGCCTTTTACAGCTATAAATACGTCTTTCTAAATCTAATACACTGCCTTTTACAGGTATTGTCACAGGCTGGGCTCGAACTCAGGTCTCAGAAGTGGAGAGTTGGGTGTTCTACCCCTTAGCCACAGAGGAGGTAGTGTTGGACCCAAATGAAACACTCAAGGCAATACTCCAGGCAAAGTAGATTTAATTTAAGGAGAGGTTTCTTTGCAGGTCAAAAAATAGTCCAACAAAAGTTCTTCTCAGAAAGAGGAATACTAACGGGGACAAAGTAAACAAAACAGGAGGAAAAATAAAATAACTCCACGAGGGGAAAAACAAAATAAAAATAACTTAGAAAGCTTACTTGGGATAGCTTAGATCACTAGGAAAGACGATGGGACACAGCAGGAGACACATAGCCAAGACTCAAAAACCAAGTGAGGAACAAGGGGAAAAAACACAGCTAAAATACTCTAGGGAAACAAGGCACAGGTGAACTGGATAACACTAATAAGGACACACGAGGAAGAGCTAAGGCAGAGGGAAACACAGGTGACCTCTAGAGGCTCGGAGACAAACAGGGGCAGGATGCTGACAGGACCCCTCCTCTAGGAGCGACTCCTGACGTTCCTTCCAGAACACCCTGGCCTCAGGGTGCGAAACTCTCGGATCAAACCTGGGTCCAGGATGTCCTTGGCTGGAACCCAGGAGTGCTCCTCTGGCCCGTAGCCCTCCCAGTCCACCAGATACTGCAGAGAGTTCTGGACCCTCCGAGAGTCCAGTATCCGGCGCACTGTGTAGGCTGGCTGGCCGTCAATGATCCTGGGAGGTGGAGGGTCTGCGTGGGGGGGCAAAGGGAGAAGACAAGACAGGTTTTAGTAAAGAAACATGGAAAGTGGGGTTAATTCTAAGGAGCGAGGAGAACCAACCGGTAAGAAACCGGGTTAACTTTCCTTGCTATGCGAAAAGGGCCGATGTATTTCTGGGAAAGCTTCTTGGATTCAACCCGGAGGGGCAGGTTCTTAGTGGCCAACCAAACTCTCTGACCAGCTCGGAAACTAGGGGCCATCCGCGGCGGCGGTTAGCCTGACTTTGGTATCTCTGGGAGGTCGAAGGAGGGTATGCCTGGCCTTCTTCCAGGTCCGCCTACAGCGTTGGACAAAGCGCTGGGCCGAGGGAACACCAACTTGCGCCTCTTCCTCTGGAAATAATGGAGGGTGTATCCGAACTGGCATTCGAAAGGGGACAATCCGGTGGCTGAGGACTGGAGGGTGTTGTGGGCATATTCAGCCCAAATGATATAGGTGGCCCAAGACATAGGATTATTGGCCGCCATACACCGCAGGGTGGTCTCCAGATCCTGATTAATCCGTTCCGTTTGGCCATTGGACTCTGGATGGAACCCAGACGATAGGCTGGCTGAGGCCCCAATAAGCCTGCAGAAGGCCCCCCAAAACCGGGACGAGAATTGGGGACCTCGGTCGGAGACAACGCCCAGGGAATTCCAAATATCCGGAAGACATGGTCCATGAGGAGCTCAGCAGTCTCCTTGGCCGAAGGCAGCTTGGGCAGGGAATAAACCGGGCAGCCTTAGAGAACCGGTCTACAACCACTAGGATGACTGTGTTGCCCTGGGATGGAGGAAGTCCCGTTACAAAGTCCAGAGAAAGGTGTGACCATGGCCTGCGAGGAACAGGTAAGGGATGGAGAAGTCCCTGGGGTCGCTGACGTGTAGACTTTCCCTGGTTGCACACAGGGCAGGCCTCAACATAGACCTGCACGTCCTTCTTGATGGACGGCCACCAAAACCGCCGCTGGAGGAATTCCAGTGTGCGAGCACTACCTGGATGGCAGGTCAAGGGCGACTCATGACCCCACTGCAAGGCGGGCCCGAACAGAGAGAGAGCGTACAGGCGTCGGCGGGACCACCGCCTGGATCGGGCTCATGGACAAGGGCCTCTCGTACCCCTCTTTCTAGTTCCCACTGAAGAGGTGCGGCGATCCTGGACCTCGGAATAATCGGTGCCAAGGGCTTCTCTTGTGTTTCGGGAGAATAGGCTCGAGACAGGGCATCCGGCTTGACATTCTTGGTGCCAGGTCTGTAAGACAGGAGAAACTGGAATCGATTAAAAGAGGGACCATCGTGCTTGCCGAGGGTTCATCCGCTTTGCCTGTTGGAGATATTCCAGGTTCTTGTGGTCTGTGAGAACCTGGAAAGGATGCTGAGCCCTCAAGCCAATGGCGCCACTCTTCCAAGGCCAGTTTAACCGCGAGCAACTCTCGATCCCCACGTGGTAGTTGCGCTCGGCCTCGGACAGGCGGCGAGACATGAAGGCACACGGGTGTAATCTTCCATCCTCACTCCTCTGTGACAGGACGGCTCCCACCCCACCTCTGAGGCATCCACCTCCACCACGAAAGGTCTTTCTGGGTCAGGGATCACCAGGATCGGAGCAGAAGTGAAGCGGTGCTTGAGATCCTCGAAGGCCCTGCTGCTTCCGGACCCCAGTGAACCTTGGTCCCTCCTCCCTTGGTAAGCGTCGTCAAGGGGGCTACTACAGAGCTGAAATTCTTAATGAACTTCCGATAGAAGTTAGAAAAGCCAATGAACCGTTGAACCTCCTTGACCGTGGCAGGTGTGGGCCAGTTGTGGACCGCTTTGACCTTCTTGGGATCCATCTCTAGGTGGCCGGGAGTGACAATAAACCCGAGAAACTGAGTCTGGGAAACATGAAATTCACACTTCTCAGGTTTAACGTAGAGGTGATTGTCAAGGAGCCTCTGGAGAACCCTGCTAACATGCCCCTCATGCTCCTTCAGTGACCTCGAGAAGATGAGGATATCGTCCAGGTACACGAAGACGAACCGATTAAGCATATCCCGGAGAACATCATTAATCAGGGCTTGGAATACTGCGGGGGCATTGGTGAGCCCGAACGGCATCACCCGATATTCATAGTGCCCCGTGGGTGTGTTGAAGGCCGTCTTCCATTCGTCTCCTGGCCGGATCCGCACGAGATGGTAAGCATTGCGGAGATCCAGCTTAGTAAAAATGGAAGCCCCTTGAAGCAGCTCAAAAGCAGTGGCCATGAGAGGAAGGGGGTATCGATTCCGAACCGTGATCTTGTTGAGTCCCCGGTAATCAATACAAGGCCTAAGACCCCCGTCCTTCTTTTCAACAAAAAAGAAGCCCGCCCCAGCCGGGGAAGTAGAGGCACAGATTATGCCGGCTGCCAAGGACTCCTTAATGTAGGTGTCCATAGCTGAGCGCTCGGGGGGAGGATAAGGAAAAGATCCGACCTCTAGGAGGGCAGGAACCAGGGAGTAGATCAATGGCACAGTCATACGTGCGGTGAGGCGGTAAGGAAGTAGCCCGGGACTTGCTGAACACTGCCTTGAATCGATGGTAAACACTGGGGACTCGGGAGACGTCAACAGACTCTTGAGACTGGGTACTAGGGGCTGAGGGACTCTGAAGCATGCAGGTGAGTTGGCAAGTGGGACCCCAGCTTAGAATGGTGCCAGTGGGCCAGTCAATCTGGGGATTATGTCTGCACAGCCAAGGGTGACCCAGGATAATAGGATACTCGGGGGAGTCAATGAGATAGAAGGTCTCCTCCTGCTGGTGTTGAAAGATGGTAAGTCGCAGGGACTGAGTCGCCTCTGTAACTTCTCCTGGTTCCAGAGGTCTGCCATCTAAGGCTGTAACTGCCTGGGGTTGAGGGAGTAGTTGGGTAGGGATCTTAAGTTCCTTAGCCAAGGTTAAATCCAGGAAATCACCTGCGGCGCCGGAATCGATCATAGCCTGGACCCGATGCTGGTGGCCCCCCCAGGACAGAGTGGCTGGAATAGCTAGGACAGCGTTAGTAGGAGGAGCTCTAATTTTCCCCATCACAGCCCTCCTGTAGCTGGGCGGGGACAGGCGCTTTCAAAGCTCGGGGCAAGTGGAGCGGAAGTGGCCGGCATCCCGCAGTAGAGGCACCGACGGCTCCCTCATGCGGCGTTCCCTTTCGTTGGGAGAAAGCCTGAACGGCCTAACTGCATGTCCTCCGGGAATCCTGGAGCTGTTCAGGAGGAACTTGGGACTGAGACACCTGGCGGCGAGCCGTTCTCCGCTCTCTCAGACGCATTGTCCAGGCGGATGGCCAATGCTATGAGGGACTCGAGATCCCCAGCTGGTTCTCGGGTGGCTAACTCATCTTGAAGGGCTCGGACAACCCTCCCTGAAAACAGACCCTCAGCGCTTCATCATTCCATCCGCTCCTTGCTGCTATGGTCCGAAATTCAATGGCAAAATCTGCCGTGCTTTGGGAACCCTGACGGAGAGACAGTAAGCGCTTGGAAGCTTCCGACCACTAACAGGATGATCGAACACCCGCTTGAACTCTTCTACGAATGCAGCGTAGGAGTCACAACAGGCCTCCTGGGATTGCCACACCGCAGAGGCCCAGGAGAGCGCCTTGTCTGAAAGAAGGGTAATGATGTAAGCAATCTTGGAACGGTCTGTGGGAAAACTTGAGGGTTGGAGCTCAAAGGTGAGGGAGCATTGGGTGAGAAAACCCTGGCAAGAACTTGGATCTCCAGAAAAGGGCTTGGGAGGTGGTAGTCGGGCTCCGCCACTGGAGAAGGCCTGTCGCCACTGGGGGTGACCCGGAGGAAGGAAGGACCAGGAGGCGTTCAAAGAGCTGGCGGATGGAACTCATCATATCAGCCAGGAGTTGAGAATGACTGGCCATCAGCTCTTCTTGTCGGCTGAGAACGGCTTCATGGCGCTGGAAAGATGCCTCATGTTGAGCCATCACCGCCAACAGGTCCTTGGAACTGAGTGTTTCTGAGTCCATGAGTGACTTGGTTTTTCTGTCACAGGCTGGGCTCGAACTCGGGTCTCAGAAGTGGAGAGTTGGGTGTTCTACCCTTAGCCACAGAGGAGGTAGTGTTGGACCCAAATGAAACACTCAAGGCAATACTCCAGGCAAAGTAGATTTAATTTAAGGAGAGGTTTCTTTGCAGGTCAAAAATATAGTCCAACAAAAGTTCTTCTCAGAAAGAGGAATACTAACGGGGACAAAGTAAACAAAACAGGAGGAAAAATAAAATAACTCCACGAGGGGAGAAAAACAAAATAAAAATAACTTAGAAAGCTTACTTGGGATAGCTTAGATCACTAGGAAAGACGATGGGACACAGCAGGAGACACATAGCCAAGACTCAAAAACCAAGTGAGGAACAAGGGGAAAAAACACAGCTAAAATACTCTAGGGGAAACAAGGCACAGGTGAACTGGATAACACTAATAAGGACACACGAGGAAGAGCTAAGGCAGAGGGAAACACAGGTGACCTCTAGAGGCCCGGAGACAAACAGGGGGCAGGATGCTGACAGGTATAAATACGTCTTTCTAAATCTAACACATTGCCTTTTACAGCTATAAATACGTCTTTCTAAATCTAATACACTGCCTTTTACAGCTATAAATACGTCTTTCTAAATCTAATACACTGCCTTTTACAACTGTACATACGTCTTTCTAAGTCTAATACACTGCCATCCTCACCACCTATCGGCAGGGATTGAATCCACGACTGCGACTGCATCTCGCTGCATATGACGATACCATGGGTCTCAAACGGTTCATTCATCTCGCCATCCGAACCGATCGTCATATGCAGCCCTGCCTGGAAGATTTACAGGGCCAGCCTTCACCTACTCCGCCTCGCCAGCCAGAATTTACCAGCTCTCCAGAACCAGTACCCATGCAACTGAATAACACTCGTCTTTCAGACACGGAGCGACAGAGGAGGCTGACCCAGGGTCTATGTTTGTATTGTGGTGATGGTGGGCACATCATCTCTGCCTGTCCCATCCGTCCACCACGACCAATGGTGAGTGTCATCCATTACTCATCAGAAAATATGAAACCGCTTACTACTGAAGTCATCCTTTCTGCCTCACATGTCTCTCTTCCAGTACACGCCCTCCTCGACTCTGGGTCAGCTGGGAACTTCATCTCTGATTCCCTCTTCCGCCAGCTCAACCTCCAGAAGAGGTCCAACAAGATCCATTATCAAGTCCACTCGATAATCGGCAAACCTCTCAACAAGAACAATGTGCGTTACACCGTGGGACCTATCCAGTTACAAGTGGGACAGTTACACACAGAATCCATCTCCTTCCTGGTTCTGGAGAATTCCACCGCTGGTATAATTCTAGGGCGCCCGTGACTAGTGCAACACGATCCGGATCTCTCCTGGACCACCGGAGAAGTCCTGAAGTGGGGCGATAGCTGTTTCCCAGACTGTTTTCCACACCTACCTCAACCTGTGATTCCTCTACCGGTCCAGTCAACCTCCATCGAAAGCCCGGTGGAACAACAGTCAGTCTGTCCTCATCCTCTTACTCTTACTCTCACTCCTCTTCCTCTAAATCTCTCTCCAAAATTGCCCTCCATTGTTGTCCAAACCAAGAAAGCCAACCTGAAGCCTATTTATAGTGCTCAAGCTCTGATTTCTATGTGAAAAAAATGAGCTATAAGTG
Source organism: Brachymystax lenok tsinlingensis (assembly GCA_030435695.1). Classification (NCBI taxonomy): domain Eukaryota; kingdom Metazoa; phylum Chordata; class Actinopteri; order Salmoniformes; family Salmonidae; genus Brachymystax; species Brachymystax lenok. The sequence goes on from CM059798.1 coordinate 25,515,640, forward strand.
TTTTCACACGTGAGCACTGGGAGTAGGTAATCAGTAAATGTGTGTGGCATTTTGAAATGGCAGTGTTGTCCAAAACGAAACACAATACATGTTAGTTTTGAATGATGTGTCTAATGTAGAGAACTGTGTTTAGTGTTTGGCAAAAAAGTGTGTTTTACAATTTGCAAACTGAGTGTAAAGCAGATAACGTGCTTGCAGTTTTGCAGACTTGGTCTGAAGATTAGGTACATGAGTTAATGGTTTCACTGAGTGTTCCTCAAGTACCACTTTTAGTGTGTAAACGATTGTAAAAAAACTGTAACAAGGCAAACCTGTTAATTGAAATGTATTCCAGGTGACTACCTCGCGAAGCTAGTTGAGAGAATTCTAAGATTGTGCAAAGCTGTCAAGGAAAAGGGTGGCTACTTTGAAGAATCTAAAATATAAGATATATTTTAATTTGTTTAACACTTCTTTTGGTTACTACATGATTCCATATGTGTCATTTCATAGTTTTTATGTCTTCACTATTATTCTACAATGTAGAAAATAGAAAAAATAAAGAAAAACCCTTGAATGAGTAGGTGTCCAAACTTAACTGGTACTGTACATGTACACAATGCTTTCAGAACCCATTACTTTTTACATATTTTGATTTGTTACAGCCTGAATTTGTCTAACACACACACACACACACACACACTCACACACGCACCTGCACACACACACTCTCACACACACTCTCACACACACACGCTCACACACACACAAGCACCAGGCCTACTGCAGGAGGTTAAACGATAGCGACAGCGTTTGATTAAGCAGAAAGGTAATCTAATGTTACAGTCACTCACAGGCAGTAGTACTGGCACCATGTAGATAGAGACTGTCTGTCTGTCTGTCTCTCTGTCTGTCTGTCTGGCATGTGTGTGTGTGTGTGTGTGCATCATGAGGACAATGATCCTTAAATCTAAAACCATACCTAGACTAGTTAAAACTTAATAATAAGAACATCTAGAAGACACTTTTATCCAAAGCAACTTCCAGTCATACATTTGACACATGGGTGGTCCCAGGAATGGAACCCACTACCTTGGTGATACGAGCACCATGCTCTAACGAACTGAGCCACAAAGACAACAACTGATCTAGGACCAGTGTAGTTAATGCTGTACATAGGACAACAACTGATCTAGGACCAGTGTAGATAATACTGTACATAGGACAACAACTGATCTAGGACCAGTGTAAATAATACTGTACATAGGACAACAACTGATCTAGGACCTCTGTAGTTAATGCTGTACATAGGACAACAACTGATCTAGGACCAGTGTAGATAATACTGTACATAGGACAACAACTGATCTAGGACCAGTGTAGATAATACTGTACATAGGACAATAACTGATCTAGGACCAGTGTAGATAATACTGTACATAGGACAACAACTGATCTAAGGACCAGTGTAGATAATACTGTACATAGGACAACAACTGATCTAGGACCAGTGTAGATAATACTGTACATAGGACAACAACTGATCTAGGACCAATGTAGCCTTAAATGTATCAATTTAATTAGGACCTCAAAAGCAACTCAAAGCATCTGTATTTGGGATTTATTGTTGAGGCACAGCCTGTTGTATTAGACACTATGTCCAGTCATAACCACAGCCTGTTGTATTAGACACTATGTCCAGTAATAACCACAGCCTGTTGTATTAGACACTGTCCAGTAATAACCACAGCCTGTTGTATTAGACACTATGTCCAGTAATAATCACAGCCTGTTGTATTAGACACTGTCCAGTAATAACCACAGCCTGTTGTATTAGACACTATGTCCAGTAATAACCACAGCCTGTTGTATTAGACACTATGTCCAGTAATAACCACAGCCTGTTGTATTAGACACTATGTCCAGTCATAATCACAGCCTGTTGTATTAGACAATATGTCCAGTAATAATCACAGCCTGTTGTATTAGACACTATGTCCAGTAATAACCACAGCCTGTTGTATTAGACACTATGTCCAGTAATAATCACAGCCTGTTGTATTAGACACTATGTCCAGTAATAATCACAGCCTGTTGTATTAGACACTATGTCCAGTAATAACCACAGCCTGTTGTATTAGACACTATGTCCAGTAATAATCACAGCCTGTTGTATTAGACACTATGTCCAGTAATAACCACAGCCTGTTGTATTAGACACTATGTCCAGTAATAATCACAGCCTGTTGTATTAGACACTATGTCCAGTCATAATCACAGCTTGTTGTATTAGACACTATGTCCAGTAATAATCACAGCTTGTTGTATTAGACACTATGTCCAGTAATAACCACAGCCTGTTGTATTAGACACTATGTCCAGTAATAATCACAGCCTGTTGTATTAGACACTATGTCCAGTAATAACCACAGCCTGTTGTATTAGACACTATGTCCAGTAATAATCACAGCCTGTTGTATTAGACACTATGTCCAGTAATAATCACAGCCTGTTGTATTAGACACTATGTCCAGTAATAACCACAGCCTGTTGTATTAGACAATATGTCCAGTAATAATCACAGCCTGTTGTATTAGACACTATGTCCAGTAATAATCACAGCCTGTTGTATTAGACACTATGTCCAGTAATAACCACAGCCTGTTGTATTAGACACTATGTCCAGTAATAATCACAGCCTGTTGTATTAGACACTATGTCCAGTAATAACCACAGCCTGTTGTATTAGACACTATGTCCAGTAATAATCACAGCCTGTTGTATTAGACACTATGTCCAGTAATAATCACAGCCTGTTGTATTAGACACTATGTCCAGTAATAACCACAGCCTGTTGTATTAGACACTATGTCCAGTAATAATCACAGCCTGTTGTATTAGACACTATGTCCAGTAATAACCACAGCCTGTTGTATTAGACACTATGTCCAGTAATAATCACAGCCTGTTGTATTAGACACTATGTCCAGTCATAATCACAGCTTGTTGTATTAGACACTATGTCCAGTAATAATCACAGCTTGTTGTATTAGACACTATGTCCAGTAATAACCACAGCCTGTTGTATTAGACACTATGTCCAGTAATAATCACAGCCTGTTGTATTAGACACTATGTCCAGTAATAATCACAGCCTGTTGTATTAGACACTATGTCCAGTAATAATCACAGCCTGTTGTATTAGACACTATGTCCAGTAATAATCACAGCCTGTTGTATTAGACACTATGTCCAGTCATAATCACAGCTTGTTCTATTAGTCACTGTGTGTTAAAGTGGACTGGAGAGTGGGCTGGAAAGTGGGCTGCGTTCAGGGGATCTATGTGTTGGAGAGTGTGAGCTGGAAAGTGAACTGGAAAGCGGACTGGAAAGTGGGCTGCGTTCAGGGGATCTTTGTGTTGGAGAGTGTGAGCTGGAAAGTGGACTGGAAAGTGGGCTGCGTTCAGGGGATCTATGTGTTGGAGAGTGTGAGCTGGAAAGTGAACTGGAAAGCGGACTGGAAAGTGGGCTGCGTTCAGGGGATCTTTGTGTTTGAGAGCGTGAACTGGAAAGCGGACGTTACACTATCTACAACATTGGGACATATTCTAACTGACGGGCCAACAGGTTCGGATGGATGACATCACAATGGTCTTCGTTCAGATGACAAAACTCGGGGAAACAAACGGGACCCTTGGAAGTCATCGGATGGTTAACGATCCATTCCACCAGTCTCCGGGCAGATTTAAGAGCACAGGGACAGAGTCCCTTTATGAATAATATGCCCAGGGACTGCGGTTGAAAATTAACCGTTTGGCTAATACCGGGGCACTCACTTTTACTGAAACGTTGATTAATGTGCACTGTCCCTGTAAAAATTAAAAAAATAAACTCCAACTCAACTCAACTATCAGACGCGTCGATAATTAATCTGTCCCTTTAAACTTGTTTCGTCGGTCACGTCATTCTCTCCCGTTAGATTAGTATTGATTGACAGGGTTTTCATGACCAATTATGTGACAGGGTGAGAGTGTGTCACACTGTCGTGTGTGAATTAATTATGACAGAGAAGTGAGTGTGACAGGGACTTATAATGTAGTGCCTTTAATTAAACAGGGGATGCTGGTAAGCACTGGCGGTTCTGGGGGGGCCAGGGGGCCAGTGCCCCTGTGACAACAATTTTGGACCCCCTTGTGGCCCCCCTAAATGTGGAGTATGAAATAATTTTTGCATAACTAATTTTTGCTATCGGTCTTTTTTTACATCCGTTATTAGACAGTGGCAACGTGGAACACTAATTAACCCCACACATTTACTAGAGGGACATGGTATTTTGCCTACTAATGCCTGCAATGAAGTGAAGAAAACGATATGACAACAATAACGTCTAATGTAACTGGCCCCTCTAACAGTACAACTGGCCCCACCTTGGCCCCCCCAGCTGAAAGGGTCTAGAACCTCCACTGCTGGTAAGTACCAGGCACACTGGTTTGTGTCAAGAACTACAACGCTGCTGGGTTTTTCATGCTCAATAGTTTTCCCCGTGTGGATCAAGAACGGTCCACCGCCCAAAAGGACATCCAGCCAACCTGACACAACTGCGGGAAGCATTGGGAGTCCACCTGGGCCTGTATCCCTGTGGAACGCTTTCGACGTCTTGTTAGAGTCCGTGTCCCGACGACTTGAAGCTGTTCTGAGGACAAAAAAAATACTCCGTATTGGGATGGGTGCTTCTAAATGTTTGGTTTACTCAGTGTATAAATTCTAATCGTATTTTATCAAAAGCCATTTAAAAACTCTACTCTAAATACCAGACCATGGTGTTCTATTGTTTCCAGTACGTATATAATCTCCAATGTATCGTTCCGTGTCAAAAACAACTGTCTGATCAGGGTGAATAATCTCCGACAACACCTTTTTAATTCTATGCGCCGTGTATTTTGCTAGGAATCTTTGCATCACAACGCTGAAGTGTAAGGGGCCTCCGGTATTTTAGATAGACTGGGGATCTTTATATTTACCACCTGCGTCCTTTTTCAGTCATAGTGAAATCAGACGTTCTTGTTGAGTATCTGATAGTATATGTTCGATTTTTACAGCTAATAGTGGACCTTTGAGTACATCGAAAAAGGTTTGATATACCTCAACTGGCATGCCATCCTGCCCTGGAGTTTTCCCGGGCTTAAAGAATTTAATTGCGTCAAGAAGTTCCTCCTCTGCAATTTGGCCCTCACACAAGTATTTCTGTACAGCTGTTCATTTTCTACTATTATTAGGAAAGAATTCCTTACCGTTGACTTCAGTTAGTGGATCATTAGAATTGTTTTCAGTTTCATAACTACTGGATTTGACAGTCATTTCAGGCCGAGCCCTCCCTTCCTCCCCTCCTCCTTCCATCCATCCCTCCCTCCCTCCCTTCCATGTTCCTGTCAATGTGCTGTCATCAGTCTCTACCTCCATGTTTTCATATTCAGGTTTCTCTTCCTCTCTCTCTTCTCTCTCTCTCTCTTATTCCCTTCCACACATACACAATGTTTCCACACACACTCACACATACATAATGTTTCCATACACACTCACACATACACAATGTTTCCAAACACACATACACAATGTTTCCACACACACATATGCCTAATCTTATCGCAAATAACATTCTCTTAACGCCAGCATCACATCTAACAGATGGTGTCTAATTCTCCTCCTCCACCTCTCTCTCTCTCTCTCTGTTCCCCCCTCTCCCTCTCTGTTTCCCCTTCTCTCTCTGTTTGTAAATGAGATAGGAATCTCTCAAGGGAGAAGGAATCTCTCATTCCTTCTCCCTTCTCTCTCCAACTACCTCTTCCTCCCTATCTCTCTTTTCGTCCCTCTCCCTCTCTCTCCTTCTCTTCCTTCTCTCTCTACCTCTCCATCGCTAGGTAACAGATGTTTTCATGTTCCAGAAAAAAAAAAAAAATGTGTGAGAGAACTGTTTCTCTCTCTCTCTCTCTCTCTCTCTCTTTCTCCCTCTCTCTCTCTCTCTCTCTCTCTCTCTCTCTCTCTCTCTCTCTCTCTCTCTCTCTCTCTTTCTCCCTCTCTCTCTCTCTCTCTCTCTCTCTCTCTCTCTCTCTCTCTCTCTCTCTCCTTCTCACTCACTCTCTTCCTCCCCTGATTTTTTGAGGTGGTTATTTGTCAGTTGGTTTGTCAGTGCAGACAACGTGTGAGGTGTGATCTTGCGTTCTACATCCAGAGGTGGTTGGATTCTTTTTCTCTCCATTCCTGTGATGTCCGGTCCAATCATCTGCTGGAGTGTAATAAAGAAACATATTAACACAATAAAATAATATAAATCGTCGAGGACTGTCACAGTCAGGTAAAATAGTAACAAAGAAAGACAAAAACTACCTGAGGGAGAAGAGAGAGGGAGAGACAGACAGACAGAGAGAGAGACAGGAAAACTATATTAGCAGGTGCGTGTCCTCTTCCTCGCACGCTCATAAAATAATTTCCAAGTCTGGGTCCCTGTGGTAAAACGTATTATTCTTCCTCATTTTGGAAGAAACAAGCCTGAAACCTTGAACATTGAGTGCTGACGCCCAGTGGAAGCCATAGGAATTTGATCATGAGAGCTAGATTTCAGAATGCCCCTATACTTTCCATTGTAAGAGCATGCCTTGGCAGGAGCTAATGGGGATCCATAATAACACCCAGGAAGAGTAGCTGCTGCCTTGGCAGGAGCTAATGGGGATCCATAATAACACCCAGGAAGAGTAGCTGCTGCCTTGGCAGGAGCTAATGGGGATCCATAATAACACCCAGGAAGAGTAGCTTCTGCCTTGGAAGGAACTAATGGAGATCCATAATAACACCCAGGAAGAGTAGCTTCTGCCTTGGCAGGAACTAATGGAGATCCATAATAAAACCCAGGAAGAGTAGCTGCTGCCTTGGCAGGAACTAATGGGGATCCATAATGAACCCCAGGAAGAGTAGCTGCTGCCTTGGCAGGAACTAAGGGGGATCCATAATAAACCCCAGGAAGAGTAGCTGCTGCCTTGGCCAGAACTAATGAGGATCCATAATGAACCCCAGGAAGAGTAGCTGCTGCCTTGACAGGAACTAATGGGGATCCATAATAAACCCCAGGAAGAGTAGCTGCTGCCTTGGCAGGAACTAATGGGGATCCATAATAAACCCCAGGAAGAGTAGCTTCTGCCTTGACAGGAACTAATGGGGATCCATAATAAACCCCAGGAAGAGTAGCTGCTGCCTTGACAGGAACTAATGGGGATCCATAATGAACCCCAGGAAGAGTAGCTGCTGGCTTGGCAGGAACTAATGGGGATCCATAATAAACCCCAGGAAGAGTAGCTGCTGCCTTGGCAGGAACTAATGGGGATCCATATTAACCTGATAGGGCACGGATCCCGTGAACGGGATCAAAATCGACAACATCCGGTGAAGCTAGAGCGCGCCAAATTCAAATACAAAATACAAAATAGTAATAATAAACATTCATGAAAATACAAGTGTTGCACACTCTTCAAAAGCTTAGAATGTTGGTAATCTCACAGCATTGTCAGATTTCAAAAGGCTTCACAACGAAAGCATAGCATTTGATTGTCTGAGGACAGCGCCTCGCATACATTTTCAATTAGCATAATAACATAACCAGCACGGGTGTCACAAAACTCAAATAAAGCGATAAAATAAATTGCTTACCTTTGAAGATCTTCCTTTGATGGTAATCCAAAGGGTCCCAGCTACACAAGGGTCCCAGTCATTCCATAAAGTCCCTCTTTATATCCCAAAAGCTCTGTTTGTTTGGTGCGTGTTGTTCAGTAATCCACCGTTCCACTCATTCAATATACAAGACATAGAAAACGTAAAAAAGTTACCTAATAACCTGCACGGGTGTCACAAAAGTCATAAAAAGAGATCAAATAAATCGCTTACCTTTGAAGTTCTTCTTCTGATGGCAATCCGAAGCGTCCAAGCAACACAATCAATGTTCCTTTTGTTCGAAGAAGTCCCTCTTTATGTCCATAAAGCTCAGTTTGGTTGGCACGTTCTGTTCAGAAAATCCACCGTCCACTCGTCCATTATACAAGACAAAAAATATACCTATCAGCTTTGTCCAAACAAACCAAACAATGTTTCTAATCGATCCTTAGGTACACTATTATGTATATTAATGATAAAATTTCACACGGATAATATCCTGGGCGATAGAAAAGGAAAAGGCGCGCGCTCACGGTCCCGCGTGTCAAAGAGAAAAGTGACTTCCTCACTCCCCTTGGAAAAACTTATTCTACTCCTCTATTTTTCTAGATAAACACATGAAACCTTGTCTAAAGACTGTTGACATCTAGTGGAAGCCATAGGTACTGCAACCTGGGAGCTGGATTTAAGCATGTCCTATAGCAATTCATTGGAAAATGAGCCAGCTCACAGAATCACATTTTCTCAGATGGATTTCCCTCGGGTTTTCGCCTGCCATATCAGTTCTGTTATACTTACAGACATTGTTTTAAGTTTTAGAAACTTCAGAGTGTTTTCTATCCAATACGACTAATTATGTGCATATCCTAGTTTCTGGGCCTGAGTAAAAGGCAGTTTACTTTGGGCACGTTTTTCATCTTTGGGCACGTTTTTTCAACTTCAAAATACTGCCCCCTAGGCTTAAGAGGTTAAACCCCAGGACAGAAATACAAAACGGAAAAAGAAGGAACACACGTACACATGGTTTTGTGTTGTAGATATCTGGTAGTAGAGTAGGGGCCTGAGGGCACACAGTGTGTCAATTTAATCTAGTCTTTAGTCTAACCTTTAGTAGTATTAGAGTTAAAGTAAATAATACTGTCCAGCTTTTCTTCACCAAAGTAAAATGTAAGAAATATAAACCCGCGGGGCACGTGGTCAAATGATTTGCTATAAACATGAGCGCCAACGCTGATAAATACGCATAATTAATTGCATAAAGAAATACGTGTGAAAATATATATTCATTAGAAGATATGAAAGAGTAATTTACTGATTGTATGGGACCCTGTATTTACCAGTGCTTTTTTTTTTGTATAAATCAATCTCCTCTCCTCTTCTCTGCGCTCCTGATTTCAGTCACAATCGCCACAATTCATCAGCATTATTTCACTACTGTTCTAAATTAAACCAATCTCTTCAACCTCATCATCTAGTTAGTTAGGTCAAATTTATATTCATTTGTGAAGTGATGTGCACAATTATCAGTTTCTATCATTCATTTAGTCTATGTCATTCATTTAGCCTATGTCATTTATTTAGCCTATGCCGAACGCCGCCCGAACAAGGAGAGGGACCGACTTCGGCGTAAGTCGTGACAGTACCCCCCCCCTTAAGTGCGGCTCCAGCAGCACGCCGACCCGGAGGGCGAGGCGCAGGGCGATCCGGACGGAGACGGTGGAACTCTCGTAGCATCGAAGGCTCCAGAACGTCCTCCACCCGGCACCCAGCGTCTCTCCTCCGGACCGTACCCCTCCCACTCCACGAGGTACTGAAGGCCCCTCGCCCGACGCCTCGAGTCCAGTATCGATCGGACTGCATATGCCGGGGACCCCTCGATGTCCAGAGGGGGCGGAGGAACCTCATATAATACTCCTGGAACAGATACGTTTCAGTAGTCAGGTGAGTGCAGACAGCTTCTGGTCATCCCAGCCCACAATATGTTACATACAGTAGCGCCTAAAATATTGATGACTAAAATTACTTTCAAAACTTACACTCACATCACACACACACACACACACACACACACGCACACTCACATCACACACACACGCACACACTCGCACACACACACACACACACACACACACACACACACACACACACACACTACAAATACACGACAAACACTACGCACACAAACACTACACACACACACTAAACACACACACAAACACACACTACACGCACACTACACACACACTACACACACTACGCACATGAACACTACACACACACACACACACACACACACACACACACACCCTAAACACACACACACACTAAACACACACACTAAACACACACACACTACAAACACTACGCACATGAACACAACACAAACACACTAAACACACACACGACAAACACTACGCACACGAACACTACATAAACACACACACACACACAAACACACACTACACGCACACTACACACACACACACACACTATACACACACACTACGCACATGAACACTACACACGCACACACACACACTAAACACACACACACACACACTAAACACACACACCACACACACACTACAAACACTACGCACACGAACACTACACACACACACTAAACACACACCCAAACACACACTACACACACACTACACACACACACTACACACACACGCTACAAACACTACGCACATGAACACTACATACACACTAAACACACACACCACACACACACACACACTCTACAAACACTACGCACATGAACACTACACACACACCACACTAAACACACACACCACACACACACACACACACACATGACAAACACTACGCACACGAACACTACACACACACACTAAACACACACACAAACACACACTACACGCACACTACACACACACTACACACACACACACACACACACTACACACACACACTACGCACATGAACACTACACACACACACCACATGCACACTACACACACACTACACACACACACTACGCACATGAACACTACACACACACACACGAACACCACACACACACTAAACACACACACAAACACACACTACACGCACACTACACACACACTACACACACACACACACTACACACACACACTACGCACATGAACACTACACACACACACACACACACACACACTACACACACTACACACACACACACACTACACACACACACTACGCACATGAACACTACACACACACACACACACACACACACTACACACACACACACTAAACACACACACACACCACACACACACTACAAACACTACGCACATGAACACTACACACACCCACACTAAACACACACACCGCACACATACTACAAACACTATTCACATGAACACTACACACTAAACACGCACACCACACACACACTACAAACACTACACACACACTACACACACACTACACACACACACACACACACACACACACACTATACAAACGACCACTACACAAACGAACACAACACAAACAAACACTACACACACACACTACACACACAATAAAAACACTACACACACACACACAAACACTACACACACAACCACTACACACACACACACTACACACACACACTACAGACACACACTACAGACACACACTACAGACACACACACACTACACACACACACTACACACACACACTACACACACAAACACTACACACACACACACTATACACACTACACCCACACACACACAAACACGCAATACACACACTACACACACACTACACACACACTGCACACAAACACTGCACTCACAGCGTGTTGATCATCTTCCTGATGCCGTCTTTGCTGACTGTGTGAATAGGAACCATGTCTTTGGCTAGGTGCTAGGTGCTAGGTGCTAGGTGCTAGGTGCTAGGTGATAGGCGCTCGGCGATAGGTGCTAGGTGCTAGGTGGTATGTACTAGGTGCTAGGTCCTAGGTGATAGGTGATAGGTGATAGGTGATAGGTGATAGGTGATATGTCCTAGGTGCTAGGTCCTAGGTGCTAGGTGATAGGTGATATGTCCTAGGTGCTAGGTGATAGGCGATAGGTGCTAGGTGCTAGGTGATATGTCCTAGGTGCTAGGTCCTAGGTGATAGGTGATATGTCCTAGGTGCTAGGTCCTAGGTGCTAGGTGATAGGTGATATGTCCTAGGTGCTAGGTGCTAGGTGCTAGGTGCTAGGTGATATGTCTTAGGTGCTAGGTGATAGGTGATATGTCCTAGGTGCTAGGTGCTAGGTGCTAGGTGCTAGGTCGTAGGTGATAGGTGATAGGTGATAGCCCCTGTGAATTCTATGTGTTTCCGGGATGTTTTTTCATAGGGCAAAACTCTTGAAACCACATCAGCAATCAATGCCTGTTTAACGTAGGTGGCTGGTTGTTTAATGTAGGTGGATGGTTGTTTAATGTAGGTGGATGGTTGTTTAATGTAGGTGGATGGTTGTTTAATGTAGGTGGCTGGTTGTTTAATGTAGGTGGCTGGTTGTTTAATGTAGGTGGCTGGTTGTTTAATGTAGGTGGCTGGTTGTTTAACGTAGGTGGATGGTTGTTTAATGTAGGTGGATGGTTGTTTAATGTAGGTGGATGGTTATGTCTGGTTGTTTAATGTAGGTGGCTGGTTGTTTAATGTAGGTGGCTGGTTGTTTAATGTAGGTGGCTGGTTGTTTAATGTAGGTGGCTGGTTGTTTAACGTAGGTGGATGGTTGTTTAATGTAGGTGGATGGTTGTTTAATGTAGGTGGATGGTTGTTTAATGTACGTGGCTGGTTGTTTAACGTAGGTGTCTGGTTGTTTTAATGTAGGTGGATGGTTGTTTAATGTAGGTGGATGGTTGTTTAATGTAGGTGGATGGTTGTTTAATGTAGGTGGCTGGTTGTTTAATGTAGGTGGCTGGTTGTTTAATGTAGGTGGATGGTTGTTTAATGTAGGTGGATGGTTGTTTAATGTAGGTGGCTGGTTGTTTAATGTAGGTGGCTGGTTGTTTAACGTAGGTGGATGGTTATGTCTGGTTGTTTAATGTAGGTGGCTGGTTGTTTAATGTAGGTGGCTGGTTGTTTAATGTAGGTGGATGGTTGTTTAATGTACGTGGCTGGTTTAATGTAGGTGGCTGGTTGTTTAATGTAGGTGGATGGTTGTTTAATGTAGGTGGCTGGTTGTTTAATGTAGGTGGCTGGTTGTTTAATGTAGGTGGATGGTTGTTTAATGTAGGTGGATGGTTGTTTTTAATGTAGGTGGCTGGTTGTTTAATGTAGGTGGCTGGTTGTTTAATGTAGGTGGATGGTTTGTTTAATGTAGGTGGATGGTTGTTTAATGTAGGTGGATGGTTGTTTAATGTAGGTGGATGGTTGTTTAATGTCACGTGGCTGGTTGTTTTTAATGTAGGTGGATGGTTGTTTAATGTAGGTGGCTGGTTGTTTAATGTAGGTGGCTGGTTGTTTAATGTAGGTGGATGGTTGTTTTTAATGTAGGTGGATGGTTGTTTAATGTAGGTGGATGGTTGTTTTAATGTAGGTGGATGGTTGTTTAATGTAGGTGGCTGGTTGTTTAATGTAGGTGGATGGTTGTTTAATGTAGGTGGATGGTTGTTTAATGTAGGTGGATGGTTGTTTAATGTAGGTGGATGGTTGTTTAATGTAGGTGGCTGGTTGTTTAATGTAGGTGGCTGGTTGTTTAATGTAGGTGGCTGGTTGTTTAATGTAGGTGGATGGTTGTTTAATGTAGGTGGCTGGTTGTTTAATGTAGGTGGCTGGTTGTTTAATGTACGTGGCTGGTTGTTTAATGTAGGTGGCTGGTTGTTTAATGTAGGTGGATGGTTGTTTAATGTACGTGGCTGGTTTAATGTAGGTGGCTGGTTGTTTAATGTAGGTGGATGGTTGTTTAATGTAGGTGGCTGGTTGTTTAATGTAGGTGGCTGGTTGTTTAATGTAGGTGGATGGTTGTTTAATGTAGGTGGATGGTTGTTTTAATGTAGGTGGATGGTTGTTTAATGTAGGTGGCTGGTTGTTTAATGTAGGTGGATGGTTGTTTAATGTAGGTGGATGGTTGTTTAATGTAGGTGGATGGTTGTTTAATGTAGGTGGATGGTTGTTTAATGTACGTGGCTGGTTGTTTAATGTAGGTGGATGGTTGTTTAATGTAGGTGGCTGGTTGTTTAATGTAGGTGGCTGGTTGTTTAATGTAGGTGGATGGTTGTTTAATGTAGGTGGATGGTTGTTTAATGTAGGTGGATGGTTGTTTTAATGTAGGTGGATGGTTGTTTAATGTAGGTGGCTGGTTGTTTAATGTAGGTGGATGGTTGTTTAATGTAGGTGGATGGTTGTTTAATGTAGGTGGATGGTTGTTTAATGTAGGTGGATGGTTGTTTAATGTAGGTGGCTGGTTGTTTAATGTAGGTGGATGGTTGTTTAATGTAGGTGGATGGTTGTTTAATGTAGGTGGATGGTTGTTTAATGTAGGTGGCTGGTTGTTTAATGTGGTGGCTGGTTGTTTAATGTAGGTGGATGGTTGTTTAATGTAGGTGGATGGTTGTTTAATGTAGGTGGATGGTTGTTTAATGTAGGTGGCTGGTTGTTTAATGTAGGTGGCTGGTTATGTCCGAGGTGCTTTGCTGCTGTTTTACCACGCAGTCGTCATAAAGTATTGGGATGGTTATTCTTCAAATGGTTGAATACGTTTGTCGTGTTGCCTCATGTTGTCGCCAGGCACTTGCAGTCGGTTTGTTAAACCACATCAGGAGACCATCATCTAACTGCGTGCTCTAAGCATGGATGCTTGTGATTGGCCAGCGTCCTCTTTACATGTGGATTGTAGAGAGCGAATGAACGGAGTCTAGCGCATCTCACTGGAGGACGTGGCTTTCGGCTAGTTGTTCTCCTATTATTGACAGAGTTTCAAAGAAAGGAGGAAATCACAGTCTCGTGCCGTACGGATATTGTACATGTCAATATCGCAATTTCGATCTGAATTCGATAAATCCTGCAACCCTACTACACACGCACACACACACACAAACACACACACACAAACCCACATACACATACACACACACAGACACACACACACACACACAGAGCTGGTATTTACCAACAGTTGGAAAAGGTAGTCTACTAGCCGTTATATTTAATTGAGAATGTTTCAGGGAACCTTTCCGTTACCAGATTACCGTCGCTAACCGATACACAAACCGGTAGACAAACACGAAGACAGACAGACAGACAGGCAGGCAGGCAAGGGCGTTCCTGTTCCCGTGAACGCTTCCAGAAAGTTCAAGGAAAATACGAATCAGTGATGCACGTGGTTTACGTCTTATAATTCACCTGCGGAAATAAATGTTCTACTAGTTGATTCCCTACTAAATTCAATATGTTTAGTTGATTCTACTAGTTGATTCCCTACTAAATTCAATATGTTTAGTTGATTCCCTACTAAATTCAATACATTTAGTTGATTCCCTACTAAATTCAATACATTTAGTTGATTCCCTACTAAATTCAATACATTTAGTTGATTCCCTACTAAATTCAATACATTTAGTTGATTCCCTACTAAATTCAATACATTTAGTTGATTCCCTACTAAATTCAATACATTTAGTTGATTCCCTACTAAATTCAATACATTTAGTTGATTCCCTACTAAATTCAATACATTTAGTTGATTCCCTACTAAATTCAATACATTTAGTTGATTCCTACTAAATTCAATACATTTAGTTGATTCCCTACTAAATTCAATACATTTAGTTGATTCCCTACTAAATTCAATACATTTAGTTGATTCCTACTAAATTCAATACATTTAGTTGATTCCTACTAAATTCAATACATTTAGTTGATTCCCTACTAAATTCAATACATTTAGTTGATTCCCTACTAAATTCAATACATTTAGTTGATTCCTACTAAATTCAATACATTTAGTTGATTCCCTACTAAATTCAATACATTTAGTTGATTCCTACTAAATTCAATACATTTAGTTGATTCCCTACTAAATTCAATACATTTAGTTGATTCCTACTAAATTCAATACATTTAGTTGATTCCCTACTAAATTCAATACATTTAGTTGATTCCCTACTAAATTCAATACATTTAGTTGATTCCCTACTAAATTCAATACATTTAGTTGATTCCCTACTAAATTCAATACATTTAGTTGATTCCCTACTAAATTCAATACATTTAGTTGATTCCCTACTAAATTCAATACATTTAGTTGATTCCTACTAAATTCAATACATTTAGTTGATTCCTACTAAATTCAATACATTTAGTTGATTCCTACTAAATTCAATACATTTAGTTGATTCCTACTAAATTCAATACATTTAGTTGATTGCCTACTAAATTCAATACATTTAGTTGATTCCCTACTAAATTCAATACATTTAGTTGATTCCCTACTAAATTCAATACATTTAGTTGATTCCGTACTAAATTCAATACATTTAGTTGATTCCGTACTAAATTCAATACATTTAGTTGATTGCCTATTAAATTCAATACATTTAGTTGATTCCCTACTAAATGCAATACATTTAGTTGATTCCCTACTAAATTCAATACATTTAGTTGATTCCCTACTAAATTCAATACATTTAGTTGATTCCCTACTAAATTCAATACATTTAGTTGATTCCCTACTAAATTCAATACATTTAGTTGATTCCCTACTAAATTCAATACATTTAGTTGATTCCTACTAAATTCAATACATTTAGTTGATTCCCTACTAAATTCAATACATTTAGTTGATTCCTACTAAATTCAATACATTTAGTTGATTCCCTACTAAATTCAATACATTTAGTTCATTCCCTACTAAATTCAATACATTTAGTTGATTCCCTACTAAATTCAATACATTTAGTTGATTCCTACTAAATTCAATACATTTAGTTGATGTTGATTCATCAATACATTTAGTTGATTCTAAATTCAATACATTTAGTTCAATACATTTAGTTGATTCCTACTAAATGTTTATTCCTACTAAATTCAATATATTTAGTTTATTCCCCACTAAATTCAATACAGTTAGTTGATTCCCTACTAAATTCAAGACAATTTTGGATATTGTATAAGTATATTTCAGTTTAATGTCTGGATTCCGTGATTCTGTCTCCACAATGCAGATGTTATCAATTGTTGAGTTTAAGCCCCCTCTACAGTAAATAAAGTACAATTACAACTATAGCAGACTAAACCCTGTGGGCCGGTTTCCTAGACATAGATCAGTGTTTCCCCAGTCTAGTCCCCCCAAAAGCCCAACTCCAGTCCTCTAGTCCCCCCAAAAGCCCAACTCCAGTCCTCTAGTCTCCCCAACAGCCCAACTCCAGTCCTCTAGTCTCCCCAACAGCCCAACTCCAGTCCTCTAGTCCCCCTCAACAGCCCAACTCCAGTCCTCTAGTCTCCCCAAAAGCCCAACTCCAGTCCTCTAGTCCCCCTCAACAGCCCAACTCCAGTCCTCTAGTCTCTCCAACAGCCCAACTCCAGTCCTCTAGTCCCCCTCAACAGCACACATTTATATTGTGGCCCTGGATAAACATTCCTGAAAATATAACTGACTTGGGCTGCCTATCTAAACGCAGCCGTAGAGCATGCTTGTTAGTCCAGGACTAGGCTTCATCTGTATCCGGGAAACCGGTCCCTAGTGTACATCTGAAATGATTGGACACGTCAGCATAACTCTAAGCACCGGTAGGTATCATGTTTCTCCTATTGGTGTGTACCTGGTATGAGCTTCATCCGTGCCATGGCTGCAGCTTTGTGAGACTTGTACAGTGTGTGTGTGTGTGTGTGTGTGTGTTTGTGTCAAATCAAAGTTTATTGGTGTGTGTGTGTGTGTGTGTGTGTGTGTGTGTGTGTGTGTGTGTGTGTGGTTTTACTATCCTTATACAGGTACCAGAAGTCCTCACAAGGATAGTAAAACAAGGAACATACAGAGAAATTCTGCAAGTACCCACAAGGAAAAAAAACTACTTTCGGGCTTATGGGTTCGTTTCAAGGTTAGAATTAGGGTTTTGAATGGGAATCAATTGTTTGGTCCCCACAAGGATAGTAAAACAAACGTGTGTGTGTACCTGGAATGAGTTTCTTCCGTGCCATGGCAGCTGCTTTATGAGAGGCGTACTCAACGAAGGCAAACCCTCTGTTCTTAGTCTTGTCTGTATCCCTGGGGTACACTACGGCATCTACCACTCCCTCTGTTACCTAGACAACACACACTGTCAGTCTTGTCTGTATCCCTGGGGTACACCATGACGTCTACCACTCCCTCTGTTACCTAGACAACACACTGACTGCAATAATATTGTAATCCTAATATATGTAACAATATAATAAGAATATTATTCCATCTTTCCTTCCTTCCTTCCTTCCTTCCTTCCTTCCTTCCAGGAGTCTATTAGACCATCCAGATGATGAAGGGAACCTGGACAGTGACCCAGGGCTGAGTAGAGAGACACTACCCCCCAGATAGAGCACTAGTGCTGGGCCTAACACCACTGTCACCTTGGCACTCCTCCGGCTCAGAATGAATTTCCTCACTGTCTTACGGAACTAAGAGAGAGAGAGAAAGAGAGAGAGAGAGAGAGATAGAGAGATGTGATTTTGTTTTCTACCTGGACACCAGCCAGGTAGGTGGAGCTGAAGGAATTAGTACTAAGGTTTTGTGTTTCTCCATAATGATTAAATCATGATTAAGGTTAGGATTTGACTGAGGCTAAGCTGATCCTTGATCTGTGCGTAAAGACAACTCCTACCCAGAGCTGCGGATTAGATACCTCTGGTCCAGGGCGTTACGTGCTGCTTGTTGACACTGAGCCTCAGGGTCAGCAAGTCGCACGTAACACCCTGGACCAGAGCTGGAGATTAGAGTGATGTGGACACTTTGGTCAATAAGAAACAAAGTCTACGTCCCAAATGGGCCTTGGTGAAAGTAGTGCACTAGATAGGGAATAGGGTGCCACTTTGCCTGGTTCCAGATCTGTTTGTGCTGTCTTGCCAAATCCTATGGTCATTGTCACGCCTGAGTTGGCCAGACGGCACACACAGGTCTGGGACCAGGCTAGACTGAATGTACATATCTATTTCCCCATACCACACTATAATGGACCGTTAGTCTCTAGGGGCGGACTGGGACCAGAAATCGGACCCGGAATTTTCTACCACATCGGCCCATTTTCTTCCTTAAGGCCTCCATTTGTAGCCAAATAATGACACATTTGAACAAAAAAAAAAAAAAACGATTTAGACAGGTCCACTGGGCTAAAAATGGAACCAGCCCATCTGGCATTTGCCTGAACTGTCCTGTGGCCAGTCCACCCCTGTCAGACTCTGGCCAGACTCAGGCCGCTCTGCATGCTGGGAGAAGAGAAGGAAGAATGAATCGATGGCTTGTCTCTCCTCTCCAACTATCCTGACACAACAATGGTAGGTTATGTAATTAATGATTACTGTGTGAAAAGGGTGGAAGACAGAAAGAAATGGGTCAGGCTAAATGAATTATTGACTCCACACACGCACGCACGCACACACACACACACACACACACACACACACACACACACACACACACACACACACACACACACACACACACACACACACACACACACACACACACACACACAGGTCAGTCAGTACAATGTACAGGTATTTATTTATTTACATAAATAATACAGTATAAAATTGTCACAATGTGAAAAAGACATTCTGTGCAACGTGTTGATGATTAGAGACGGGTACAGAAACTGTTAACGACTGGTATGGAAGGGTTCTGAAAAATATAAAAAATAATATAGCCATACTAGAATGAGATAATGTAGCTGGACACTGTCATAATGCCGTCATTGCTGCCCATTTCTGGAGCGGTTTTAAAAACACACCATCCACTTCTATACATATTATTAAAAAAATTCCATAATTCCAAGTCCATTATTGAATTTCCAGAATCAGCCAGCCATCCAGAGGGTGAAGGGGATGAGGAGGGTGGGAACGGCGGTGTAGGAGGACATTCCTAGATAGACGACAGACAGAATTCCCAGGAACGCTGTCAGCGGAGCACTCCTGTGATCCCGGATGACAGATTTCAGCCAATCACAGAACTAAAACAAAAAAAAAGAGGAAAGATGAGGACTTTGTGGTTTATAACAGCAATAAGGCCAAAGGACGTGTGGTATATGGCCAATATACCACGGCTAAGGGCTGTTCTTAGACACGACGCAACACGGAGTGCCTGGACACAGCACTTAGCCATAGTACATTGGCCATGCACCACAAACCACCAGAGGTGCCTTATTGCTATTAGAAACTGGTTACCAACATAATTAAGAGCAGGAAATATCATCCGTGTTAAACGTAGTGTTCTGTAGTAGACTAGGGTTCCCGAGTGGTGCAGGGGTCTAAAGCACTGCGTCTCAGTGGTAGAGGCATCACTACAGACCCTTGATCGATTCCAGGCTGTATCACAACCGGCCATGATTGGGAGTCCCATAAGGCAGCTCACAATTGTCCCAGCGTCGTCTGGGTTTGGCCGGGGGTTAGGCTGTCATCGTAAATAAGAATTTGTTCTTAACTAGTTTAATAAAAATTAAGACTATATTTGTGCATTTGGTCACTATCAGTTAAAGTACTGTATGTTGTGCATCTTGGTCCTTTGGCAAGATAAAACATCACTTTAGGACAAAAACACATTTCTGTGGTTATGAGGACACCTACAAGTATGTCTTAGTCTTTCTCACTGGTTCTGAAGTAATTAAGTGCTACAGTATGTTATTCTGTCCCTGTTTCTGCTCGGCGGTAGCTGGTCTGTGTTAAGTTACACTCAAATATTTGATGTCTAAAGTCATTGAATAAGTTTCCATCCAATCCAAAACCATTTGGGGTCATTTTGGGGGCCATCACGGTTAGTCTATGAAGGTGGAGTAAACCTTGTCTCCCTTCCGGCCCAAGCTGCTGCCAGGCCTCAACTCTGAAATCACCTCCGCAAGTACTGCCGTGATTTGGTGTGTTGAAACGGATTCAATGGGTCCGTTGTCCTCCCTCTCTCTCTCTCTGTCTCTCTCTCTCTCTCTCTCTCATTTTGTTGAGAAACTACCGACGAGACAGATTTCCCACTGACATTAAGCCAGTGAAGTCCCACTGGGCACACCACTGGTTAAATCAACGTTGTTTCCACGTCATTTCAATGAAATGACGTTAAATCAATGTGGAAGAGACGGCTAAATATATTAAACTTCTTTCTGCGCCTTCTATTAAATGTTGTGGTACATTTGTATCCTAGTTAATTCACTTAATATTACTCTTTTATCCACTTGTTATTGTTGTCGACCTGCACGTAAGCTTTTCATTGCACTGTGTACCCCATGTACATCATGTCTATATGAAGAATAAACAAACTGAATGTTGGCCCCAGATCTGGTTGTTCTCATGCCAGCTCCATTGCTCATTGAATGGGTCTATAGTAGTGCACTACATAAGGAATAGGGTGTAGTTTGGGACTGTGGTAAGGTTGGTTTGAGATTTGATATTCACCAAAAATGTAGCTCTTCTAACTTCAATATCTCGCAAAGGATTTGAGCTACATTTTTTATTTATTTTAACTAGGCAAGTCCATAAAGAACAAATTCTTATTTACAACGACAGCCTACCCCTTGGCCAAACCCAGACAACGCTGGTCCAATTATGCACCATCCTATGGGACTCCCAATCACAGCCAGATGTGATGCAGCCTGGATTCAAACCAGGTATTGCAGGGACACGCCTCTTACAGTGAGATGCAGTGTCTTAGACCACTGCGCCACTCGGAAGCCCTACATTCCTGGGGTTAGACCAGCGTTTTTATCTCCATCTCTTCATTCAAAGACTCAATCATGGACTCTCTTACTGACAGTTGTGGCTGCTTCACGTGATGTATTGTTGTCTCTACCTTCTTGCCCTTTGTGCTGTTGTCTGTGCCCAATAATGTTTGTACCATGTTTTGTGCTGTTACCATGCTGTGTTGTCATGTTGTGTTGCTACCATGCTGTGTTATCATGTGGTGTTGCTACCATGTTGTGTTGCTACCATGCTGTGTTGTCATGTTGTGTTGCTACCATGTTGTGTTATCATGTTGTGTTGCTACCATGCTGTGTTGTCATGTTGTGTTGCTACCATGCTGTGTTGTCATGTTGTGTTGCTACCATGTTGTGTTGTCATGTTGTGTTGCTACCATGCTGTGTTGGCATGTTGTGTTTCTACCATGCTGTGTTGTCATGTTGTGTTGCTACCATGCTGTGTTGTCATGTTGTGTTGCTACCATGCTGTGTTGTCATGTTGTGTTGCTACCATGCTGTGTTGTCATGTAGTGTTGCTACCATGTTGTGTTGTCATGTTGTGTTGCTACCATGCTGTGTTGTTGTCTTAGGTCTCTCTTTATGTAGTGTTGTGTTGTCTGTCTTGTCGTGATGTGTGTTTTTAATGTGTGTTTTAAATTATTATATATTTTTTTTATCCCAGGCCCCCCGTCCCAGGAGGCCTTTTGGTAGGCCGTCATTGTAAATAAGAATTTGTTCTTAACTGACTTGCCGAGTTAAATAAAGGTTAAATAAATAATAAAATAAAAAACGTTGTACGCAGCCATGTCCACCACCAATGCAACTATTTAGGGACCGTCAACAAAGTGCATGATCGCAATATTCATATTTAAATAGCTCTCCAACCATGTGACTTAGCAACCGCATTTCAGCTGTCCATTATTCCTTACATAGAGAGAGGCATGATGCACAACTTTGGTTTTCTTATAAAAAACGATTGCATTTTTTTATAAATAAATATAAACAGTACCAGTCAAAGGTTTGGAGACACCGACTCATTCAAGGGTTATTCTTTATTATTTTTTTACTATTTTCTACATTGTAGAATAATAGTGAAGACATCAAAACTATGAAATAACACATATGGAATCATGTAGTAACCAAAAAAGTGTTAAATTAAAATATATTTTATATTTGAGATTCTTCAAAGTAGCCACCCTTTGCCTTGATGACAGCTTTGCACACTCTTGGATTCTTTTGCCTTATGGTCTCAGAGTCTTTCACGCCCCTTTTTGCAAACCCCAGGCATACTGTCATGTGCCTTTTTCTCAGGAGTGGCTTCCGTCTGGCCACTCTTCCATAAAGACCAGATTGGTGAAGCGCAGTAGAGACTTCTGTCCTTCTGGCAGGTTCTTCCATCTCAGATAAGGAACTCTGTAGTTCTGTCAGAGTGATCATTGGGTTCTTGGTCACCTCCCCGACGAAGGTCCTTCTTGCCCGGTGGCTCAGTTTGGTGGGACGGCCATCTCTAGGCAGAGTCTGGGTAGTTCCATATTTATTCTGTTTCTCAATGATGGGAGACCTCTGTGCTCTTGGAAACTTTCAACACTGTAGAAATTATTTTATACCCTTCCCCAGATATATGCCTCATCACAACTATATCTCAGAGATCGACGGACAGTTCCTTGGACTTCATGGTATAGTTTCTGCCCTGACATGCACTGTCAACGGTGGGACCTTATATAGACAGGTGTATTTTTTTTTAAATCATAAACAATTTAATTGGCCACAGGTGGAGATGTCATAGCAAAAGGGTGTGAATACTTGTGTAAATTAGATATTTATCTATTTTCATTTTCAATACATTTTCAAAACAAGTTTTCACTTTGTCCTTATGGGGTATTGTTTTAATCCATGTGAATTTTAGTTTTAATCCATGTGAATTTTGTTTTAATCCATGTGAATTTCAGGCTGTAACAACAAAATGTGGAATAAGGAGATGTAAACTTTCCCGAAGCAGCGTAAATGTAAAATGTAAAATGTGTTTTTTGCGTGAAGTTTAAGGCTTCTGTCTGTAATAGTCAGTAAAAAAGTTAAAAAATAAAAGTAAATGGAAACTGCTGAACCTCTCTACCTGTTTTCAAATGAGGGTCAGCTGAGGTAAACTCACTCGCAACGGCTCATGGGTACACTCGCAATGGCTCCCTGGTATTGCGAAGCAATCATTTCCATGGAATTTTGTCATGTTCTATCAAACTGATGCTGGATTGTCATGGTAGTATGTAGAATGTTAATTCAAATGATGCTTTACTGATGTGGCTCATGCAATATAATGTATTTTTTTTGTAATGTCAGTTGGGTTGACTCAACAAATCACAGCACAGATTGAAGGGTGCACTTCCGGCTTTTACTTTCTGGCATGGGTACACTCAAAATGGCTGCCAGTCCACTCATTATGCCATCATTGACTTGAATGGAGAGGCCCTTTCTATTCATTCTATTTCTATCGTCCTTACCCTGTGAACAATACAAAAGTTGGTTTAAGGTGCCTAGGTCATGTGACGAAGGAGCTATTGAATTGTAAGTGATTTGTAATAAATATATATATTTTTAAAACATGTTGAAATAATTTTATGAGAAACCCAAAGGGTGTGGAACATGCCTCTCTCTGTGTAAGGAATAATGGACAGATGAAATTAGATTTGAATATTGTGATCATGCAATTTGTTGACTGTCCCTAACTTGTTGCATTGCTGATGCACCAGACTGACTACACAGTTGCCATGTGATTATGTACACATTGTTTTCCTTCACGAAGAACCTGAGGTAGCTATTGTTTGATAGCTATCTCAAATCGTTTGACAGGGGCTCCCAAGTGCCGCGGAGGTATAAGGCACTGCATCTCAACGCTAGAGACGTCACTACAGACCCTGGTTCGATTCCAGGCTGTATCAGAAGCAGCCGTGATTGGGAGTCCCACGTCCGGATTTGGCCCGGGGTTAGGCTGTCAATGTAAATGAGAATTTGTTCTGAACTGACTTGCCTAGTTAAATAAAGGTTAAAAAAAATATTGAAGTTTGAATATCAAACCAATTTTACCAAGGTCCATACCTCAATTCACTCTTACAGTAGAGCCAATGAAACAGAACGCGCTAAGAAATGAGAGCTCTTTTCAAAACGACTTCTTTCTGTCTGGTGTTCTATGAACAACCGTTAAAAGCAACAGACAGGCACATTACAATTGGAATGGCTCAATTAAAACACACTCAGGCTCTCAACAGACCTGCAGACACTGAAGCTTTGTCAGCCTATCAACTCAAAGTAGTGCAAATTGCCTATTTTAAATACTGATGATGATACATTGTCTTTCCATAGTTTGCTCAGTCTGGTTCTCATTTTCATGTCGGTCTGTCTTTATTTGGGGCATGGGGTAAGGGGGAGTTTGATCCCGTTTTGCAGCCCAGCTTACATGGCCAAATCATTGTCTGCGTGACAAATGGCAACCTAATCACCACGGGGCCCTACATTAGACCAGAGCAGGGCCCTACATTAGACCAGAGCAGGGCCCTACTTTAGACCAGAGCAGGGCACTACTTTAGACCAGAGCAGGGCCCTACTTTAGACCAGAGCAGGGCCCTACTGTAGACCAAAGCAGGGCCCTACTTTAGACCAGAGCAAGGCCCTACTTTAGCTCTGGTCTAAAGTAGGGCCCTACTTAGACCAGAGCAGGGCACTACTTTAGACCAGAGCAGGGCACTACTTTAGACTAGAGCAGGGCCCTACTTTAGACCAGAGCAGGGCACTACTTTAGACCAGAGCAGGCCCTACATTAGACCAGAGCAGGGCCCTACATTAGACCAGAGCAGGGCCCTACTTAAGACCAGAGCAGGGCCCTACTTTAGACCAGAGCAGGGCACTACTTTAGACTAGAGCAGGGCCCTACTTTAGACCAGAGCAGGGCACTACTTTAGACCAGAGCAGGCCCCTACATTAGACCAGAGCAGTGCCCTACATTAGACCAGAGCAGGGCCCTACTTTAGAGCAGAGCAGGGCCCTACATTAGACCAGAGCAGTGCCCTACTGTAGACCAGAGCAGGGCCCTACATTAGACCAGAGCAGGGCCCTACTTTAGAGCAGAGCAGTGCCCTACATTAGACCAGAGCAGTGCCCTACTGTAGACCAGAGCAGGGCCCTACATTAGACCAGAGGAGGCCCCTACATTAGACCAGAGCAGGGCCCAACTTTAGACCAGAGCAGGCCCCTACATTAGACCAGAGCAGGGCCCTACATTAGACCAGAGCAGGGCCCTACTTTAGAGCAGAGCAGTGCCCTACATTAGACCAGAGCAGTGCCCTACTGTAGACCAGAGCAGGGCCCTACATTAGACCAGAGCAGGGCCCTACTTTAGAGCAGAGCAGTGCCCTACATTAGACCAGAGCAGTGCCCTACTGTAGACCAGAGCAGGGCCCTACATTAGACCAGAGCAGGCCCCTACATTAGACCAGAGCAGGGCCCAACTTTAGACCAGAGCAGGGCCCTACATTAGACCAGAGCAGGGCCCTACTTTAGACCAGAGCAGGGCCCAACTTTAGACCAGAGCAGGGCCCTACTTTCAACCAGAGCAGGGCCCTACATTAGACCAGAGCAGGGCCCTACTTTAGAGCCAGAGCAGGGCGCTACTTTAGACCAGAACAGGGCCCTACTTTAGACCAGAGCAGGGCCCTACTTTAGACCAGAGCAGGGCCCTACTTTAGAGCAGAGCAGGGCCCTACTTTAGAGCAGAGCAGGGCCCTACTGTAGACCAGAGCAGGGCCCTACTTTAGACCAGAGCAGGGCCCTACTTTAGACCAGAGCAGGGCCCTACTTTAGACCAGAGCAGGGCCCTACTGTAGACCAGAGCAGGGCCCAACTTTAGAGCAGAGCAGGGCTCTCCATTAGACTCTGATGTGTGCACCATAATAGTCCTGTCTACACTGTTAGGAAATAAAGGTGCAATCTAGAACCTAGAATTGTTATTTGGCTGTGTTCGTAGGATAACCCTTTGAAGAACCCCTTTTGGTTGTAGGTAGAACCTTTTGAGGTTCCACATAGAACCCTTTCCGAAGAGGGTTCTACAAAAGGGTTCTATCGGAAACCAAAAAGGGTGCTCCTATGGAGACAGCTGAAGAACCCTTTTGGAACCCTTTTTTTCAAAGAGTTTAGGTAATAGGGTGCCATTTGGGACGGACCATTGTCTGCTCTATAAACCCATTGGTCCATATTGACGCGCATCATTTAGCATTGCTCACTGAGTAAAGTAGGCTAATGACCACGTTTATCCCATTTGGCTTGAGATTAATCAAATTCTAACTTTTTTTTTATCAAGGCAGATAGGCCTATCACATAAACCAGCAATTACTAGTTCACAGCATTCAATTAATCTATAAATTAATATTTAAATATTTAAATTCTGCTAGTTACAGAGTCCTGTAGCGTTGCTCTATGAAAACAACTCACCGCGCGCAACAGTACCAATCGCGTACACAGGACGCGCACCAAATGAATAAGAAACACTTTAGGGGTATTTTAAATGTCCCGCTGGGCACACACTGGTTGAATCCGCGTTGTTTACACGTCATTTCACTGGTCTGTGACCAGTGCGGTGGGCCTATTTAGGAAAAACTCCGTTATTATTTTGCAGCTAGCTGAACATTGGAATATATAGCTTTCAGAGGGATAGCATCTTCAATATGTCCGTGCGTAAAATAGAAGAAATAACCTAGTCTAGGCCAATGTCAATATGTTACCTTGTCAGTCTGAATGCTGATTGCAATGCCATACCGGCAATAAGTAACGAAATGTTCACAGTTATTCCACAGCAAGCTGTACGGTATCTTCCCAACCAGTTTCTCCGCTCTGCTGGCGATCTCATCGCCATCGAACGGTCGTTTGTGCACCGCAGTGTCCATAGCGTTCAGTAGAATTGTTGCTCCATACGCAAAGTCCTCAACCGTATCCACCCGGACACCGGCGCTCTTGGATAAAACTCCGAGAATTAACCGTGTGTTCGTTACCATCACCTGGATGGAACGCTCGTCCGTTGTAACGAGTGGCAAGATATCCGGAATCAGATGCGCCACCCGGTTGTCCCCTAAATAGATGCCGAAATGAGTGAATAAAGTCCGGGGCACTTCTAGTAAGTCTCCCCGTTGGTATATGGAGTCTGGGAGTGCTGCCGCGCCGGCGGAGGTATCCGGGACTCCCTCTCTCCCCCCTTCTTTCTCGCAGTGATGTGTAAGCCTCTTCTTCTCCCTCTCTCTCTGTGTGTCTGAAAACAACAAACTGGGCCTGAAGACATTGAGGTGAGTGAGGAAGAACACTTTTTCCAGGAGTAATGTGAGCGAATCCAACATGTTTATTTGGAGGAGATTCCTTGTCCTAGTTTTTCTTTCTCCCGGGACCTTCTCCTCCTCGCCTCACGCTCCTCTGTCATCTTCAGGTCGCGGTCAGTTTCAACCAGGGGCCCTCAGTGACGTCGTGAGGGATCCGAGGAACCGATTGGCTGCTGGTTGAGAGCGGATTAGTCACGTAGTAGTAGGTGTTCTGAGTGACACTTATATGGCTAACGGCGTGTTGACTTCATAAACATAAGTTTATCGGGCTACATACATGCATTGGACATGCAGATCACAACTAGTTCCAGTTAGCATAGCACAATATATTCTGCAATTAGTTCCAGTTAGTATAGCACAAGATATTCCGCAATTAGTTCCAGTTAGCATAGCACAAGATATTCCGCAATTAGTTCCAGTTAGCATAGCACAAGATATTCTGCAATTAGTTCCAATTAGCATAGCACAAGATATTCTGCAATTATTTCCAGTTAGCATAGCACAAGATATTCTGCAATTAGTTCCAATTAGCATAGCACAAGATATTCTGCAATTAGTTCCAATTAGCATAGCACAAGATATTCTGCAATTAGTTCCAGTTAGCATAGCACAAGATATTCTGCAATTAGTTCCAGTTAGCATAGCACAAGATATTCTGCAATTAGTTCCAGTTAGCATACCACAAGATATTCTGCAATTAGTTCCAATTAGCATAGCACAAGATATTCTGCAATTAGTTCCAGTTAGCATAGCACAAGATATTCTGAAATTAGTTCCAATTAGCATACCACAATATATTCTGCAATTAGTTCCAATTAGCATAGCACAAGATATTCTGCAATTAGTTCCAGTTAGCATACAACAAGATATTCTGCAATTAGTTCCAGTTAGCATAGCACAAGATATTCTGCAATTAGTTCCAGTTAGCATAGCACAAGATATTCCGCAATTAGTTCCAGTTAGCATAGCACAAGATATTCCGCAATTAGTTCCAATTAGCATAGCACAAGATATTCTGCAATTATTTCCAGTTAGCATAGCACAATATATTCTGCAATTAGTTCCAGTTAGTATAGCACAAGATATTCCTCAATTAGTTCCAGTTAGCATAGCACAAGATATTCCGCAATTAGTTCCAGTTAGCATAGCACAAGATATTCTGCAATTAGTTCCAATTAGCATAGCACAAGATATTCTGCAATTATTTCCAGTTAGCATAGCACAAGATATTCTGCAATTAGTTCCAATTAGCATAGCACAAGATATTCTGCAATTAGTTCCAATTAGCATAGCACAAGATATTCTGCAATTAGTTCCAGTTAGCATAGCACAAGATATTCTGCAATTAGTTCCAGTTAGCATAGCACAAGATATTCTGCAATTAGTTCCAGTTAGCATACCACAAGATATTCTGCAATTAGTTCCAATTAGCATAGCACAAGATATTCTGCAATTAGTTCCAGTTAGCATAGCACAAGATATTCTGAAATTAGTTCCAATTAGCATACCACAATATATTCTGCAATTAGTTCCAATTAGCATAGCACAAGATATTCTGCAATTAGTTCCAGTTAGCATACAACAAGATATTCTGCAATTAGTTCCAGTTAGCATAGCACAAGATATTCTGCAATTAGTTCCAGTTAGCATAGCACAAGATATTCATCAATTAGTTCCAGTTAGCATAGCACAAGATATTCCGCAATTAGTTCCAATTAGCATAGCACAAGATATTCTGCAATTATTTCCAGTTAGCATAGCACAAGATATTCTGCAATTAGTTCCAATTAGCATAGCACAAGATATTCTGCAATTAGTTCCAATTAGCATAGCACAAGATATTCTGCAATTAGTTCCAGTTAGCATAGCACAAGATATTCTGCAATTAGTTCCAGTTAGCATAGCACAAGATATTCTGCAATTAGTTCCAGTTAGCATACCACAAGATATTCTGCAATTAGTTCCAATTAGCATAGCACAAGATATTCTGCAATTAGTTCCAGTTAGCATAGCACAAGATATTCTGAAATTAGTTCCAATTAGCATACCACAATATATTCTGCAATTAGTTCCAATTAGCATAGCACAAGATATTCTTCAATTAGTTCCAGTTAGCATACAACAAGATATTCTGCAATTAGTTCCAGTTAGCATACCACAAGATAGTTTGTAATTAGTTCCAGTTAGCATACCACAATATATTCTGCAATTAGTTCCAGTTAGCATAGCACAAGATATTCTGCAATTAGTTCCAGTTAGCATACCACAAGATATTCTGTAATTAGTTCCAGTTAGCATAGCACAAGATATTCTGCAATTAGTTCCAGTTAGCATACAACAAGATAATCTGCAATTAGTTCCAGTTAGCATAGCAGAAGATATTATGCATACCACAAGATATTCTGCAATTAGTTCCAGTTAGCATACCACAATATGTTCTGCAATTAGTTCCAGTTAGCACACCACAAGATATTCTGCAATTAGTTCCAGTTAGCATACCACAAGATATTCTGCAATTAGTTCCAGTTAGCATAGCACAAGATATTCTGCAATTAGTTCCAGTTATCATACAACAAGATATTCTGCAATTAGTTCCAGTTAGCATACCACAAGATATTCTGCAATTAGTTCCAGTTATCATACCACAAGATATTCTGCAATTAGTTCCAGTTATCATACCACAATATATTCTGCAATTAGTTCCAGTTATCATACCACAAGATGTTCTGCAATTAGTTCCAGTTAGCATACCACAAGATATTCTGCAATTAGTTCCAGTTATCATACCACAAGATATTCTGCAATTAGTTCCAGTTATCATACCACAATATATTCTGCAATTAGTTCCAGTTATCATACCACAAGATGTTCTGCAATTAGTTCCAGTTAGCATACCACAAGATATTCTGCAATTAGTTCCAGTTATCATACCACAATATATTCTGCAATTAGTTCCAGTTATCATACCACAAGATATTCTGCAATTAGTTCCAGTTAGCATACCACAAGATATTCTGCAATTAGTTCCAGTTAGCATACCACAAGATATTCTGCAATTAGTTCCAGTTATCATACCACAATATATTCTGCAATTAGTTCCAGTTATCATACCACAAGATATTCTGCAATTAGTTCCAGTTAGCATACCACAAGATATTCTGCAATTAGTTCCAGTTAGCATACCACAAGATATTCTGCAATTAGTTCCAGTTAGCATACCACAAGATATTCTGCCATTTTGCTGAGTTGTATCAGTGTCAAATAGCCTAATAGGCCCATTGTATCATTTGTGGTTACACTGGGGAAAAACTGGTTGAATCAACATTGTTTCCACATCATTTCAACCCCCACCACAAAAAGTGACTATGTTGAATCAACGTGGAAAACAGATTGGATTTGCAAACTGCCATCACTTTAAGGGCATTTTGTCTTATTTTTCACCCAACTTTTTAACAAAAATTCAATGATGTGAATTTTGTTGTTGATTTCACATTGAATTGTTGGTTGAAAACTAAACCAAATGTAAATCACAACTAGACATTGAACTGATGTCTGTGCCCATTGGGTAATGTATTGCCTTTTACAAAGCTATAATGTTGACACAGGCATAGTACACTTATAGCACTATTTGTTCTGAATGGTACCTGAGAATCAAATCAAATTGTATTCAAATTAAATTAAATTTGTCACATACATCTGGTTAGCAGATGTTAATGCGACTGTAGCGAAATGCTTGTGCTTCTAGTTCCGACCGTGCAGTAGTATCTAACAAGTAATCTAACAATTTCACAACTACCTTATACACACAAGAGTAAAGATTATCGTCACATGCTTCATAAACAACAGGTGTAGACTAACAGTGAAATGCTGATTTATGGGCTCTTCCCAACAATGCAGAGAGAAAGAAAGATAAATAATAGATAAATACACAATGGTTTTTGACCATTTTTAGGGCATTCTTCTGAGGTCCTGGATGTCAGGGAGCTCGGCCCCAGTGATGTAATGGACCGTACACTCTGTAGCCCCTAGCTGATGGATGCCAAGCAGTTGCTGTACCAAGCAGTGATGCAGCCAGTCACAATGCTCTCAATGGTGCAGCTGTAGAAATGTTGGAGGATCTGAGGGTCCATGCCAAATCTTTTCAGCCTCCTGAGGGGGAAGAGGTGTTGTCAGGCCAACCACCGTTGTGTTGTCAGCAAACTTTATGATGGTGTTGGAGTCATGCGCGTCCATGCAGTGGTGGGTAAACAGGGAGTACAGGAGGGGGCTGAGCACGCACCCCTGAGGGGCCCCGTGTTGAGGATCACCGTGGCAGATGTGTTGTTACCTACCCTTACCACCTGGGGGCAGCCCGTCAGGAAGTCCAGGATCCAGTTGCAGAGGGAAGTGTTCAGTCCCAGGGTCCTTAGCTTAGTGATGATCTTTGTGGGCACTATAATGTTGAACGCTGAGCTGTAGTCAATGAATAGCATTCTCACATAGGTGTTCCTCTTGTCCAGGTGGGAAAGGGCAGTGTGGAGTGAAATTGAGATTGTGTTATATATGGATCTGTTGGGGTTGTATGCAAATTGGAGTGGATCCAGGGTGTCTGGGATGATGGTGTTGATGTGATCCATGACGAGCCTTTCAAAAGAATTTCATGGCTACAAACGTGAGTGCTATTGGGCGACAGTCATTTACCTTGGCGTTCTTGAGCACAGGGACTATGGATGTCTGCTTGAAACATTTAGGTATTACAGACTGGGTCAGGGAGAGGTTGAAAATGTCAGTGAAGTCACTTGCCAGCTGGTCTGCACATGCTCTGAGTACGTGTTCTGGTAATCTGTCTGGCCCCATGGCCTTGTGAATGTTAACCTGTTTTAAACCTTACTGACATTGACTACGGAGAGCGAGATCACAGCCGTCTGGAACAGCTGGTGCTCTCATGCATGGGACAGTGTTGCTTGCCTCGGAAACGAGCGTAGAAGAAATGTAGCTAGTCTGGTAGGCTCATGTCACTGGGCAACTCGTGGCTGGGTTTCCCTTTGTAATCCATGATAGTTTGCGAGCCCTGCCACATCTGTCAAGTGTCAGCGCCGGTATAGTAAGATTCGATCTTAGTCCCGTATTGACGTTTTGACTGTTTGATGGCTCGTCGGAGGTCGTAGTGGGATTTCTTATAAGCATCGGGATTAGTGTCCCGCTCCTTGAAAGCGGTAGCTCTAGCCTTTAGCTCAGTGCGGATGTTGCCTGTAATCCATGGCTTCTGGTTGGGATATGTACGTACGGTCACTGTGGGGACGACGTCGTCAGTGTACTTATTAATGAAGCCGGTGACTGATGTGGTTAAGCTCCTCAATGTTATCTAATGAATCTCAGAACATGGTCCTGTCAGCGCTGCGAAACAGTCCTGTAAGCTTAGCGTCCTCTTCATTGGACCACTTCCGTATTGAACGCGTCACTGGTACTTCCTGTTTGAGTTTTTGCTTGTAAACAGGAATCAGGAAGATAGTTATGGTCAGATTTGCCAAGTGAAGGGTGAGGGAGAGCTTTGTGTCTCTGTTAAGATGATCTAGGTTCTCCAGTTGCACAAGCTGGTAGAAATGAGGTAAAACGGATTTAAGTTTCCTTGCATTAAAACCATCATCAACTAGCAGCGCCACCTCGATGTGCATTTTCTTGTTTGCTTATGGCCCTTATATAGCTCGTTGAGTGCAGTCTTAGTGTTAAAGAGACACACACCTCCCCCTTAACCTTACCCCGAGCTGCCGTTCGGTCTTGACGATGCGTAGATCTATGTTATCCATGTCTTTGTTCAGCCATGACATAGGATATTACAGTTCTTCAGGTCCTGTTGATATCTTAAGCATGTTCTATAAATCTGTCCTGCAGAGTGCTGTCCTTTGGTCCGATATGCGTGTTGGGAAACCAAGTCAAGCTTCAGCGCTTGATTAAGACGGCGGGAAGGATAATTGGTATAATTCAAGAATCGGCCACCAAACTGTACACAAAACTCATCCTTCTAAAACTTGAAAGCATTTTACAGGACAGTACTCATCCCCCTTCACTCCAAACTGAGTCACAGCAGCAGCCGGACGAGGTGAAAGAGTCTTCTTCAAAAGAAGATTAAAACAGATAGATATGGGACTGTTTTATTCCACCAAGCCATTAGGCTGTATAATAAATAGTCTGTTGGTCCCTCCGGTATACAGCATATTGCACATTCACTTTAAATATATAGCTATAGCACTTTGAACTAATTACTTTGTGTCGTTGCTGTGTTTTCATGTTGTATGTACTGTCTTTTTAAACACACGACCAAATGAATTTCCCCCTGGTGGGATAATAAAGTTGATCTGAATCTGATAGGATAGTTCTCGAACGAAGCTCGTCCAGTTTGTTCTGATTGTACATTCGCCAATAGAATGAAGGGTAGAGGCGGTTTATTTCCTCGTCGACTCGGTCTCGCCCCCAGGGAGCCCACTGGTTTGCCTCTCTCTCTCTCTGCGCCATCTCTTCCTCTTTTCCAGTCCCAGGGATTAGGGCCTGGTCCGGGATGAGCGGTACGTCCACAGCTGCCGACTCGTTAAAGTAGAAACCTGCATCCAAACCGATGTCCAGAAGTTGTTTTTTGTTCATAGGAAATTACGGGGGGGAAACATTATGTATATAACAAAAAGGTAAGATGTGCGTGAAAACACCCCACAAAATAGCAGAATTGGTAAGGAACCCGTAAGATGGAAGCTATCCATCTCTGCAGCGCAAGAATGTAATGTATTTGAGTGTTCACATCTGGTGTGTGTACGTGTGTGTGTGTGTGTGTGTGTGTGTTGAGGTGAGTGTAATGTCAGTAATGTCAGACATGGCTGTGCAAAGTCTGAGCTCGTTTTGGCTAAAGAATGGAAAGGGAGTGTGTGTGTGTGTGTGTGTGTGTGTGTGTGTGTGTGTGTGTGTGTGTGTGTGTGTGTGTGTGGTTTGGCTAAAGAGCCTGTGGAAAAAAGGAAGCTAAGGCCATATGGCAATCATTAGATCCCTGGAGAACTGGGACAACCAGCCCATTCACTCACACACACACACGCACGCACGCACACACCAGCACATTCACTCACTCACACACACACACACCAGCACATTCACTCACACACACACACACACACACACACACACACACACACACCAGCCCATTCACACACGTACTGTATCTACCCATAACTAACCAACTTGTCTCTCTTCAGAAGAGGTAGAACTCAACCAATCCAAGAACCACGGACCAACCAACTCAAATGGGATAGAGATATCGCCATTGGATTTTTATGTCGTTACCCACGAGGGGGAAGAGGGGCGGGGGAAATATGTAATTATACTTCACATTTATGGAGAAGAAAAAAAATAAAAATACAGGCAAATGACTGTTAATGTGTAACTGTAAATATGGCAATTTGGGAACCTTAACCCTATAAAAGGTGTATAGTAATTTCACCTTTTTTTTTTTGTTTTTAAATATTAATTGTCAGAGCTTTCCAGCAGTATTAACTCAAAATCAGGTTTTTTAAATTTGCATATAAATCAAGTGCACGGGAGGTGCAATTACCCATCTACATGTAGCATCAAGAACACTGACCAATGAATCACAATGGCCGATGGACTCGACTATTATTATCATTAGCAGCCAAAACGCTACACAAAACAAATGATCTTACTGAGCGAATTCCTTTTCTGTTTTTCCTTCTTTAATGTGATAACATTTTTTTGTTTGTTTCTCGAGCTTTCATCGAAAGGCATACTTTCTAGGAATGATTTTTGGAGTTTGTTCCACAAACTTGCCTGTTTTTTTTTTTAATACTGGACAATAGAGTTTACTAGAGGGGACGCCTGCTGCCAATGTCCTCACTCCACCTCAATGCCTCAGACTGGGTGAATTCTGAACAGTACGGCAGCACAATGTTTGAAGGCCACCATTTGCTTTTAATCTAAACATTTTGTCTTCTGATATGGGGGGCCCAAGTTCCTCAAACGGTACGTGGCTGTGTGGATAAAATTCCCCATATGTTTGCCATCTTACTGCCCCCAGCAGTCGGGGATTAAATTCCCACTTCCGCTTGTCCAAACTTTCATTCCTCCACTGTCTCCTCCTGTTTCTAATCTGTCTAAACAAGACACTGGATTTTTCCCTAGGCACTATTCAGACTTGACTTTAAGTCCATGTTTTATTGAGTCCACGTTAAGTCTACATATCTCAAGTCTGAATCGGGGCACAACGTGTTATTGGAACAAGACTGGTTCGGGAAAACAGTTTAGTCCGTAAGATTGGCTGAGTGAAGGGCTATATTCAAGTTCAGCTTCACGGCGTGATTGAAATGTAAAGGCGATGTGCCAGCTTTAGTGGAGACTACACTAACAGGTAAAACGCTGCATATATGTGTCGGCTCAATATAAAATGACATCTCTGTCACACAATCTGCAACGATTGAAAAAGAGCCCTAAAGGCAAGCAGGAGACCCACATCCAACCTCACATCAATAACCAATGATAAAGGCCTCATGTTGCCTCGTGTTACATAGCCCTAAACATTTTGTAACAAAGTATTCCCTAGGGAAAGTATTCAATTCCCAGTGTCTCCTTTAAAATGTTACTCAAAATATTGACTGAAAATCATCACCAATCAATATTTATGCTTTTAACCATTTGAAATGTAAAAACATTTGATTGTGTGAGAGAACAGAAACAGTTTGCCAAAACATTATTGTTGTGTATTGATGCTGACTTTTACATGCCCTGGAACACCAACAAGTGTTTTGGCAACAGTCTCTTTGGGTGTTTCAGAGTACTTCCATACTGTTTTGAAATCCATCCAGTGTATCATAAGACTAACATTGGGTTTTTACAATCAAACCCCCTCCAAACACCAGATTGTAGCTTAGCTGCACTACTTTTCATGGTTTTAAACAATGATGGTGTTTTGAGTCTTTATAATTAAAACAATTCTGATATTTTTAATAGTTCTAAACGCTCTACTTCTGATAGTTCTAATTGTTCTAGTTCTGGTAGTTCTAAATGTTCTACTTCTGATCGTTCTCATAGTTCTAATTGTTCTAGTTCTGGTAGTTCTAAATGTTCTACTTCTGATCGTTCTCATAGTTCTAATTGTTCTAGTTCTGGTAGTTCTAAATGTTCTACTTCTGATCGTTCTCATAGTTCTAATTGTTCTAGTTCTGGTAGTTCTAAATGTTCTACTTCTGATCGTTCTCATAGTTCTAATTGTTTTAGTTCTGGTAGTTCTAAATGTTCTACTTCTGATAGTTCTGGTAGTTCTAAATGTTCTACTTCTGATCGTTCTCATAGTTCTAATTGTTCTAGTTCTGGTAGTTCTAAATGTTCTACTTCTGATCGTTCTCATAGTTCTAATTGTTTTAGTTCTGGTAGTTCTAAATGTTCTACTTCTGATAGTTCTGGTAGTTCTAAATGTTCTACTTCTGATCGTTCTCATAGTTCTAATTGTTTTAGTTCTGGTAGTTCTAAATGTTCTACTTCTGATAGTTCTGAAAGTTATAAACATTCTAACTGTTCTAGTTATGATAATTCTAAACTTTCTGGTTCTGAAAGTTCTGTGGTCGAATGCAGAATCTCATTGTGGTTGAAGACGGATGAAAGCCACAGTATGTACACACACATACTGAAATAAACACACACACTAAAACAAACACACACCCCCACACACACACACGTGCATGCACGCAAACATCCCACGTGCGCGCATGCAAGCAAACACACACACACACACACACACACACCACAGAATGTCCTAGCCGAGTTGAGAACTAATCTATGGAGTCGTTCCCATGAAAATAAAGGAGAGAAAGTAAGAACATAACAAATGAAAGAAACAATCCAATTCTATTCACAAAAGCTTTATTGTCTATCGGCAGGGTGGCCTAGTGGTTAGAGCGTTGGACTAGTAACCGAACGGTTGCAAGTTCAAATCCCCAAGCTGACAAATCTGTCATTCTGCCCCTGAACAGGCAGTTAACCCACTGTTCCTAGGCTGTCATTGTAAATAAGAATTTGTTCTTAACTGACTTGCCTAGTAAAATACAATTATTGTAAACCGGAACACTGTTGTCTTCAGTTTGTGCCTCGTAACACCAACAACATTTCTATAGTTACGTGACAAAGACTATTTAAAAATGCGAAACAACCAAATGTCGGCCTTAATATTTTCACAACTGATAAAAATTCTGTACGCCCCATATAATATTCTTCAAAACTGTATTAATTGATATATATAGGCCATAGCCCAAGAAAAGCTATACATGATTTAAAGAATAGCAGCAAACAGACACAACATTGTTTCACATTCTTTAATAAAATACTCATAAACACATTATCTACATGAGCTGCGTTTACACAGGCAGCCCAATTATTGTTCACTGTCAGGAGAGTTCTACAGAACAGTACCCACAGAACAGTACCCACAGAACAGTACCCACAGAACAGTACCCACAGAACAGTACCCACAGTAAAGTCCCACAGTAAAGTCCCACAGTAAAGTCCCACAGTAAAGTCCCACAGTAAAGTCCCACAGTAATGTAGTAGACAGTACCAAGTCCCACAGTAAAGTAGTAGACAGTACTAAGTCCCACAGTAAAGTAGTAGAGAGTACTAAGTCCCACAGTAAAGTAGTAGACAGTACTAAGTCCCACAGTAAAGTAGTAGACAGTACTAAGTCCCACAGTAAAGTAGTAGCCAGTACTAAGTCCCACAGTAAAGTAGTAGCCAGTACTAAGTCCCACAGTAAAGTAGCAGACAGTACTAAGTCCCACAGTAAAGTAGAAGACAGTACTAAGTCCCACAGTAAAGTAGTAGACAGTACTAAGTCCCACAGTAAAGTAGTAGACAATACTAAGTCCCACAGTAAAGTAGTAGACAGTACTAAGTCCCACAGTAAAGTAGTAGACAGTACTAAGTCCCACAGTAAAGTAGTAGACAGTACTAAGTCCCAAAGTAAAGTAGTAGACAGTACTAAGTCCCACAGTAAAGTAGTAGACAGTACTAAGTCCCACAGTAAAGTAGTAGAGAGTACTAAGTCCCACAGTAAAGTAGTAGACAGTACTAAGTCCCACAGTAAAGTAGTAGACAGTACCAAGTCCCACAGTAAAGTAGTAGACAGTACTAAGTCTCACAGTAAAGTAGCAGCCAGTACTAAGTCTCACAGTAAAGTAGCAGACAGTACTAAGTCCCACAGTAAAGTAGTAGACAGTACTAAGTCCCACAGTAAAGTAGTAGACAGTACTAAGTCCCACAGTAAAGTAGTAGACAGTACTAAGTCCCACAGTAAAGTAGTAGACAGTACTAAGTCCCACAGTAAAGTAGTAGACAGTACTAAGTCCCACAGTAAAGTAGTAGACAGTACCAAGTCCCACAGTAAAGTAGTAGACAGTACTAAGTCTCACAGTAAAGTAGTAGCCAGTACTAAGTTCCACAGTAATGTAGTAGACAGTACCAAGTCCCACAGTAAAGTAGTAGACAGTACTAAGTCCCACAGTAAAGTAGTAGAGAGTACTAAGTCCCACAGTAAAGTAGTAGACAGTACTAAGTCCCACAGTAAAGTAGTAGACAGTACTAAGTCCCACAGTAAAGTAGTAGCCAGTACTAAGTCCCACAGTAAAGTAGTAGCCAGTACTAAGTCCCACAGTAAAGTAGTAGCCAGTACTAAGTCCCACAGTAAAGTAGCAGACAGTACTAAGTCCCACAGTAAAGTAGAAGACAGTACTAAGTCCCACAGTAAAGTAGTAGACAGTACTAAGTCCCACAGTAAAGTAGTAGACAGTACTAAGTCCCAAAGTAAAGTAGTAGACAGTACTAAGTCCCACAGTAAAGTAGTAGACAGTACTAAGTCCCACAGTAAAGTAGTAGAGAGTACTAAGTCCCACAGTAAAGTAGTAGACAGTACTAAGTCCCACAGTAAAGTAGTAGACAGTACCAAGTCCCACAGTAAAGTAGTAGACAGTACTAAGTCTCACAGTAAAGTAGCAGCCAGTACTAAGTCTCACAGTAAAGTAGCAGACAGTACTAAGTCCCACAGTAAAGTAGTAGACAGTACTAAGTCCCACAGTAAAGTAGTAGACAGTACTAAGTCCCACAGTAAAGTAGTAGACAGTACTAAGTCCCACAGTAAAGTAGTAGACAGTACTAAGTCCCACAGTAAAGTAGTAGACAGTACTAAGTCCCACAGTAAAGTAGTAGACAGTACCAAGTCCCACAGTAAAGTAGTAGACAGTACTAAGTCTCACAGTAAAGTAGTAGCCAGTACTAAGTCTCACAGTAAAGTAGCAGACAGTACTAAGTCCCACAGTAAAGTAGTAGACAGTACTAAGTCCCACAGTAAAGTAGTAGACAGTACTAAGTCCCACAGTAAAGTAGTAGACAGTACTAAGTCCCACAGTAAAGTAGTAGCCAGTACTAAGTCCCACAGTAAAGTAGTAGACAGTACTAAGTCCCACAGTAAAGTAGTAGACAGTACTAAGTCCCACAGTAAAGTAGCAGCCAGTACTAAGTCTCACAGTAAAGTAGTAGACAGTACCAAGTCTCACAGTAAAGTAGTAGACAGTACCAAGACCCACAGTAAAGTAGTAGCCAGTACTAAGTCCCACAGTAAAGTAGTAGACAGTACCAAGTCCCACAGTAAAGTAGTAGACAGTACTAAGTCCCACAGTAAAGTAGTAGACAGTACTAAGTCCCACAGTAAAGTAGTAGACAGTACTAAGTCCCACAGTAAAGTAGTAGACAGTACTAAGTCCCACAGTAAAGTAGTAGACAGTACTAAGTCCCACAGTAAAGTAGTAGACAGTACTAAGTCCCACAGTAAAGTAGTAGACAGTACTAAGTCCCACAGTAAAGTAGCAGCCAGTACTAAGTCCCACAGTAAAGTAGCAGCCAGTACTAAGTCCCACAGTAAAGTAGTAGACAGTACTAAGGCTCACAGTAAAGTAGTAGACAGTACTAAGTCCCACAGTAAAGTAGTAGACAGTACTAAGTCTCACAGTAAAGTAGCAGCCAGTACTA
Organism: Brachymystax lenok tsinlingensis; assembly: GCA_030435695.1. Lineage (NCBI taxonomy): Eukaryota > Metazoa > Chordata > Actinopteri > Salmoniformes > Salmonidae > Brachymystax > Brachymystax lenok. Next base: position 25,556,557 of record CM059798.1, read on the forward strand.
AGTCTCACAGTAAAGTAGCAGACAGTACTAAGTCCCACAGTAAAGTAGTAGACAGTACTAAGTCCCACAGTAAAGTAGTAGACAGTACTAAGTCCCACAGTAAAGTAGTAGACAGTACTAAGTCCCACAGTAAAGTAGTAGACAGTACTAAGTCCCACAGTAAAGTAGTAGACAGTACTAAGTCCCACAGTAAAGTAGTAGACAGTACTAAGTCCCACAGTAAAGTAGTAGACAGTACCAAGTCCCACAGTAAAGTAGTAGACAGTACTAAGTCTCACAGTAAAGTAGTAGCCAGTACTAAGTCTCACAGTAAAGTAGCAGACAGTACTAAGTCCCACAGTAAAGTAGTAGACAGTACTAAGTCCCACAGTAAAGTAGTAGACAGTACTAAGTCCCACAGTAAAGTAGTAGACAGTACTAAGTCCCACAGTAAAGTAGTAGCCAGTACTAAGTCCCACAGTAAAGTAGTAGACAGTACTAAGTCCCACAGTAAAGTAGTAGACAGTACTAAGTCCCACAGTAAAGTAGCAGCCAGTACTAAGTCTCACAGTAAAGTAGTAGACAGTACCAAGTCTCACAGTAAAGTAGTAGACAGTACCAAGACCCACAGTAAAGTAGTAGCCAGTACTAAGTCCCACAGTAAAGTAGTAGACAGTACCAAGTCCCACAGTAAAGTAGTAGACAGTACTAAGTCCCACAGTAAAGTAGTAGACAGTACTAAGTCCCACAGTAAAGTAGTAGACAGTACTAAGTCCCACAGTAAAGTAGTAGACAGTACTAAGTCCCACAGTAAAGTAGTAGACAGTACTAAGTCCCACAGTAAAGTAGTAGACAGTACTAAGTCCCACAGTAAAGTAGTAGACAGTACTAAGTCCCACAGTAAAGTAGCAGCCAGTACTAAGTCCCACAGTAAAGTAGCAGCCAGTACTAAGTCCCACAGTAAAGTAGTAACAGTACTAAGTCCCACAGTAAAGTAGTAGACAGTACTAAGTCTCACAGTAAAGTAGTAGACAGTACTAAGTCCCACAGTAAAGTAGTAGACAGTACTAAGTCCCACAGTAAAGTAGTAGACAGTACTAAGTCTCACAGTAAAGTAGTAGACAGTACTAAGGCTCACAGTAAAGTAGTAGACAGTACTAAGTCCCACAGTAAAGTAGTAGACAGTACTAAGTCTCACAGTAAAGTAGTAGACAGTACTAAGTCTCACAGTAAAGTAGTAGACAGTACCAAGTCCCACAGTAAAGTAGTAGACAGTACTAAGTCTCACAGTAAAGTAGTAGACAGTACTAAGTCCCACAGTAAAGTAGTAGACAGTACTAAGTCTCACAGTAAAGTAGTAGACAGTACTAAGTCTCACAGTAAAGTAGTAGAAGGTACTAAGTCCCACAGTAAAGTAGCAGCCAGTACTAAGTCCCACAGTAAAGTAGTATACAGCATTACTAAAGACAGCACAGTGAACCAGGAAAAAGAGACACCAGACATTTGGGAGTAAAGTGAATGGAAAGGAAGCAAGTTATATAAAAAAATGTCCTGGCCAACTTATTGGAGCACCACCATACCGATCACCAAGTCAGTATCCAGAGCCATTAGGATGTCTTTCTCAGTGGCCATCAACATGAAGCCTCTGGGTGTTGTCGTCATCGGCACGAAGCCTCTAGGTGTTGTCGTCATCGGCATGAAACCTCTAGGTGTTGTCGTCATCGGCACGAAGCCTCTGGGTGTTGTCGTCATCGGCACGAAGCCTCTAGGTGTTGTCGTCATCGGCACGAAGCCTTTAGGTGTTGTCGCCATCGGCACGAAGCCTCTAGGTGTTGTCGTCATCGGCACGAAGCCTCTAGGTGTTGTCGCCATCGGCACGAAGCCTCTAGGTGTTGTCGTCATCGGCACGAAGCCTCTAGGTGTTATCTCTGATAACAACATTTCCACCATCTTCTTCACCATCAGGTCCATCCTCCACTGTCCTGGTCATGTATTCTACTGTACAGCGATAGCTACATCAACGTCTCTTGGCTCCATGTGGCTATGTCACTGTCCAGTGTATGTGAGGGAACGGGCCGGGGCTATAGGCTGCAGCCGCAGCACAAAGGGAGGAATGGACCAAAGGGCCAGGGCTGGGGGGGAGATGGACCAGTGGGCCGGCTCGCATCGCTCAACTTTCTAGTCCCCCCGATAATATGGACCATTAGGCCGTCCCATTCGAACAGCCTGGGACCGGGAGATACTTCAAATATATATACAGTACCAGTCAAAGTACCTCATGAAGCAGGTTGAGAGAGTGCCAAGAGTGTGCATAGCTGTCATCAAGGCAAAGGGTGGCTACTTTGAAGAATCTCAAATATATTTTGATTTGTTTAACACTTTGCTGGTTACTACATGATTCCGTATGTCATTTCATAGTTTTGATGTCTTCACTATTATTCTACAACGTAGAACATAGTAAAAAATAAAGAAAAACCCTTGAGTGGGTGTGTCCAAATTTTTGACTGGTACTGGATATTCACGTCACCAAATAATTGATTAAAGCACACTGCTTTGCAATGAAGGTCAAGGGGCAACAGCCTAAAATAATGAAAGAAAAACCTCAATGTAGCCTCTAGATGTACATTCATAAGGTATTGTTTTTTTTCTTCATTCAACCAGCCAGCCACCCGCCCTTCATCCACACAGTATTTCATGACCTTAAATCCACCCGCGGATATAACCACAGGGACTGCGGGTTATGGTTCAACCCGCGCATCACACAGAAGTTGAGATGTCAGAGAAGTTTAAGGGAGATAAATGTCATCCGTCATCGTCCCTGTCTGCCAGCCCTAACACACTCACACACGGATCTGTCTCACATACACACCAATCTGTCTCACACACCAATCTGTCTCACATACACACACGGATCTGTCTCACACACCAATCTGTCTCACATACACACACCGGATCTGTCTCACACACCAATCTGTCTCACATACACACACCGGTCTGTCACACACACCAATCTGTCTCACATACACACACCGGTCTGTCACACACACCAATCTGTCTCACATACACACACCGGTCTGTCTCACACACCAATCTGTCTCACACACACACCAATCTGTCACACACACAAACACACCGATCTGTCTCTCTCTCTCACACACCAATCTGTCTCACATACACACACGGATCTGTCTCACACACACACAAACACACCGATCTGTCTCTCTCTCTCACACACACACACACACACACACACACACACCGATCTCTCACACACAACAATCTGTCTCACACACACACAATTTGTCCCACACACACACACCAATCTGTCTCACACACACACACCGGTCTGTCTCACACTCACACACACGACAATCTGTCTCACACACACACTCTCACAAACACTCTTTTTTGACTGGCCTTCCTCCTTTTAACTCGTCACACCTGTCGACAGCTGGACCTTTTGGCCCTGGACTTCCTGTGTCAAAAGACTGGAGACAGCGAATGAGCTCCACACACACACACACACACACACACACACACAAAGCAGAGAGTCTTGTGAGACAGTCGGTATAAACTGGATGATCTCCGTTATAAACTGAATGATCTCCGTTCGAGATTATCCTACCAACGGGACATTAAAAACTGTAATATCTTATGTTTCACCGAGACGTGGCTGAACGATGACACAGATAATATACAGTTGGCTGGGTTTTCCAAGCATCGGCAAGACAGAACAGCTACGTCTGGTAAGACGAGGGGTGGGGATGTGTGTCTATTTGTCAATAACAGCTGTTGCGCAATGTCTAATATTGAGGAAGTCTCTAGGTATTGCTCGCCTGAGGTAGAGTACCTCATGATAAGCTGTAGACCACACTATCTACCAAGAGAGTTCTCATCTATATTATTCGTAGCCGTCTATTTAACACTACAAACCGACGCTGGCACAAAAGCCGCACTCAACGAGCTGTATAAGGGCATAAGCAAACAGGAAAATGCTCATCCAGAATCGGCGCTCCTAGTGGCCGGGGAATTAAAAGCAGGCAAACTTAAATCCATTTTACCAAATTTCTACCAGCATGTTATATGTGCAACCAAAGGGGGAAAAAAAAACTCTAGACCACCTTTACTCCACACACAGAGACACATTCAAAGCTCTCCCTCCCCCTCCATTTGGCAAATATGACCATAATTCTATCCTCCTGATTCCTGCTAACAAGCAAAACTAAAGCAGGAAGTACCAGTGACTCGCTCAATATGGAAGTGGTCAGATGACGCAGATGCTACGCTACAGGACAGTTTTGCAGCACAGACTGGAATAAGTTCCGGTATTCATCCAATGGCATTGAGGAATACACCACCTCGGTCACCGGCTTCATCAATAAGTGCATCGACGACGTCGTCCTCACAGTGGCCGTACGTACAAATCCCAACCAGAAGCCATGGATTACAGGCAACATCCGCACTGAGCTAGAGGCTAGATATGCCGCTTAAAAAGAAAGGGACACTAATCCAGACGCTTATAAGAAATTCCGCTATGCCCTCAGACAAACCATCAAACAGGCAAAGCATCAAAACAGGACTAAGATTGAATCCTACTACACCGGCTCTGACGCTCGACGGATGTGGCAGGGCTCGAAAACTATTACGGACTACAAAGTGAAACCCAGCCGCGAGCTGCCTTGTGACGCAAGCCTACCAGATGAGCTAAACGCCTTGTATTCTCGCATCGACACTGAAGCATGCATGAGAGCATGTAGGGTCTATAACCTCTCACATAGCCTTACTGTAGGGTCTAGAACCTCTCACATAGCCTTACTGTAGGGTCTAGAACCTCTCACATAGCCTTACTGTAGGGTCTATAATCTCTCACACAGCCTTACTGTAGGATCTATAACCTCTCACACAGCCTTACTGTAGGATCTATAACCTCTCACACAGCCTTACTGTAGGGTCTATAACCTCTCACCTAGCCTTACTGTAGGGTCTATAACCTCTCACCTAGCCTTACTGTAGGGTCTATCACCTCTCAAATAGCCTTACTGTAGGGTCTATCACCTCTCACATAGCCTTACTGTAGGGGCTATAACCTCTCACATAGCCTTACTGTAGGATCTATAACCTCTCACATAGCCTTACTGTAGGGTCTATAACCTCTCACACAGCCTTACTGTAGGATCTATAACCTCTCACATAGCCTTACTGTAGGATCTATAACCTCTCACATAGCCTTACTGTAGGATCTATAACCTCTCACATAGCCTTACTGTAGGGTCTATAACCTCTCACACAGCCTTACTGTAGGATCTATAACCTCTCACATAGCCTTACTGTAGGATCTATAACCTCTCACACAGCCTTACTGTAGGATCTATAACCTCTCACACAGCCTTACTGTAGGGTCTATAACCTCTCACATAGCCTTACTGTAGGGTAAATAACCTCTCACATAGCCTTACGGTAGGATCTATAACCTCTCACATAGCCTTACTGTAGGGTCTATCACCTCTCACATAGCCTAAATATTAACTCCTGGAGAATTAAGCATTTATTTCTTTCAGCATCTTGAATGAGAATGAGCAGTTAGATACCATCTGTAGTGATGCTGTCTTTACCAGCATCATTACAGCTGATAGTATTTCAACCACATAAAATATGGATCCAAGCTGAACTGAAATCTCATCAGAAACATATAGAGTCTATTTCACAGCTTTCTATGTTCTTACAACCGGTCAAACTGACGTCATTTGGACATTTAGCACAGAAAATCTTAAATAAAGTTCTTTGCTCTGTGAAAGAAGTACAGATTACAATATTTTTTATTTAAGCCCTAATCTATGGATTTGACATGACTGGGCAGGGGTGAAGCCATGGGTGGGCCTGGAAAGGCATAGGCCCACCCACCGGGGAGCCAGGCTCAGCCAATCATAATTCGTTTTTTTCCCCACAAAAGGGCTTTATTACAGACATAAATACTCCTCAGTTTCATCAGCTGTCCGGGTGGCTGGTCTCAGACGATCCCACAGGTGAAGAAGCCGGATGTAGAGGTCGTTGGCTGGAATGGTTACACGTGGTCTGCGGTTGTGAGGCCGACATACTGCCAAATTTTCTAAAACGACGTCGGAGGCGGCTTATGGTAGAGAAATTAACATTACATTCTCTGGCATCATCTCTGGTGGACATTCCTGCAGTCAGCATGCCAAATGCAAGCTCCCTCAAAACATGATCCATCTGTGGCATTGTTTTGTGTCAAAAACTGCACATTCAAGTGGTCTTTTAGTGTCCCCAGGCACACGTGTGTGATTATCATGCCGTTTAATCAGATTATTGATATGCCACAGCTGGCAGGAGGATGGATTTTATTGGCAAAGGAGAAATGTTCACTGACAGGGATGTAAACAAATTTAGGCCCAACATTAAAGAGAATGGAACATTTCAGGGATCTTTTATTTCAGCTCATGAAACATGGGACCAACACTTTAAGTTTTGCCTTCATATTTTTTGTTCAGTGATTGAAACAATTCATTCTATCCCTTTATGACATCATTCTGTTGAGCAATGGGTTTATTTGGTCTTCTAGGGCAACATATAACAGAAAAGAAGCTGCATGTATCTAATTGTAGACAAGTTGACTAACAAACAGCCTAACAAAGTGTTGTAAATTATATAAAGCAGAAATATATCTATATTAGGCAAAACTAAATCCTGCACCCCCTGGTCCAAAAAAATAAGTTCCTTCATCTCTGACTGTAGCCTACAGACATTTTCTAGATTAGCGGGTCAGGGTCTGGGCCTCAGATTTTCTATTTTATCACAGTCGGGCAGTTGTGGATAGGGTTATTAACAAAACAGCTGCCACTAGCAGATATATTGTTGTATAGTCCCAATACAGTGGTTCTCTCTGTAATAAAAGACATAGGTTTAATCCCAAATGGAACCTTATTCCCTATGTAGCCCCCATAGGGCTCTGGATAAAAGAAGTGCACTATGTAGGGAATAGGGTGCCATTTGAGATGCATATAGGTAGACGTTGTCCTTCAAAACTTGGCTTGTTGTGTTCAGTCATTGGGAAGAATATTTTGAAACAAGAAACTAAAACAAGGAGTGTTTTTTACTTTGTTTCAGAACATCTTCTCTCGCTTTGAACCATCTAGAAATATGTCGTCTGTCCAACATTGAAGCGAGTGGGCCAGGTACAGAATCCTCCTTCAACAGGAAGTGGGCCAGAAGGTACAGAATCCTCCTTCAACAGGAAGTGGGCCAGAAGGTACAGAATCCTCCTTCAACAGGAAGTGGGCCAGAAGGTACAGAATCCTCCTTCAACAGGAAGTGGGCCAGAAGGTACAGAATCCTCCTTCAACAGGAAGTGGGCCAGAAGATACAGAATCCTCCTTCAACAGGAAGTGGGCCAGAAGGTACAGAATCCTCCTTCAACAGGAAGTGGGCCAGAAGGTACAGAATCCTCCTTCAACAGGAAGTGGGCCAGAAGGTACAGAATCCTCCTTCAACAGGAAGTGGGCCAGAAGGTACAGAATCCTCCTTCAACAGGAAGTGGGCCAGAAGGTACAAAATCCTCCTTCAACAGGAAGTGGGCCAGAAGGTACAGAATCCTCCTTCAACAGGAAGTGGGCCAGAAGGTACAGAATCCTCCTTCAACAGGAAGTGGGCCAGAAGATACAGTATCTTCCTTCAACATGGAAGAAGGTATATAGTATCAGTATTTTCCTTCCTGTCAGTTTAGTGTTTGTCTGTCCAAATGCACAGTAAGAAAGGCACATATCATTTCATGATACAGAGCATTATCTTTACAAACTGCTCATGATAAGTCCCAAACTGCACCCTAATATATTCTTTATGGGGGCCTTGGTTAAAAGTAGTGCACTATATAGGGAATAGGGTGCATTTGAGATGCAATTGACCAGAGAATATCTCCACACACAGAGATAATGCCCTCTATTCTTCTAACACTCCTGAATCAATGTGTGTAGACAGGATATATCATGAGGATTCTCCATTGGCCAACAATACATCTCTATATTTTTCCTCTCTCTCTCGCTCTCTCTCTCTCTCTCTCTGTCTTTCTCCCTCTCCGTCTCAGTCGACCAGAGACTTGAGGTCTGGTAAGCCGGTCAGTTTGAGGTCCAGCAGCATCTGACCATAGGCTTTACCCTAAAGCAGAGAGAGGAAGAGAGAGAGAGAGAGAGAGACACTTATTAAACCCTTTATACTGTAAGCCTTACAGGGCAAAATTATGTTAATGTGTTAGCAGAAATCTCACTAAGAATTCGCTCTTCTACTGCTCGTGTGTGTGTGTGTGTGTGTGTGTGTGTGTCACCCTGTGATGTAACTCTGAGTTCTAGTGGGCCAATAAATGGCTTTACAGTGCCGCTGTCGCCACTGCCTGGGGTGTGACAGAGAAGAGGAGGAACGGAGGGAGAGGTGAAGGGGGTAAGAGTGAAATGGTGAAGGGGTATAAAGAGAGAAGAAAGGGGAATTAGGATAGAGGGAGGGAGGTGAGGTGAGGCAGGAGGGAAGTATGGGGGGCCTAAGAAGGTCAGGGGTGAAGGGGTAGAAGGTGAGAGGAACAGGGGGAACGGGACAGCAGAGAGAAAGGAGTAGGGGGTTGTGGGATATGGGAAAGGAGGTGAGGGGTCATGGTGTGTGTGTGTGTGTGTGTGTGTGTGTGTGTGTGTGTGTGTGTGTATATATTACCTGAGGGTCACAGCGTATCGATGCCACCCCACCCCCTCCCAGAGAGCTTTGCAGGACGAAGTTGAGAGCATGAATCCCTGGTAACTCATAACTACGGCAGAGGAGAGAAGGTAGGAACGCGCACGCACGCACAGAGCACAGCACGCAAGCAAACACATTACCTCTGGTTAGCATAATCATTGTCAGACATGGAGCCGTGGTTAGATGCTGGAGGAAACAGAGAGTGCGTCCCAAAAGGCAAACCTATTCCCTACATAGTGCACTACTTTTGACAAGGACCCATTGGGTCGTGGTGCGCTGTATAGGGAAAAGGGTACCATTTGGGACTCCGCTCTACAGCTCTCCTCCACTCTAGCCTGATCCCTTGGTGTGGAGGCTCATTAAAACACATCTGCTGTCTGTTAAAATTACCATGGAGACTGGAGAAGTCCCCCCCACTCTCCAGTAATACCATGGTCATACCCCCACTCTCCAGTAATACCATGGCCATACCCCCCACACACTCTCCAGTAATACCATGGTCATACCCCCACACTCTCCAGTAATACCATGGTCATACCCCCCCACTCTCCAGTAATACCATGGTCATACCCCCCCACACTCCAGTAATACCATGGTCATACCCCCACTCTCCAGTAATACCATGGTCATACCCCCACTCTCCAGTAATACCATGGTCATACCCCCCCACTCCCAGTAATACCATGGTCATACCCCCCACACTCCAGTAATACCATGGTCATACCCCCCACTCCCAGTAATACCATGGTCATACCCCCACACTCCAGTAATACCATAGTCATACCCCCCCACACTCCAGTAATACCATGGTCATCCCCCACTCTCCAGTAATACCATGGTCATACCCCCCACTCTCCAGTAATACCATGGTCATACCCCCCACTCTCCAGTAATACCATGGTCATACCCCCACTCTCCAGTAATACCATGGTCATCCCCCCACACTCCAGTAATACCATGGTCATACCCCCCCCACACTCCAGTAATACCATAGTCATACCCCCACTCTCCAGTAATACCATGGTCATACCCCCCCCACACTCCAGTAATACCATGGTCATACCCCCACACTCCAGTAATACCATAGTCATACCCCCCCACACTCCAGTAATACCATGGTCATACCCCACTCTCCAGTAATACCATGGTCATAACCCCCACTCTCCAGTAATACCATGGTCATACCCCCACTCTCCAGTAATACCATGGTCATACCCCCACTCTCCAGTAATACCATGGTCATCCCCACACTCCAGTAATACCATGGTCATACCCCCCCACACTCCAGTAATACCATAGTCATACCCCCACTCTCCAGTAATACCATAGTCATACCCCCCACTCTCCAGTAATACCAGTCATAACCCCCCCACTCTCCAGTAATACCATGGTCATACTCTCCAGTAATACCATGGTCATAACCCCCCACTCTCCAGTAATACCATAGTCATACCCCCACTCTCCAGTAATACCATGGTCATACCCCCACTCTCCAGTAATACCATGGTCATACCCCCCCACTCTCCAGTAATACCATGGTCATACCCCCTCTCCAGTAATACCATGGTCACACCCCCCACTCTCCAGTAATACCATGGTCACACCCCCCCACTCTCCAGTAATACCATGGTCATACCCCCCCACTCTCCAGTAATACCATGGTCATACCCCCACTCTCCAGTAATACCATGGTCATACCCCCTCTCCAGTAATACCATGGTCATACCCCCACTCTCCAGTAATACCATGGTCACACCCCCCACTCTCCAGTAATACCATGGTCATACCCCCCACTCTCCAGTAATACCATGGTCATACCCCCCACACTCCAGTAATACCATGGTCATACCCCCACACTCCAGTAATACCATGGTCATACCCCCAGTCCTACCGTGTGACAGCATCATGTGTGTCTGGCTGTATGAGGTGACGGAAGTATCCTTCCACCACTGTTTCAGTCAGGTGCTTCTTCAGGTAGGGAAAGTAAAGGGGGTGACGTGCTATCACACCTGAGGGGGGAGAAAGTCCATCATCAATCATCTCTACTGTACTGTGAATTAGTCAGTGATGTTAACAGTCTTCTACTGCACTGTGAATTAGTCAGTGATGTTAACAGTCTTCTACTGTACTGTGAATTAGTCAGTGATGTTAACAGTCTCTACTGTACTGTGAATTAGTCAGTGATGTTAACAGTCTTCTACTGTACTGTGAATTAGTCAGTGATGTTAACAGTCTTCTACTGTACTGTGAATTAGTCACACTGATGTTAACAGTCTCTACTGTACTGTGAATTAGTCAGTGATGTTAACAGTCTTCTACTGTACTGTGAATTAGTCAGTGATGTTAACAGTCTTCTACTGTACTGTGAATTAGTCAGTGATGTTAACAGTCTTCTACTGTACTGTGAATTAGTCAGTGATGTTAACAGTCTTCTACTGCACTGTGAATTAGTCAGTGATGTTAACAGTCTTCTACTGTACTGTGAATTAGTCACACTGATGTTAACAGTCTCTACTGTACTGTGAATTAGTCAGTGATGTTAACAGTCTTCTACTGTACTGTGAATTAGTCAGTGATGTTAACAGTCTCTACTGTACTGTGAATTAGTCCCACTGATGTTAACAGTCTCTACTGTACTGTGAATTAGTCAGTGATGTTAACAGTATTCTACTGTACTGTGAATTAGTCAGTGATGTTAACAGTCTCTACTGTACTGTGAATTAGTCAGTGATGTTAACAGTCTCTACTGTACTGTGAATTAGTCAGTGATGTTAACAGTCTTCTACTGTACTGTGAATTAGTCAGTGATGTTAACAGTCTCTAGAGTACTGTGAATTAGTCAGTGATGTTAACAGTATTCTACTGTACTGTGAATTAGTCAGTGATGTTAACAGTCTCTACTGTACTGTGAATTAGTCAGTGATGTTAACAGTCTCTACTGTACTGTGAATTAGTCAGTGATGTTAACAGTCTTCTACTGCACTGTGAATTAGTCAGTGATGTTAACAGTCTTCTACTGTACTGTGAATTAGTCACACTGATGTTAACAGTCTCTACTGTACTGTGAATTAGTCAGTGATGTTAACAGTCTTCTACTGTACTGTGAATTAGTCAGTGATGTTAACAGTCTTCTACTGTACTGTGAATTAGTCAGTGATGTTAACAGTCTTCTACTGTACTGTGAATTAGTCAGTGATGTTAACAGTCTTCTACTGCACTGTGAATTAGTCAGTGATGTTAACAGTCTTCTACTGTACTGTGAATTAGTCACACTGATGTTAACAGTCTCTACTGTACTGTGAATTAGTCAGTGATGTTAACAGTCTTCTACTGTACTGTGAATTAGTCAGTGATGTTAACAGTCTATACTGTACTGTGAATTAGTCAGTGATGTTAACAGTCTCTACTGTACTGTGAATTAGTCCCACTGATGTTAACAGTCTCTACTGTACTGTGAATTAGTCAGTGATGTTAACAGTATTCTACTGTACTGTGAATTAGTCAGTGATGTTAACAGTCTCTACTGTACTGTGAATTAGTCAGTGATGTTAACAGTCTCTACTGTACTGTGAATTAGTCAGTGATGTTAACAGTCTTCTACTGTACTGTGAATTAGTCAGTGATGTTAACAGTCTCTAGAGTACTGTGAATTAGTCAGTGATGTTAACAGTATTCTACTGTACTGTGAATTAGTCAGTGATGTTAACAGTCTCTACTGTACTGTGAATTAGTCAGTGATGTTAACAGTCTTCTACTGTACTGTGAATTAGTCAGTGATGTTAACAGTCTCTACTGTACTGTGAATTAGTCAGTGATGTTAACAGTCTCTACTGTACTGTGAATTAGTCAGTGATGTTAACAGTCTTCTACTGTACTGTGAATTAGTCAGTGATGTTAACAGTCTTCTACTGTACTGTGAATTAGTCAGTGATGTTAACAGTCTCTACTGTACTGTGAATTAGTCAGTGATGTTAACAGTCTCTACTGTACTGTGAATTAGTCAGTGATGTTAACAGTCTTCTACTGTACTGTGAATTAGTCAGTGATGTTAACAGTCTCTACTGTACTGTGAATTAGTGATGTTAACAGTCTCTACTGTACTGTGAATTAGTGATGTTAACAGTCTCTACTGTACTGTGAATTAGTCAGTGATGTTAACAGTCTCTACTGTACTGTGAATTAGTCAGTGATGTTAACAGTCTCTACTGTACTGTGAATTAGTCAGTGATGTTAACAGTCTCTACTGTACTGTGAATTAGTCAGTGATGTTAACAGTCTTCTACTGTACTGTGAATTAGTCAGTGATGTTAACAGTCTTCTACTGTACTGTGAATTAGTCAGTGATGTTAACAGTCTCCCTTGTTGAGGACAGAATTTTCTGTATATTTGTATAAAAGAGTTTGTTGTACAGTGAGTCTTACCTACATTACCATACAGGACGCGAGACATCCCACAGCTCTACTACACAGGACGCGAGACATCCCACAGCTCTACTACACAGGACGCGAGACATCCCACAGCTCTACTACACAGGACGCGAGACATCCCACAGCTCTACTATACAGGACGCGAGACATCCCACAGCTCTACTACACAGGACGCGAGACATCCCACAGCTCTACTACACAGGACGCGAGACATCTCACAGCTCTACTACACAGGACGTGAGACATCTCACAGCTCTACTACACAGGACGTGAGACATCCCACAGCTCTACTACACAGGACGCGAGACATCTCACAGCTGTACTACACAGGACGCGAGACATCTCACAGCTCTACTACACAGGGCGAGACATCCCACAGCTCTACTACACAGGACGCGAGACATCCCACAGCTCTACTACACAGGGCCTTGAGACATCCCACAGCTCTACTACACAGGGCCTTGAGACATCCCACAGCTCTACTACACAGGACGCGAGACATCCCACAGCTGTACTACACAGGACGCGAGACATCCCACAGCTGTACTACACAGGACGCGAGACATCCCACAGCTGTACTACACAGGACGCGAGACATCCCACAGCTCTACTATACAGGACGCGAGACATCCCACAGCTCTACTATACAGGACGCGAGACATCCCACAGCTCTACAATACAGGACACTGGGTCTGAACTCCGCCCTGTGCAACTGGGTTCTGGACTTTCTGACGGGCCTCCCCCAGGTGGTGAGGGTAGGAAACAACATCTCCACCCCGCTGATCCTCAACACTGGGGCCCCACAAGGGTGCGTTCTCAGCCCCATCCTGTACTCCCTGTTCACCCATGACTGCGTGGCCAAGCACGCATCCAACTCAATCATCAAGTTTGCAGACGACACTACAGTGGTAGGCTTGATTACCAACAACGACGAGACGGCCTACAGGGAGGAGGTGAGGGCCCTCGGAGTGTGGTGTCAGGAAAATAACCTCTCACTCAATGTCAGCAAAACAAAAGAGATGATCGTGGACTTCAGGAAACAGCAGAGGGAGCACCCCCCTATCCACATCGAGGGGACAGCAGTGGAGAAGGTGGAAAGTTCCTCGGCGTACACATCCCGGACAAACTGAAATGGTCCACCCACACAGACAGCGTGGTGAAGGAGGGGCAACAGCGCCTCTTCAACCTCAGGAGGCTGAAGAAATTTGTCTCGTCACCAAAAACACTCAAACTTCTACAGTACAGTGAGTCTTACCGATGTTGCTAGAGTCTCCCTTGTCTCCACTCCTGGTGTAGGCCAACTCCTCCAGCCTGTAGGAGTGGGGACCACCGGGCAGATCTGGAGAGAGAACGGTGAGAGAAGGAAAGACCATCAGGAATGAGAGAAGGGTCAGAGACCAGCATTAGACTCTGATTATCACAATGAACCAGTCATCTCAGATGAGACTGTGGTCAGAGACCAGCATTAGACTCTGATTATCACAATGAACCAGTCAAGGTCATCTATTAGTTCCGCCTCTCTCTTCATTCATGGAGGAGCCAGAGTGTTCCTATCTACAGAGGGGTAGGTCATCTATTAGTTCTGCCTCTCCATTTATAGAGATCAGGGATGCCCAAGAAAACAATCCTAATACTGACAATCAAGAACCAGCAAATCCATCTCAGATGAGCTTTGCTTTACCTCCCTCTATAGGTCAAGGGGGAAACTGCAGGCAGAGAACATGTGTAGAGGACTAGGGGTTGAGTAGTGTGTAGAGGACTAGGGGGTTGAGTAGTGTGTAGAGGACTAGGGGTTGAGTAGTGTGTAGAGGACTAGGGGGGTTGAGTAGTGTGTAGAGGACTAGGGGGGTTGAGTAGTGTGTAGAGGACTAGGGGGTTGAGTAGTGTGTAGAGGACTAGGGGGCTGAGTAGTGTGTAGAGGACTAGGGGGCTGAGTAGTGTGTAGAGGACTAGGGGGGTTGAGTAGTGTGTAGAGGACTAGGGGGTTGAGTAGTGTGTAGAGGACTAGGGGTTGAGTAGTGTGGAGAGGACTAGGGGGTTGAGTAGTGTGTAGAGGACTAGGGGGTTGAGTAGTGTGTAGAGGACTAGGGGGTTGAGTAGTGTGTAGAGGACTAGGGGGTTGAGTAGTGTGTAGAGGACTGGGGGTTGAGTAGTGTGTAGAGGACTAGGGGATTGAGTAGTGTGGAGAGGACTGAGGGGTTGAGTAGTGTGTAGAGGACTAGGGGTTGAGTAGTGTGTAGAGGACTGGGGGGTTGAGTAGTGTGAAGAGGACTAGGGGTTGAGTAGTGTGTAGAGGACTGGGGGTTGAGTAGTGTGTAGAGGACTAGGGGATTGAGTAGTGTGGAGAGGACTAGGGGTTGAGTAGTGTGTAGAGGACTGGGGGGTTGAGTAGTGTGTAGAGGACTAGGGGTTGAGTAGTGTGTAGAGGACTAGGGGGTTGAGTAGTGTGTAGAGGACTAGGGGGTTGAGTAGTGTGTAGAGGACTAGGGGGTTGAGTAGTGTGTAGAGGACTAGGGGGTTGAGTAGTGTGTAGAGGACTAGGGGTTGAGTAGTGTGTAGAGGACTGGGGGTTGAGTAGTGTGTAGAGGACTGGGGGGTTGAGTAGTGTGTAGAGGACTAGGGGGTAGAGTAGTGTGTAGAGGACTAGGGGTTGAGTAGTGTGGAGAGGACTGGGGGTTGAGTAGTGTGTAGAGGACTGAGGGGTTGAGTAGTGTGTAGAGGACTGAGGGGTTGAGTAGTGTGTAGAGGACTGAGGGGTTGAGTAGTGTGTAGAGGACAAGGGGGTTGAGTAGTGTGTAGAGGACTAGGGGTTGAGTAGTGTGTAGAGGACTAGGGGTTGAGTAGTGTGTAGCCAGAGGACTAGGGGTTGAGTAGTGTGTAGAGGACTAGGGGTTGAGTAGTGTGTAGAGGACTAGGGGTTGAGTAGTGTGTAGAGGACTAGGGGTTGAGTAGTGTGTAGAGGACTAGGGGTTGAGTAGTGTGTAGAGGACTGATGGGGTTGAGTAGTGTGTAGAGGACTAGGGAGTTGAGTAGTGTGTAGAGGACTAGGGGTTGAGTAGTGTGTAGAGGACTAGGGGGGTTGAGTAGTGTGTAGAGGACTAGGGGGGTTGAGTAGTGTATAGAGGACTGGGGGGGTTGTGTGGAGACCAGGTGATGGCGTACCTGCGACAGGTACAGCTATCTCCTCTGCTGGGGGCGGAGCCTCAGGTGAGTCTGACTCCGCCTCAATGTGCGTCTCGGCGTGCACACCACCAATGTGCACGTCCACCTGCAGTGATGTCATCGATAAACAATGAATGAATACATCAACCAACGAATCAAATCAGTTGAAGTCCATCGTTCATTTAAAAAAAAAAAAAAAAACATTCAATCAGTTCAAGTCTATCGGCCACTAAATAAACCATTCAATCTATACTAACCATGAATACATTATCTGTTCCATTAATAAATCAACCCATCAATAAATACACCAGCAAAATCGATCAATTCATCTGATCAGTATCTTTGAGGAATAATATTGTGATGACTTTACCTTCAGCTGAGACTTTGCATGCATGAAGAAGAATGGTTTCAGAACCGGAGAGCTGCGAAAGTCACAATGAAAACAACAACAACAAAAACACATAGGATTATTTTGTGTGTGAGAAAAGGGCTGTGGCAGTCAGGACATTTGGTCAAGCCCGGTGATTGTCAAGCAAATAACTGGTCGGTCTCACGGTAGTTGACCGTTAATTAACACAAACACATTTAGCATCTCCTGGCTTCCCCACACAGCCACTGAGGCAGACCTTTGGGAACATCTACATTTATAAAGTCTAATAAATCCATGTAGCATAGCCTCCACCTTCACAATAAATACATTATAGACAAGTCTAAAGAAGCATGATATGAAGAAAATGTAGTCTATTTCAGAAGAACAGAATAGCATACTCTGAGTTAGTCCTTATGTTAGGTCCTGATCTGGCTACGCCATATGGCTGTGGGCTACACTGGTTCATTTAGCAGACAAGATTTGCTTAGAATTCCGTGGCATTATTTTACCGTATTAAAACATATAGGACTATGGGCTAGGCTACATGAGGTGTGATACTAACCTTATTAAAACATATAGGACTATGGGCTAGGCTACATGAGGTGTGGTACTAACCTTATTAAAACATATAGGACTATGGGCTAGGCTACATGAGGTGTGGTACTAACCTTATTAAAACATATAGGACTATGGGCTAGGCTACATGAGGTGTGGTACTAACCTTATTAAAACATATAGGACTATGGGCTAGGCTACATGAGGTGTGGTACTAACCTTATTAAAACATATAGGACTATGGGCTAGGCTACATGAGGTGTGATACTAACCTTATTAAAACATATAGGACTATGGGCTAGGCTACATGAGGTGTGATACTAACCTTATTAAAACATATAGGACTATGGGCTAGGCTACATGAGGTGTGGTACTAACCTTATTAAAACATATAGGACTATGGGCTAGGCTACATGAGGTGTGATACTAACCTTATTAAAACATATAGGACTATGGGCTAGGCTACATGAGGTGTGATACTAACCTTATTAAAACATATAGGACTATGGGCTAGGCTACATGAGGTGTGATACTAACCTTATTAAAACATATAGGACTATGGGCTAGGCTACATGAGGTGTGGTACTAACCTTATTAAAACATATAGGACTATGGGCTAGGCTACATGAGGTGTGATACTAACCTTATTAAAACATATAGGACTATGGGCTAGGCTACATGAGGTGTGGTACTAACCTTATTAAAACATATAGGACTATGGGCTAGGCTACATGAGGTGTGGTACTAACCTTATTAAAACATATAGGACTATGGGCTAGGCTACATGAGGTGTGGTACTAACCTTATTAAAACATATAGGACTATGGGCTAGGCTACATGAGGTGTGATACTAACCTTATTAAAACATATAGGACTATGGGCTAGGCTACATGAGGTGTGATACTAACCTTATTAAAACATATAGGACTATGGGCTAGGCTACATGAGGTGTGATACTAACCTTATTAAAACATATAGGACTATGGGCAAGGCTACATGAGGTGTGGTACTAACCTTATTAAAACATATAGGACTATGGGCTAGGCTACATGAGGTGTGATACTAACCTTATTAAAACATATAGGACTATGGACTACATGAGGTGTGGTACTAACCTTATTAAAACATATAGGACTATGGACTACATGAGGTGTGATACTAACCTTATTAAAACATATAGGACTATGGGCTAGGCTACATGAGGTGTGATACTAACCTTATTAAAACATATAGGACTATGGGCTAGGCTACATGAGGTGTGATACTAACCTTATTAAAACATATAGGACTATGGGCTAGGCTACATGAGGTGTGGTACTAACCTTATTAAAACATATAGGACTATGGGCTAGGCTACATGAGGTGTGGTACTAACCTTATTAAAACATATAGGACTATGGGCTAGGCTACATGAGGTGTGATACTAACCTTATTAAAACATATAGGACTATGGGCTAGGCTACATGAGGTGTTGTACTAACCTTATTAAAACATATAGGACTATGGACTACATGAGGTGTGATACTAACCTTATTAAAACATATAGGACTATGGGCTAGGCTACATGAGGTGTGATACTAACCTTATTAAAACATATAGGACTATGGGCAAGGCTACATGAGGTGTGGTACTAACCTTATTAAAACATATAGGACTATGGGCTAGGCTACATGAGGTGTGATACTAACCTTATTAAAACATATAGGACTATGGACTACATGAGGTGTGGTACTAACCTTATTAAAACATATAGGACTATGGACTACATGAGGTGTGATACTAACCTTATTAAAACATATAGGACTATGGGCTAGGCTACATGAGGTGTGATACTAACCTTATTAAAACATATAGGACTATGGGCTAGGCTACATGAGGTGTGATACTAACCTTATTAAAACATATAGGACTATGGGCTAGGCTACATGAGGTGTGGTACTAACCTTATTAAAACATATAGGACTATGGGCTAGGCTACATGAGGTGTGGTACTAACCTTATTAAAACATATAGGACTATGGGCTAGGCTACATGAGGTGTGATACTAACCTTATTAAAACATATAGGACTATGGGCTAGGCTACATGAGGTGTTGTACTAACCTTATTAAAACATATAGGACTATGGACTACATGAGGTGTGGTACTAACCTTATTAAAACATATAGGACTATGGGCTAGGCTACATGAGGTGTGATACTAACCTTATTAAAACATATAGGACTATGGGCTACATGAGGTGTGATACTAACCTTATTAAAACATATAGGACTATGGGCTACATGAGGTGTGATACTAACCTTATTAAAACATATAGGACTACGGGCTAGGCTACATGAGGTGTGGTACTAACCTTATTAAAACATATAGGACTATGGGCTAGGCTACATGAGGTGTGGTACTAACCTTATTAAAACATATAGGACTATGGGCTAGGCTACATGAGGTGTGATACTAACCTTATTAAAACATATAGGACTATGGGCTAGTCTACATGAGGTGTGATACTAACCTTATTAAAACATATAGGACTATGGGCTAGGCTACATGAGGTGTGGTACTAACCTTATTAAAACATATAGGACTATGGGCTAGGCTACATGAGGTGTGATACTAACCTTATTAAAACATATAGGACTATGGGCTAGGCTACATGAGGTGTGATACTAACCTTATTAAAACATATAGGACTATGGGCTAGGCTACATGAGGTGTGATACTAACCTTATTAAAACATATAGGACTATGGGCTACATGAGGTGTGATACTAACCTTATTAAAACATATAGGACTATGGGCTACATGAGGTGTGATACTAACCTTATTAAAACATATAGGACTACGGGCTAGGCTACATGAGGTGTGGTACTAACCTTATTAAAACATATAGGACTATGGGCTAGGCTACATGAGGTGTGGTACTAACCTTATTAAAACATATAGGACTACGGGCTAGGCTACATGAGGTGTGATACTAACCTTATTAAAACATATAGGACTACGGGCTAGGCTACATGAGGTGTGATACTAACCTTATTAAAACATATAGGACTATGGGCTAGGCTACATGAGGTGTGGTACTAACCTTATTAAAACATATAGGACTACGGGCTAGGCTACATGAGGTGTGATACTAACCTTATTAAAACATATAGGACTATGGGCTAGGCTACATGAGGTGTGATACTAACCTTATTAAAACATATAGGACTACGGGCTAGGCTACATGAGGTGTGATACTAACCTTATTAAAACATATAGGACTATGGGCTAGGCTACATGAGGTGTGATACTAACCTTATTAAAACATATAGGACTATGGGCTAGGCTACATGAGGTGTGGTACTAACCTTATTAAAACATATAGGACTATGGGCTACATGAGGTGTGATACTAACCTTATTAAAACATATAGGACTATGGGCTACATGAGGTGTGATACTAACCTTATTAAAACATATAGGACTACGGGCTAGGCTACATGAGGTGTGGTACTAACCTTATTAAAACATATAGGACTATGGGCTAGGCTACATGAGGTGTGGTACTAACCTTATTAAAACATATAGGACTACGGGCTAGGCTACATGAGGTGTGATACTAACCTTATTAAAACATATAGGACTATGGACTAGGCTACATGAGGTGTGGTACTAACCTTATTAAAACATATAGGACTATGGGCTACATGAGGTGTGATACTAACCTTATTAAAACATATAGGACTATGGGCTACATGAGGTGTGATACTAACCTTATTAAAACATATAGGACTACGGGCTAGGCTACATGAGGTGTGGTACTAACCTTATTAAAACATATAGGACTATGGGCTAGGCTACATGAGGTGTGGTACTAACCTTATTAAAACATATAGGACTACGGGCTAGGCTACATGAGGTGTGATACTAACCTTATTAAAACATATAGGACTATGGGCTAGGCTACATGAGGTGTGATACTAACCTTATTAAAACATATAGGACTATGGGCTAGGCTACATGAGGTGTGGTACTAACCTTATTAAAACATATAGGACTATGGGCTAGGCTACATGAGGTGTGATACTAACCTTATTAAAACATATAGGACTATGGGCTAGGCTACATGAGGTGTGATACTAACCTTATTAAAACATATAGGACTATGGGCTAGGCTACATGAGGTGTGGTACTAACCTTATTAAAACATATAGGACTATGGGCTAGGCTACATGAGGTGTGGTACTAACCTTATTAAAACATATAGGACTATGGGCTAGGCTACATGAGGTGTGATACTAACCTTATTAAAACATATAGGACTATGGGCTAGGCTACATGAGGTGTGATACTAACCTTATTAAAACATATAGGACTATGGGCTACATGAGGTGTGATACTAACCTTATTAAAACATATAGGACTATGGGCTAGGCTACATGAGGTGTGATACTAACCTTATTAAAACATATAGGACTATGGGCTAGGCTACATGAGGTGTGGTACTAACCTTATTAAAACATATAGGACTATGGGCTAGGCTACATGAGGTGTGGTACTAACCTTATTAAAACATATAGGACTATGGGCTAGGCTACATGAGGTGTGATACTAACCTTATTAAAACATATAGGACTATGGGCTAGGCTACATGAGGTGTGATACTAACCTTATTAAAACATATAGGACTATGGGCTAGGCTACATGAGGTGTGGTACTAACCTTATTAAAACATATAGGACTATGGGCTAGGCTACATGAGGTGTGATACTAACCTTATTAAAACATATAGGACTATGGGCTAGGCTACATGAGGTGTGATACTAACCTTATTAAAACATATAGGACTATGGGCTAGGCTACATGAGGTGTGGTACTAACCTTATTAAAACATATAGGACTATGGGCTGAGGCTACATGAGGTGTGATACTAACCTTATTAAAACATATAGGACTATGGGCTAGGCTACATGAGGTGTGGTACTAACCTTATTAAAACATATAGGACTATGGGCTAGGCTACATGAGGTGTGATACTAACCGTATTAAAACATATAGGACTATGGGCTAGTCTACATGAGGTGTGATACTAACCTTATTAAAACATATAGGACTATGGGCTAGGCTACATGAGGTGTGATACTAACCTTATTAAAACATATAGGACTATGGGCTAGGCTACATGAGGTGTGATACTAACCTTATTAGAACATATAGGACTATGGGCTAGGCTACATGAGGTGTGATACTAACCTTATTAGAACATATAGGACTATGGGCTAGGCTACATGAGGTGTGATACTAACCTTATTAAAACATATAGGACTACGGGCTAGGCTACATGAGGTGTGATACTAACCTTATTAAAACATATAGGACTATGGGCTAGGCTACATGAGGTGTGATACTAACCTTATTAAAACATATAGGACTATGGGCTAGGCTACATGAGGTGTGGTACTAACCTTATTAAAACATATAGGACTATGGGCTAGGCTACATGAGGTGTGATACTAACCTTATTAAAACATATAGGACTATGGGCTAGGCTACATGAGGTGAAAAAGGCGCAAACATAAAAGGGCATTGTTTCTTGCCTGAAGCTGGGCATCATTCACAAGTGATGGGTGACAA
>CM059798.1:25581893-25601893 GCA_030435695.1 Brachymystax lenok tsinlingensis
GAATATTCTCTCCACAAACGCCGGGGATGCCGGGGCAGAAACAAGATCCAGTGCCACAGGCCTCAGGTTTGGATAAACAGCCATCCTTGCCTGTCAGACCTGGCATACCCTTCCTTGAAACCTCTTCCAGGTATTTCCACAGCTCACACAGAGCACTTAATACCCTGCCTCCAGCTGGACAGTGACCTCGGACACAGTCTTCGATGTGAGGAAGCCCAACCACCGCCGTCGTCGTCGTCATCGACAAAACTTGTTGTGCGCGCCCACGCTGTCGTGGGCGAACAGGAAGTACAGGAGGGGACTAAGCAAGCAGCCCTGAGGAGCCCCCCGTGTTGAGGGTGAGTGTGGCTGATGTGTTGTTGCCTACCTGGTGACAGCCCGTCAGCAGCCCACAAATCTATTCAACCCCCACGCACGCACACACACACACACACACACACGGTGTCGTAGCGTACCGTGTTATTGCTGTGTGGTCCGTAGGTATCTTCTGCCCCCAATACCTGAATGTTGACAGAGGTGAAGTCCTCCAGACCCAGCTGCTTGAACATCCGACGCGTCCTGATAACACACACACACACCATGGGAAAATAAAAAGAAGTCAGCCAAGACCGTGTTAACAGTTGAAGTCGGAAGTTTACATACACTTAGGTTGGAGTCATTAAAACTAGTTTTTCAACCACTCCACAAATTTCTTGTTAACAAACTATAGCAAGTCGGTTAGGACATCTACTTTGTGCATGACACAATTTTTCCAACAATTGTTTACAGACAGATTATTTCACTTATAATTCACTGTATCACAATTCCAGTGGGTCAGAAGTTTACGTACATTAAGTTGACTGTGCCTTTAAACAGCTTGGAAAATTCCAGAAAATGATTTCATGGCTTTAGAAGCTTCTGATAGGCTAATTGACATCATTTGAGTCAGTTGGAGGTGTACCTGTGGATGTATTTCAAGGCCTACCTTCAAACTCAGTGCCTCTTTGCTTGACATCATGGGAAAATCAAAAGAAATCAGCCAAGACCCCAGAAAAATTATTGTATACCTCCAAAAGTCTGGTTCATCCTTGGGAGCAATTTCCAAACGCCTGAAGGTACCACGTTCATCTGTACAAACAATAGTACGCAAGTATAAACACCATGGGACCACGCAGCCGTCATACCGCTCAGGAAGGAGACGTGTTCTGTCTCCTAGAGATGAACGTACTTTGGTGCGAAAAGTGCAACTCAATCCCAGAACAACAGCAAAGGACCTTGTGAAGATGCTGGAGGAAACAAGTACAAAAGTATCTATATCCACAGTAAAAACGAGTCCTATATTGACAGACGACAGTTTGCAACTGCACATGTGGACAAAGATCGTTATTTTTGGAAAAATGTCTTCTGGTCTGATGAAACAAAAATAGAACTGCTTGGTCATAATGACCTTTGTTATGTTTGGAGGAAAAAGGGGGAGGCTTGCAAGCCGAAGAACACCATCCCAACCGTGAAGCACGGGGGTGGCAGCATCATGTTGTTGGGGGTGCTTTGCTGCAGGAGGGACTGGTGGACTTCACAAAAAAGATGGCATCATGAGGCAGGAAAATTATGTGGATATATTGAAGCAACATCTCAAGACATCAGCCAGGAAGTTAAAGCTTGGTAGCAAATGTTTCTTCCAAATATACAATGACCCCAGGCATACTTCCAAAGTTGTGGCAAAATGGCTTAAGGACAACAAAGTCAAGGTATTGGAGTGGCCATCACCACGCCCTGACCTCAATCCTATAGAAAATGTGTGGGCGAGCAAGGAGGCCTACAAACCTGACTCAGTTACACCAGCTCTGTCAGGAGGAATGGGACAAAATTCACCAAACTTATTGTGGGAAGCTTGTGGAAGGCTACCCAAAACATTTGACCCAAGTTAAACAATTTAAAGGCAATGCTACCAAATACTAATTGAGTGTATGTAAACTTCTGACCCACTGGGAATGTGATGAAAGAAATAAAAGCTGAAATAAATCATTCTCTCTACTATAATTCTGACATTTCACATTCTTAAAATAAACTGGTGATCCTAACTGACCTAAAACAGGGAATTTTTACTAGGATTAAATGTCAGGAATTGTGAAAAACTGAGTTTAAAGGTATTTGGCTAAGGTGTATGTAAACATCCGACTTCAACTGTACATGTAGGTAGAGTTATTAAAGTGACTATGCATAGATAATAACAGACAGTAGCAGCAGCAGTGTTCCACTGGTGGGGGGGGCAATGCAAATAGTCTGGGTTGCCATTTGATCAGCTGTTCAGGAGTCTTATGGCTTGGGGGTAGAAGCTGTTTAGAAGCCTCTTGGACCTAGACTTGGCGCTCCGGTACCGCTTGCCGTGCGGTAGTAGAGAGAACAGTCCAGGGTGACTGGAGTCTTTGACAATTTTTAAGGCTTTCCTCTGACACAGCCTGGTATAGAGGTCCTGGATGGCAGGAAGCTTGGCCCTGGTGATGTGCTGGGCTGTACGCACTACCCTCTGTAGTGCCTTGCGGTCGGAGGCCGAGCAGTTGCCATACAAGGCAGTGATGCAACCAGTCAGGATGCCTTCGATGGTACAGCTGTAACTCCTTTTGAGGATCTCAGGACCCATGCCAAATCTTTTCAGTCTCCTTAGGGAATAGGTTTTGTTGTGCCCTCTTCACCACTGTCTTGGTGTGCTTGGACCATGTTCGTTTGTGGTGATGTGGACACCAAGGAACTTTTCTCATCGTTGTCGGTGATCGGGCCTACCACTGTTGTGTCATCGGCAGACTTAACGATGGTGTTGGAGTCGTGCCTGGCCGTGTAGTCATGAGTGAACAGGGAGTACGGGAGGGGACTCAGCACGCACCCCTGAGGAGCCCCCGTGTTGAGGATCAGCGTGGTGGATGTGTTGTTGCCTACCCTTACCACCTGGGGGCGGCCCGTCAGGAAGTCCAAGATCCAGTTGCAGAGGGAGGTGTTTAGTCCCAGGGTCCTTAGCTTAGTGATGAGTTTTGAGGGCACCATGGTGTTGAACGCTGAGCTGTAGTCAATGAACTGCATTCTCACGTAGGTGTTCCTTTTGTCCAGGTGGGAAAGGGCAGTGTGGAGTGCAATAGAGATTGCATCATCTGTGGATCTGTTGGGGCGGTATGCAAATTGGAGTGGGTCTAGGGTTTCTGGGATAATGGTGTTGATGTGAGCCATGACCAGCCTTTCAAAGCACTTCATGGCTACAGACGTGAGTGCTATGGGTCGATAGTCATTTAGGCAGGTTACCTTAGTGTTTTTGGGCACAGGGACTATGGGGGTCTGCTTAAAACATGTTGGTAATACAGACTCAGACAGGGAGAGGTTGAAAATGTCAGTGAAGACACTTGCCAGTTGGTCAGCGCATGCTCGGAGTACACGTCCTGGTAATCCGTCTGGCCCTGAGGCCTTGTGAATGTTGACCTGTTTAAAGTTCTTACTCACACTGGCTGCAGAGAGCGTGATCACACAGTTGTCCGGAACAGCTGGTGCTCTCATGCATGTTTCAGTGTTACCTGCCTCGAAGCCAGCATAGAAGTTATTTAGTTCGTCTGGTATTCTTGTGTCACCAGGCAACTCTCGGCTGTGGTTCCCTTTGTAGTCTGTAATAGTTTGCAAGCCCTGCCACATCCGACGAGCGTCGGGAGCCGGTGTAGTGCGATTCAAAAGCCAGTCAGTTTCCAAAAGTGTTGGAAAAACGAATCACTAATCAACTGACTGGATTTCTTGATGTCTATAGTATTCTCTCTGCTATGCAATCTGGTTTCCGCTCAGGTTATGGATGTGTCACTGCAACCTTAAAGGTCCTCAATGATGTCACCATTGCCCTTGATTCTAAGCAATGTTGTGCTGCTATTTTTATTGACTTGGCCAAAGCTTTTGATACAGTCTTGTGGGCCGGCTAAGGAGTATTGGTGTCTCTGAGGGGTCTTTGGCCTGGTTTGCTAACTAACTCTCTCAAAGAGTGCAGTGTATAAAATCCGAACATCTGCTGTCTCAGCCACTGCCTGTCACCAAGGGAGTCATTGGGAGTCTGGGACCTGAGCCGGACATCCACCAGACGAAGGACAGACTTGCTAGAACCTACTTGCTATGACAAAAAAAAAAAAAAAAAAAAACATGGCTCTGTGCCAAATTCGCAACGCAGTTGTTTTTCCCGCCGAAAGATGCTAGCTAGCCGCTGGCAAGTTAGTATACCGGTAGCTGGCTTGCTACCTCGCATGCCAATCAAGTCTGACTTCAAGTTACTGGCGATCTCATCATGCTCGCTAGCTATCCCCAGTTGGATACAGTCATTTGTTGTTCACTTGTCACATCTGTGCTTGCTTGTTTTCCTTGTGCTTGTGTCACCGTGAGCTGAACGTGCGCTGCTCGTTCTGAAACAGTGGCAGCACGTGCAGATGATTCTCTATTACCCAATAACAACAACAACAACAAAAAAGTGCAAAGAAAGTGTACTTCTGCTGTTGTTCTAACGCACAGATCACTTTATAATCCTTCCCAACCAAAAAACTGAAAACCTGGGTTAATAATTATGTCGTGCTGCTTTGTTTGACGATATGACGTGGTTAGCCGACATGTTAAAATGCCAGACGTTGTGAGATCTCTGCAATGTAGTTTGGGCTAGACATTCACGAGTTACCATTTGCATGATGCGATCTCTGCTTAGCTGCTTAGCTAATTAAGTGCCGTAGGGTTTGGATTGGATTGGACGCTAACGCTAACCGTTTGATGATGCTCTCTGCGGTGCGTCTGGCCTTCTCGGTGGCTCTGGGTCCCCCTACTGGACACACCGCTGTAGCCCTGTAGCCATCCATGTAGGTGGCACACACCTAGGGAATAAATAAATATATTTTCATTCATTGATTTAAATGAGAACGAAGACACTTGACTCATATAATATCAACAGGACACACTTATGTGGCTTTCGACCTGGAGATGATTACCGGGACATTGTTTTTTTACTGCGTAGTTGTTACCTTGTAGTCATTGGACGGAGCAAAACCTCTGGCCCCGGACACTTTGACCACCCCTCCCTCCACTCCTGAAGACAGACAGAGACATCAGACACACACACACACAGTCTCTCCCTTCCTCACTCCATATGTTCAATCCTAATTGCACCCCCTTTATCTACCTCTCCAAATTAAAACAGTGTACTCTGTCCATCTGTTTGTCTGTTAACAGTGTACTCTGTCCATCTGTTTGTCTGTTAACAGTGTACTCTGTCCATCTGTTTGTCTGTTAACAGTGTACTCTGTCCATCTGTTTGTCTGTTGACAGTGTACTCTGTCCATCTGTTTGATGTTCGTCAGGATGTTCATCCGAGGTTGAGCTGAGGACAGTGAGCCAGTTGGGAAAGGGTTTCGTTTGGGTTCAGACTATGGCTCAACCAAGGCTCAGTTGTGATTCATTCCAGATGTGACTGTTTAGGGTTTATTGTAGGGACACAGGGTTCACCTTCTAGTCCATGTTAGGGTTGTCCTCCACTGTAGCTTTCTACCCGATACCCCATCATCAATGTGTGTGTGTGTGTGTGTGTAAAAGGCCCTTCTCTTTTCCCACTTGCTGATAAATAATTTGTTGAGGGAAAATATGCTTGATTGTGATGTATTGTTGTCTCATCTAGCTATATTAAGATGAATTCAATAACTGTAAGTTTCTCTGGATAAATAAAAAATGTAAAAATATGTGTGTGTGTGTGTGCGCACGCACGTGTGTGTCTTTGAGTGTGTGAGTGTGAGTGTGTGTGTGTGTGTGTGTGTGTGTGTGTGCCTGCGTGCGTACCTGCTACTTCAGTGATGCTGACGTTAGAGAAATCACAGGTGACGTCAGGAAGCAGGTATTTCTGCGGGTCACCGATCTCGTACACTAGTTGCTCGGCAACCGTTCCGAACGACACCAATCCGCCTGTTTTGGGTGGCTTGGACAAAATGAACGAACCATCAGCTGAACACTCCACCACTGGGAAACCCATGTTATCCCTGAGAAGGAGGGAGGGAGAGAAGTAGGGTGTAGAGGGAGGGAGGGAGGGAGGGAAGTAGGGTGTAGGGGGAGGGAGGGAGGGAGAGTGAGGGAGAGAGAAAGTGGGAGGAGAGATAGAGACATGGTCAGTCAGAGTAGTATTGGTAGTAGTAGTAGTGGTAGTAGTGAGTGGTAGAGTATTGGTGATAGTGGTGGTAGGTGTGTTGGTGGCAGTGGTACTGGTGGTAGTGGTGTTGGTGGCAGTAGTAGTGGTGGTAGTGGTGGTAGTGGTAGGTATTGGAGTGGTGAGTAGAGTGTTGGTAGTAGTAGTAGTAATGGTAGTTGTTGGTGGTAGTAGGTAGTAGTAGTAGTATTGGTGATAGTGGTGATTGGTGAGTGGTAGTGGTAGTAGTGAGTAGAGTAGTTGGTGGTGAGTAGAGGTGGTAGTAGTAGTGGTGGTGGTGGGAGTATTGGTGGTGGTGGTAGTGGTGTTGGTGGTGAGTGAGTGGAGTGTTGGTGGTGGTGGTAGTGGTGGTGAGTGGTAGTTGGTGAGTAGTAGTATTGGTGGTGGTAGTAGTAGTGGTGGTGGTGGTGGTAGTAGTAGTGGTGGTGGTGAGTGGTGGTGGTAGTAGTTGGTAGTAGGTGGTAGAGTATTGGTGGTAGTAGTAGTGGTTGGTGGTAGTAGTAGTGGTAGTAGTGAGGTGTTGGTTGGTGGTAGTGGTTAGTTGGTGGTGGTGGTGGTGAGTGGCAGTAGGTTGTTGGTGGTGTGGTGGTTGTATGGTGGATGGTAGTGTGGTGGTGATAGTGGGAGTGTTGGTGGTAGTGGTGGTGGTGGTAGTGGTGTTGGTGGCGGTGTGTGTTATGGCAGTGGTAATAGTGGTGTAGTGGTGGAGTGTTGGTGTGTGGTGGTGGTGGTGGTAGTGGTGGTGGTGGTAGTGGTAGTGTTGGTGGTGGTTGGTAGTAGAGTGTTGGTGGTCAGTAATAGTAGTGTTGGTGGTGAGTGGTGTTGGCATATAGAATTGTTGGTGGTGAGTAGGTGGTGGTGGTGGTGTTGGTGAGTGGTGGTGAGTAGTGGCGCGTTGGTGAGTATGGTGGTGGTGGGTGTTGGTGGTGTATATGTTGGTGGTGGTGGTGTGTTGGTTGGTAGTGGTGGTGGTGAGGTGGTGGTGGTAGGTGGTGAGTAGGTGGTGTTGGTGGTGGTGCAGTGTTGGTGGTAGTGGTGGTAGTAGTGGTATTAATGAGTAGTGTGGTTGGTGGTGGTGGGTGGTGGTGGTAGTTGGTGGTGGTGGTGGTGGTGGTGGTGGTGGTGGTGGTGAGTGGTGGTGGTGGTGGTGGTGTTGAGTGGTGGTGGTGGTAGTGCAGTGTTGGTTGGTGGTGGTAGGTGGTGGTGGTGGTGTAGTGGATGGTATGGTGGTGAGTGGTGAGTGGTGAGGTGGATAGTGGTAATTTGGTGAGTGGTGTTGGTTGGTAGCAGTAGTGGGGGCAGTAGTAATGTTGGTGGTGGTTGGTGGTGTAGGTGTGGTGGTGAGTGGTATTGGTGAGTGAGTGGTGAGTAGTGGTGGTGCAGTGGTGGTGGTAGTGGTAGTAGTGGTGTTGGTGAGTGAGTGGTGGTGGTGAGTAGTGGCAGTGCAGTATGTTAGTTGGTGAGTAGTGGTGCAGTTGGTGAGTGGTGGTGTTGGTGGTGGTGGTGTACTGGTGGTGGTGGTGTAATTGTAGTGGTGAGTAGTGGTGATTGGCGGTGGTGGTGGTGGTGGTGGTGGTGGTGAGTGAGTGGTGTTGGTTGGTGGTAGTGGTGTTGGTGAGTAATGGTGGTGGTAGTGGTGTTGGTGCAGTAGTGAGTGGTGTTGGCAGTGTAGTGGTGGTAGTGGTGGTGCAGTGTCAGTGGTAGTGGTGGTGCAGTAGAGTGGTGGTAAGTGCAGTATTGGTGGTAGTAGTGGTAGTTGTGGTAGCGGTGTGGTGGTAACAGTAGTGGTGGTGCAGTGGATGCAGTAATAGTGGTGATTGGTTTGTGGGAAGTGGTATTGGTAGCGGTCGTGTTGGTGGCAGTGGTATTGGTGGTAGTGTTGGTAGCAGTCGTGTTGGTGGCGGTCAGTCGTGGTGGCGGTCGATGGTAGCGGTCGTGTTGGTGGTGGTCGTGGTGGTAGCGGTCGTGGTGGTGGCAGTCTGGTAGCAGTCGTAATTGGTAGCGGTCGTTTATTGGTAGCAGTCGTGTTGGTAGCAGTCGTATTGGTAGCAGTAGCATTGGTAGCAGTAGCATTGGTAGCAGTAGCATTGGTAGCAGTAGCATTGGTAGCAGTAGTAGAAGTGGTAATAGTAGTATTGGTTGTAGAAGTAGTATTGGTAGCAGTAGTATTGGTAGTAGTATTGGTAGCAGTCGTATTGGTAGTAGTATTGGTAGCAGTAGTATTGGTAGCAGTAGTATTGGTAGCAACAGTACTATATTCAATGGTAGGAGATAAGAAAGACATTAGTGTATAGTATTGTTCTCTCATAAGAGATAGTAGATTGAGCAAGCATTGGGACGGGAAATGGGACATAATTGTATAATTTTCTCACCAGTCAGGTACTGTGTGCCAGTCTGTGAATATGCCACCTGTTGCCTGGGCACCACACTCTATAAGATGGCCTGCAAGACTGAGAGAGGGAGAAAGGTTTAAAGATCAATTAAACTACTGTATTCTGTAATAGCTTATCCTGATAGTAACCTTCACTCTTCTCATGCCTTATAGTAACCTTCCCTGTTCTCATGCCTTATAGTAACCTTCCCTGTTCTCATGCCTTATAGTAACCTTCCCTGTTCTCATGCCTTATAGTAACCTTCCCTGTTCTCATGCCTTATAGTAACCTTCCCTCTTCTCATGCCTTATAGTAACCTTCCCTGTTCTCATGCCTTATAGTAACCTTCCCTGTTCTCATGCCTTATAGTAACCTTCCCTGTTCTCATGCCTTATAGTAACCTTCCTTGTTCTCATGCCTTATAGAAACCTTCCCTGTTCTCATGCCTTATAGAAACCTTCCCTGTGCTCATATCTTATAGTAACCTTCCCTGTTCTCATGCCTTATAGTAACCTTCCCTGTGCTCATATCTTATAGTAACCTTCCCTGTGCTCATGCCTTATAGTAACCTTCCCTGTTCTCATGCCTTATAGTAACCTTCCCTGTTCTCATGCCTTATAGTAACCTTCCTTGTTCTCATGCCTTATAGAAACCTTCCCTGTTCTCATGCCTTATAGAAACCTTCCCTGTTCTCATGCCTTATAGTAACCTTCCCTGTGCTCATGCCTTATAGTAACCTTCCCTGTGCTCATGCCTTATAGTAACCTTCCCTGTTCTCATGACTTATAGTAACCTTCCCTGTTCTCATGCCTTATAGTAACCTTCCCTGTTCTCATGCCTTATAGTAACCTTCCCTGTTCTCATGCCTTATAGTAACCTTCCCTCTTCTCATACCTTATAGTAACCTTCCCTCTTCTCATGCCTTATAGTAACCTTCCCTCTTCTCATGCCTTATAGTAACCTTCACTCTTCTCATGCCTTATAGTAACCTTCCCTGTTCTCATGCCTTATAGTAACCTTCCCTGTGCTCATACCTTATAGTAACCTTCACTCTTCTCATGCCTTATAGTAACCTTCCCTCTTCTCATGCCTTATAGTAACCTTCCCTCTTCTCATGCCTTATAGTAACCTTCCCTGTGCTCATGCCTTATAGTAACCTTCCCTGTTCTCATGCCTTATAGTAACCTTCCCTGTTCTCATGCCTTATAGTAACCTTCCCTGTGCTCATGCCTTATAGTAACCTTCCCTGTGCTCATGCCTTATAGTAACCTTCCCTGTGCTCATGCCTTATAGTAACCTTCCCTGTGCTCATGCCTTATAGTAACCTTCCCTGTGCTCATGCCTTATAGTAACCTTCCACTTTCTCATGCCTTATAGTAACCTTCCCTGTGCTCATGCCTTATAGTAACCTTCCCTGTTCTCATGCCTTATAGTAACCTTCCCTGTGCTCATGCCTTATAGTAACCTTCCCTGTTCTCATGCCTTATAGTAACCTTCCTGTGCTCATGCCTTATAGTAACCTTCCCTGTTCTCATGCCTTATAGTAACCTTCCCTGTGCTCATGCCTTATAGTAACCTTCCCTGTGCTCATGCCTTATAGTAACCTTCCCTGTGCTCATGCCTTATAGTAACCTTCCCTATGCTCATGCCTTATAGTAACCTTCCCTGTGCTCATGCCTTATAGTAACCTTCCCTGTTCTCATGCCTTATAGTAACCTTCCCTGTGCTCATGCCTTATAGTAACCTTCCTGTGCTCATGCCTTATAGTAACCTTCCCTGTGCTCATGCCTTATAGTAACCTTCCCTGTGCTCATGCCTTATAGTAACCTTCCCTATGCTCATGCCTTATAGTAACCTTCCCTGTGCTCATGCCTTATAGTAACCTTCCCTGTTCTCATGCCTTATAGTAACCTTCCCTGTGCTCATGCCTTATAGTAACCTTCCCTGTTCTCATGCCTTATAGTAACCTTCCCTGTGCTCATGCCTTATAGTAACCTTCCCTGTGCTCATGCCTTATAGTAACCTTCCCTGTGCTCATGCCTTATAGTAACCTTCCCTGTGCTCATGCCTTATAGTAACCTTCCCTGTGCTCATGCCTTATAGTAACCTTCCACTTTCTCATGCCTTATAGTAACCTTCCCTGTGCTCATGCCTTATAGTAACCTTCCCTGTTCTCATGCCTTATAGTAACCTTCCCTGTGCTCATGCCTTATAGTAACCTTCCCTGTTCTCATGCCTTATAGTAACCTTCCCTGTGCTCATGCCTTATAGTAACCTTCCCTGTGCTCATGCCTTATAGTAACCTTCCCTGTGCTCATGCCTTATAGTAACCTTCCCTATGCTCATGCCTTATAGTAACCTTCCCTGTGCTCATGCCTTATAGTAACCTTCCCTGTTCTCATGCCTTATAGTAACCTTCCCTGTGCTCATGCCTTATAGTAACCTTCCCTGTGCTCATGCCTTATAGTAACCTTCCCTGTGCTCATGCCTTACAGTAACCTTCCCTGTTCTCATGCCTTATAGTAACCTTCCCTGTTCTCATGCCTTATAGTAACCTTCCCTGTGCTCATGCCTTATAGTAACCTTCCCTGTTCTCATGCCTTATAGTAACCTTCCCTGTGCTCATGCCCTATAGTAACCTTCCCTGTTCTCATGCCTTATAGTAACCTTCCCTGTTCTCATGCCTTATAGTAACCTTCCCTGTGCTCATGCCTTATAGTAACCTTCCCTGTTCTCATGCCTTATAGTAACCTTCCCTGTGCTCATGCCTTATAGTAACCTTCCCTGTTCTCATGCCTTATAGTAACCTTCCCTGTTCTCATGCCTTATAGTAACCTTCCCTGTGCTCATGCCTTATAGTAACCTTCCCTGTGCTCATGCCTTATAGTAACCTTCCCTGTTCTCATGCCTTATAGTAACCTTCCCTGTTCTCATGCCTTATAGTAACCTTCCCTGTGCTCATGCCTTATAGTAACCTTCCCTGTGCTCATGCCTTATAGTAACCTTCCCTGTTCTCATGCCTTATAGTAACCTTCCCTGTTCTCATGCCTTATAGTAACCTTCCCTGTGCTCATGCCTTATAGTAACCTTCCCTGTGCTCATGCCTTATAGTAACCTTCCCTGTGCTCATGCCTTATAGTAACCTTCCCTGTGCTCATGCCTTATAGTAACCTTCCCTGTTCTCATGCTTTATAGTAACCTTCCCTGTGCTCATGCCTTATAGTAACCTTCCCTGTTCTCATGCCTTATAGTAACCTTCCCTGTTCTCATGCCTTATAGAAACCTTCCCTGTTCTCATGCCTTATAGTAACCTTCCCTGTGCTCATATCTTATAGTAACCTTCCCTGTGCTCATGCCTTATAGTAACCTTCCCTGTTCTCATGCTTTATAGTAACCTTCCCTGTGCTCATGCCTTATAGTAACCTTCCCTGTTCTCATGCCTTATAGTAACCTTCCCTGTTCTCATGCCTTATAGAAACCTTCCCTGTTCTCATGCCTTATAGTAACCTTCCCTGTGCTCATATCTTATAGTAACCTTCCCTGTTCTCATGCCTTATAGTAACCTTCACTCTTCTCATGCCTTATAGTAACCTTCACTCTTCTCATGCCTTATAGTAACCTTCCCTCTTCTCATGCCTTATAGTAACCTTCCCTCTTCTCATGCCTTATAGTAACCTTCCCTGTGCTCATGCCTTATAGTAACCTTCCCTGTTCTCATGCCTTATAGTAACCTTCCCTGTGCTCATGCCTTATAGTAACCTTCCCTGTGCTCATGCCTTATAGTAACCTTCACTCTTCTCATGCCTTACAGTAACCTTCCCTGTTCTCATGCCTTATAGTAACCTTCCCTGTGCTCATGCCTTATAGTAACCTTCCCTGTTCTCATCCCTTATAGTAACCTTCCCTGTTCTCATGCCTTATAGAAACCTTCCCTGTTCTCATGCCTTATAGTAACCTTCCCTGTGCTCATGCCTTATAGTAACCTTCCCTGTTCTCATGCCTTATAGTAACCTTCCCTCTTCTCATGCCTTATAGTAACCTTCCCTGTTCTCATGCCTTACAGTAACCTTCCCTGTTCTCATGCCTTACAGTAACCTTCCCTGTGCTCATGCCTTATAGTAACCTTCCCTGTGCTCATGCCTTATAGTAACCTTCACTCTTCTCATGCCTTACAGTAACCTTCCCTGTTCTCATGCCTTATAGTAACCTTCCCTGTGCTCATGCCTTATAGTAACCTTCCCTGTTCTCATCCCTTATAGTAACCTTCCCTGTTCTCATGCCTTATAGAAACCTTCCCTGTTCTCATGCCTTATAGTAACCTTCCCTGTGCTCATGCCTTATAGTAACCTTCCCTGTTCTCATGCCTTATAGTAACCTTCCCTGTTCTCATGCCTTATAGTAAACTTCCCTCTTCTCATGCCTTATAGTAACCTTCCCTGTTCTCATGCCTTATAGTAACCTTCCCTGTTCTCATGCCTTATAGTAACCTTCCCTGTGCTCATGCCTTATAGTAACCTTCCCTGTTCTCATGCCTTATAGTAACCTTCCCTGTTCTCATGCCTTATAGTAAACTTCCCTCTTCTCATGCCTTATAGTAACCTTCCCTCTTCTCATGCCTTATAGTAACCTTCCCTCTTCTCATGCCTTATAGTAACCTTCCCTGTGCTCATGCCTTATAGTAACCTTCCCTGTTCTCATGCCTTATAGTAACCTTCCCTGTTCTCATGCCTTATAGTAACCTTCCCTGTTCTCATACCTTATAGTAACCTTCCCTGTTATCATGCCTTATAGTAACCTCCCCTCTTCTCATACCTTATAGTAACCTCCCCTGTTCTCATGCCTTATAGTAACCTTCCCTGTTCTCATACCTTATAGTAACCTTCCCTGTGCTCATGCCTTATAGTAACCTTCCCTGTTCTCATGCCTTATAGTAACCTTCCCTCTTCTCATGCCTTATAGTAACCTTCCCTCTTCTCATGCCTTATAGTAACCTTCCCTCTTCTCATGCCTTATAGTAACCTTCCCTCTTCTCATGCCTTATAGTAATCTTCCCTGTTCTCATGCCTTATAGTAACCTTCCCTGTGCTCATGCCTTATAGTAACCTTCCCTGTGCTCATGCCTTATAGTAACCTTCCCTCTTCTCATGCCTTATAGTAACCTTCCCTCTTCTCATGCCTTATAGTAACCTTCCCTCTTCTCATGCCTTATAGTAACCTTCCCTGTTCTCATGCCTTATAGTAACCTTCCCTGTTCTCATGCCTTATAGTAACCTTCCCTGTTCTCATGCCTTATAGTAACCTTCCCTGTTCTCATGCCTTATAGTAACCTTCCCTGTGCTCATACCTTATAGTAACCTTCCCTGTGCTCATACCTTATAGTAACCTTCCCTGTGCTCATGCCTTATAGTAACCTTCCCTGTTCTCATGCCTTATAGTAACCTTCCCTGTGCTCATACCTTATAGTAACCTTCCCTGTTCTCATGCCTTATAGTAACCTTCCCTGTTCTCATGCCTTATAGTAACCTTCCCTGTGCTCATACCTTATAGTAACCTTCCCTGTGCTCATGCCTTATAGTAACCTTCCCTGTGCTCATGCCTTATAGTAACCTTCCCTCTTCTCATGCCTTATAGTAACCTTCCCTGTGCTCATGCCTTATAGTAACCTTCCCTGTGCTCATACCTTATAGTAACCTTCCCTGTGCTCATGCAAGGAAACAAAGAAATGAAAGTGTGTGTGTTTACCTCCCAGCTGCCAACAGGTCATAGTTGTTTTGCTTCCACCCAAACTGTCAGAAAGATAGCACAATACAACACATCACAACACAACACAACATCACATCACAACATCACATCATAACCCATCACAACACAACATCACATCACAACCCATCACAACACATCACATCACAACATCAAATCACAACCCATCAAAACCCATCACATCACAACCCATCAAAACCCATCACATCATAACCCATCACAACACAACCCATCACATCACAACCCATCACAATACAACACATCACAACATCACATCACAACATCACATCACAACCCATCAAAACCCATCACATCACAACCCATCACAACACAACATCACAACCCATCAAAACCCATCACATCACAACCCATCACATCACAACCCATCACAACATCACAACACAACATCACATCACAACCCATCACATCACAACCCATCACATCACAACCCATCACATCACAACCCATCACATCACAACCCATCACAACATCACATCACAACCCATCAAAACCCATCACATCATAACCCATCACATCACAACACAACCCATCACATCACAACCCATCACATCACAACACATCACAACACAACATCACATCACAACCCATCAAAACCCATCACATCACAACATCACATCACAACCCATCAAAACCCATCACATCATAACCCATCACATCATAACCCATCACATCACATCACAACCCATCACATCACATCACAACCCATCACATCACAACATCACATCACATCACAACATCACATCACATCACAACCCATCAAAACCCATCACATCATAACCCATCACATCACAACACAACCCATCACATCACATCCCATCACATCACAACACAACATCACATCACAACCCATCAAAACCCATCACATCATAACCCATCACATCATAACCCATCACATCACTACCCATCACATCACATCATAACCCATCACATCACTACCCATCACAGCACAACCCATCACAACACATCATAACCCATCACATAACACAACCCATCACAACACAACATCACAACCCATCAAAACCCATCACATCATAACCCATCACATCACAACCCATCACAACACATCACAACCCATCACATCCCAACCCATCACAACACATCATAACCCATCACATCACAACCCATCACAACACATCACTACCCATCACAGCACAACCCATCACAACACATCATAACCCATCACATAACATAACACAACCCATCACATCACAACCCATCACATCACAACCCATCACATAACATAACACAACTCATCACAACACAACCCATCACATCATATCACATCCCAACCTATCACATCCCAACCTATCACATCACAACCCATCACAACACAACCCATCACAACCCATCACATAACATAACACAACCCATCACAACACATCACAACACAACCCATCACATCATATCACATCCCAACCTATCACATCCTAACCTATCACATCACAACCCATCACAACCCATCACAACCCATCGCATCACATCACAACCCATCACATCACATCACAACCCATCACAACACAACCCATCACAACACAACCCATCACATCACAACTCATCACATCACAACCCATCACATCCCAACCTATCACAACACAACACATCCCAACCTATCACATCACAACCCATCACAACACGCACAAACTCTCAATATAACTAAAAAAAGATGTTTGAAATCAGTGTTATCTGTTCCCCAAGGTCTGAGGAGTGTGTTTTGACTGTTACAAGAACAGATGTGGACACAAGAGGGATGAGTACACACACACACACACACACACACACACACACACACACACACACACACACAAAGTAACCTACAGAGTGCATAAGAGGTCCTAGGGCGACAGCACTGTCCACACATCTCCCTGTCACTACAATGTCAGCCCCCAGGTCTAGACACTTCTGGATGGGTACCGCACTGTGGAGAGAAGGGAAGAGGGGGTACACCGTGAGTACACAGTGGCAGAATACCTGACTGACCCGAACTTAAGGAAAGCTTTGACTATGTACAGACTCAGTGAGCATGGCCTTGCTATTGAGAAAGGCCGACGTAGGCAGACCTGGCTCTCAAGAGAAGACAGGCTATGTGCACACTGCCCACAAAATGAGGTGTAAAACTGAGCTGCACTTCCTAACCTCCTGCCAAATGTATGACCATAGAGACACATATTTCCCCTCAGATTACACAGACCCACAAAGTATTCGAAAAACAAATCCAATGTTGATAAACTCCCATATCTACTGGGTGAAATACCACAGTGTGCCATCACAGCAGCAAGATGTGTGACCTGTTGACACAAGAAAAGGGCAACCAGTGAAGAACAAACACCATTGTAAATACAACCCATATTTATGTTTATTCATTTTCCCTTTTGTACTTTAACTATTTGCACATCGTTACAACACTGTATAAAGAAATAATATCACATTTGAAACGCCTCTATTCCTTTGGATACTTGTGTGAGTGTAATATTTACTGTTCATTGTTTTACTATCTATTTCACTTGCTTTCCCGTGCCAATAAAGCCCTTCGAATTACATGTAATTGAGAGAGAAAGAGAGAGGATCCGTGAGAACAATTCAGAACTCTAAAGTGAGAATAATCTCGTGCCATGTACAAAAGGTGATTGTCCAACATTTTATTGTTCAGAGCTGATGTGGGAGGAGGGGGGTAGAGGGAGAGTAGGGAGGGATAGAGGGAGAGTGGGGGAGGGGTAGAGGGAGAGTGGGGGGAAGGATAGAGGGAGAGTAGGGAAGGGATAGAGGGAGAGTGAGGGAGGGATAGAGGGAGAGTAGGGAAGGGATAGAGGGAGAGTGAGGGAGGGAGGGATAGAGGGAGAGTAGGGGAAGGGATAGAGGGAGAGTGGGGGAAGGATAGAGGGAGAGTAGGGGAGGGATAGAGAGAGAGTGGGGAAGGATAGAGGGAGAGTAGGGAGGGATAGAGGGAGAGTGAGGGAGGGATAGAGGGAGAGTAGGGAGGGATAGAGGGAGAGTGGGGGGGGAAGGGATAGAGGGAGAGTGGGGGAAGGGATAGAGGGAGAGTGGGGGAAGGGATAGAGGGAGAGTAGGGGAGGGATAGAGGGAGAGTAGGGGAGGGATAGAGGGAGAGTGAGGGAGGGAGGGAGGGATAGAGGGAGAGTAGGGGAGGGATAGAGGGAGAGTGAGGGAGGGGTAGAGGGAGAGTAGGGGAGGGATAGAGGGAGAGTGAGGGAGGGAGGGAGGGAGGGATAGAGGGAGAGTAGGGGAGGGATAGAGGGAGAGTGGGGAAGGGATAGAGGGAGAGTAGGGGGAGGGATAGAGGGAGAGTGGGGGGAAGGGATAGAGGGAGAGTAGGGGAGGGATAGAGGGAGAGTAGGGGAGGGATAGAGGGAGAGTAGGGGAGGGATAGAGGGAGATTGAGGGAGGGAGGGATAGAGGGAGATTGAGGGAGGGAGGGATAGAGGGAGAGTGAGGGAGGGAGGGATAGAGGGAGAGTAGGGGAGGGATAGAGGGAGAGTGGGGGGAAGGATAGAGGGAGAGTAGGGAAGGGATAGAGGGAGAGTAGGGGAGGGGTAGAGGGAGAGTAGAGGAGGGATAGAGGGAGAGTAGGGGAGGAATAGAGGGAGAGTAGAGGGGAGGATAGAAGTAGAATGTTTGAACCAATTTAAACAATTTAAAGGCAATGCTACCAAATCCTAATTGAGTGTATGTAAACTTCTGACCCACTGGGAATGTGATGAAAGAAATAAAAGCTGAAATAATTTTTAATAGAATTAAATGTCAAGAACTGTGAAAAATTGAGTTCAAATGTATTTGGCTAAGGTGTATGAAAACATCCGACTTCAACTGTAATAGTTCAATATTGTATTGTTCTAACAGTATATAATAGTTCAGTATTGTATTGTTCTAACAGTATATAATAGTTCAGTATTGTATTGTTCTACCAGTATATAATAGATCAATATTGTATTGTTCTAACAGTATATAATAGATCAGTATTGTATTGTTCTAACAGTATATAATAGTTCAGTATTGTTCTAAAAGTATATAATAGTTCAGTATTGTATTGTTCTAACAGTATATAATAGTTCAGTATTGTTCTAACAGTATATAATAGTTCAGTATTGTTCTAACAGTATATAATAGTTCAGTATTGTATTGTTCTACCAGTATATAATAGTTCAGTATTGTTCTAACAGTATATAATAGTTCAGTATTGTTCTAACAGTATATAATAGTTCAGTATTGTATTGTTCTACCAGTATATAATAGTTCAGTATTGTTCTAACAGTATATAATAGTTCAGTATTGTTCTAACAGTATTTAATAGTTCAGTATTGTATTGTTCTACCAGTATATAATAGTTCAGTATTGTATTGTTCTAACAGTATATAATAGTTCAGTATTGTATTGTTCTAACAGTATATAATAGTTCAGTATTGTTCTAACAGTATATAATAGTTCAGTATTGTATTGTTCTAACAGTATATAATAGTTCAGTATTGTATTGTTCTACCAGTATATAATAGTTCAGTATTGTTCTAACAGTATATAATAGTTCAGTATTGTTCTAACAGTATATAATAGTTCAGTATTGTTCTAACAGTATATAATAGTTCAGTATTGTATTGTTCTAACAGTATATAATAGTTCAGTATTGTATTGTTCTAACAGTATATAATAGTTCAGTATTGTTCTAACAGTATATAATAGTTCAGTATTGTATTGTTCTAACAGTATATAATAGATCAATATTGTATTGTTCTAACAGTATATAATAGTTCAGTATTGTATTGTTCTAACAGTATATAATAGTTCAGTATTGTATTGTTCTAACAGTATATAATAGTTCAGTATTGTATTGTTCTAACAGTATATAATAGTTCAGTATTGTATTGTTCTAACAGTATATAATAGTTCAGTATTCTTCTAACAGTATATAATAGTTCAGTATTGTATTTATTGTTCTCAGACTTACCCCAGGTAGGCATTCATACTGTGGACGGTTGTAGGCAGCTTCGACCTGCTCACCCCATCAGCCATTCTCACCTCAGACAGACTGTCTTTCTGGAGGAGAGGAGAGGAGGGAAGAGGAGAGGAAAGGAGGGCAGAGGAAAGGAGGGAGGAGGTGAGGAAAGGAGGGAGGAGGTGAGGAAAGGAGGTTAGGAGGAGAGTAAAGGTGGGAGGAGAGGAGTTGGCAACCTATGATGATGGGGGTTCACCTAAGGGTCTTGATAGGGGCTGCACCAAATGATTGATGCACTGTAGTATTTTATTGTGCTTATGTTGTATTAATAGAAGGGGAAGGGCTATAAGACCCCTCCCCCACTACATGTATAGGGTCCTGGACCACAGATTAGCAACACATGCATTGTAAGGTTTAATGCTGTTCCACAGTTCTTTTCTAGTCTCTGCCTCTTATAGAAACGGTCTGAGCAGATGAGTGAGCCACTGCGGTCTGTGCGAAAGTGCCTCAAGACTAAAAGAGATTCATAGACAAAGACCCCCCCCCTGCAGGGGAGTGAAAGAGATGAGAGACTAGTCACACACCACTGTAAGCCATACGGGAATGGAACATTACTGCCGAGCCCTTAGAAAACACTGGACCATTGTTTTCTCCAGCAAGTTTGTATTAACTGCATATGCATGGGCTTGGTCTCATGAGTAGAAGGTGTT
This sequence comes from Brachymystax lenok tsinlingensis, assembly GCA_030435695.1. Taxonomy (NCBI): domain Eukaryota; kingdom Metazoa; phylum Chordata; class Actinopteri; order Salmoniformes; family Salmonidae; genus Brachymystax; species Brachymystax lenok. The sequence goes on from CM059798.1 coordinate 25,601,868, forward strand.
GATGTACGCAGTTACATCACTAGGGG
>CM059798.1:25606893-25781893 GCA_030435695.1 Brachymystax lenok tsinlingensis
ATGTAGGCTTTCAGGGTATAATGTTATGATCCCTCTAATGTAGGCTTTCAGGGTATAATGTTATGATGTTCCCTCTAATGTAGGCTTTCAGGGTATAATGTTATGATGTTCCCTCTAATGTAGGCTTTCAGGGTATAATGTTATGATGTTCCCTCTAATGTAGGCTTTCAGGGTATAATGCTATGATGTTCCCTCTAATGTAGGCTTTCAAGGTATAATGTTATGATCCCTCTAATGTAGGCTTTCAGGGTATAATGTTATGATGTTCCCTCTAATGTAGGCTTTCAGGGTATAATGTTATGATCCCTCTAATGTAGGCTTTCAGGGTATAATGTTATGATGTTCCCTCTAATGTAGGCTTTCAGGGTATAATGTTATGATGTTCCCTCTAATGTAGGCTTTCAGGGTATAATGTTATGTTCCCTCTAATGTAGGCTTTCAGGGTACAGTGTATTATTGACAAGTTCTTAATATTCTTCAAGGACCATTTCCATTTGAATTGGTCTTGTAAAGGTTTGGCGTTGAAGGTAGATATAGAGGTATAATCTCTGTCCCGGGACCGATTGACTTCATAATCAGACCGTTTAACAAACTCTTCAAGCAAGAACTAGTCTAGATGGTCTAGGTGATAGAACACGACATCATCCGCATACAATGTTATAACATGCTACTCTTTTCCAATAGGAATTATTTTAATTTTGTCACGTGATCTAATCATGGAGGCGTCACTACAGACATCCTGGTTTGGTATCCACGTTGTATCGCAACCGAACGTGATTTGGAGTCCCATTGGACGGCGCACAATTGGCCCAGCGGCGTCCCGGGTTTGGCCCGGTGTATAGCCGTCGTTGTAAATAAGAATTTGTTGTTAACTGACTTGCCTAGTTTAAATAAAAGAATGTCAATTTTGTCTACGTAAATTATTAAAGGAGAGACACAACCAGTTTGGTCTTTGTTGATGAGATTGGGCAGCACAGAGTGTAGGTTGCTGAGTTAATATTTAGAAAATCAATTTATAAATCAATATTTATTCGTAATCATTGAGTAAAGGAAAGCACACAGACCAGCATGAGAAACTGTGTTTAAACCCTTGACAATGAAGATCTGTGAAGCCATTTGGATTTTTACAAATTCTTTGAAAGACAGGGTCCTGAAAAAGGGACGTTTCTTTTTTTAATGAGTTTAGTAAAGGCCCAGTGCACTACTTCTGTGCAAAAATCTTATATTTCACTTCCGTGAATTGGAGCACACATCAGATATTGTTCCTATTTGCTGTCCTGTGTGGGAGTGGTTAGTGTGTGGGAGTGGTTAGTGTGTGGGGGTGGTTAGTGTGTTGGAGCACACATCAGATATTGTTCCTATTTGCTGTCCTGTGTGGGAGTGGTTAGTGTGTGGGAGTGGTTAGTGTGTGGGGGTGGTTAGTGTGTGGGGGTGGTTAATTCACTTCCGTGAATTGGAGCACACATCAGATATTGTTCCTATTTGCTGTCCTGTGTGGGAGTGGTTAGTGTGTGGGAGTGGTTAGTGTGTGGGGGTGGTTAGTGTGTGGGAGTGGTTAGTGTGTGGGAGTGGTTAGTGTGTGGGAGTGTTTTGTGTGTGCGCGTGGTTAGTGTGTGGGGGTGGTTAGTGTGTGGGGGTGGTTAGTGTGTGGGCGTGGTTAGTGTGTGGGGGTGGTTAGTGTGTGGGTGTGGTTAGTGTGTGTGGGGGTGGTTAGTGTGTGGGAGTGGTTAGTGTGTGGGAGTGGTTAGTGTGTGGGGTGGTTAGTGTGTGGGTGGTGTGTGGGGTGGTTAGTGTGTGGGGGTGGTTAGTGTGTGGGTGGTAGTGTAGTGGTTAGTGTGTGGTGGTTGGTGTGTGGGGGTGGTGGTGTGTGGGAGTTAGTGTGGGGTGGGTGTGAGTGTGTGTGTGGGGTGGTTAGTGTGTGGGTGGTTAGTGTGTGGGAGTGGTTGGTGTGTGTGGGTGGTTGGTGTGTGGGGTGGTTGGTGTGTGGGGTGGTTAGTGTGTGGTGTGTGGGGGGTGGTTAGTGTGTGGGGGTGGTTAGTGTGTGGGAGTTTTAGTGTGTGGGGGTGGTTGGTGTGTGGGGGTGGTTAGTGTGTGGGGGTGTGTGGGGTGGTTGGTGTGTGGGGTGGTTAGTGTGTAGTGGTGTGTGGGGGTGGTTGGTGTGTGGGGTGGTTAGTGTGTGGGGGTGGTTAGTGTGTGGGAGTGGTTAGTGTGTGGGAGGGGTTAGTGTGTGGGGGTGGTTAGTGTGTGTGGGTGTGGGGCGTGGTTAGTGTGTGGGGGTGGTTAGTGTGTGGGGGTGGTTAGTGTGTGGGGGTGGTTAGTGTGTGGGGGTGGTTAGTGTGTGGGAGTTTTTAGTGTGTGGGGGTGGTTAGTGTGTGGGGGTGGTTAGTGTGTGGGGGTGGTTAGTGTGTGGGAGTGTTTAGTGTGTGGGGGTAGTTAGTGTGTGGGCGTAGTTAGTGTGTGGGGGTGGTTAGTGTGTGGGGGTGGTTAGTGTACATGATGACTCAAACATGCCTGGGAGCCAGCCGGTCTGTTTGTATTGTCATGACAATGAGCAACAGGGTTGGCAAGAGCGCAAACAGATCCGGGACCAGGCTACAGAGGGACAGCCTCTTTAAGAACTGCTGAGTCAAGTCAACTCCCCCAGAGAAGAGAGGACAAACAACAACCACACAGAAACAAAAACAACACTGTCACTTAACGGCTGTGGTTTTATTCCTAAAACATACCTCCTCTGTTCTTCTCTCATTTTCTCCCCTTCAATCCTACACAGGCTGATCAGGAGCCGGATCAAGCCTCCAATCCTACCCAGTCTGATCAGGAGCCGGATCAAGCCTCTACTCCTTACAGCTACCCAGTCTGATCAGGAGCCGGATCAAGCCTCTACTCCTTACAGCTACCCAGTCTGATCAGGAGCCGGATCAAGCCTCTACTCCTTACAGCTACCCAGTCTGTTTAGGAGCCGGATCAAGCCTCTACTCCTTACAGCTACCCAGTCTGATCGGGAGCCGGATCAAGCCTCCAATCGTACCCAGTTTGATCAGGAGCCGGATCAAGCCTCTACTCCTTTCAGCTACCCAGTCTGTCCAGGGACAGTATGTATTAAGCATCTTTGAGTAGAAGTGCTGATCTAAGATCAGTTCTTACCTTTTTAAATCACAATTAATACAACTACATGGACAGGGAGTGGGGGGACAGATCCTAGATCAGCCCTATCACTCTGAGATGCTTGATAAATATGACCCCAGACACAACCTCTCTGGAATGAGCATCTAAACCTGTGTTTCAATCAATCAGTTTGGAAACCCCAAATGGTTGCTAAATTCTGAGTGACTGTTCTCTAGACAATCAGTGACTCAACTCTGAGGCAATGTCCCAAAAAAAGGCACCTATTCCCTATCTAGTGTACAACTTTTGACCAGATCCCTATGAGTCTCCCGATTTCCTATGTAGTATACAACTTTTGACCAGATCCCTATGGGTCTCCCTATTCCCTATGTAGTGTACAACTTTAGACCAGAGCCCTATGAGTCTCCCGATTTCCTATGTAGTGTACAACTTTTGACCAGAGCCCTATGGCTCTCCCTATGGGTCTGCCTATGGGCCCTGGTCAAAGGTAGTGCACTCTATAGGGAATAGGTGCCATTTGGGACTAAAAAAGGGGTTTGTCAACAGGTATGGCCAGATATAAAAGCTCAGAGGCTCGTGGAACAGTATTCTAGAACACCACACAGAGAGGAGAGAGGAGAGATGGAGCTACAACACATATTCTGCTTCTTCCTGGCTGTCCTTGCCTCCACTTGGGTACGATAACATTTGTTTGAATTATTTATCATTTTAATGTAATCGTTTTAATTATGATTTATTTATTTAATAATAATAATAATAATAATAGATTGAATTTCTATACCACTTTTTCTAGATAACATATATTTATTCCTGATGTATTTGTGAGGTGCTTTTTTTTGTTGGAAATATGTTTTTAAATATACAGAGCATTCAGAAAGTATTCCTTCCCACAGGCCGAATTCAAAATCGACCTTTTCTCTCTCACCCGTCTACACGAAGTGAAAACATGTTTTTTTAGAAATGTCTGCACATTTATTCAAAATGAAATACAGAAATATCTCAATTGCATAAGTATTCACACCCCTGAGTCAATACTAAAAAGCACCTTTTGGCAGCGACGACAGCTGTGAGTCTTTCTGGGTGAGTCTCTAAGAGGTTTTCCACACCATGGATTGTGCAACATTTGCCCATTGTTCTTTAGTATTCGGATGTTGCATGTGCTTTTTTTTTTTTTTATCACGATAAACTCCCCCAGTCCTTAAAGATGACAAGCATACCCATAACATGAGGCAGCCACCACTATGTGTTGTGTTGGATTTGCACCAAACATAACTCTGTATTCAGGACAAAAAAAGTGAATTTGCTTTGCCACATTTCTTGTATTATTACGTCAGTGCCTCGTTGGAAACAGGATGCGTGTTTTTAGAATACTTGTACTCTGTACAGGTTTCCTTCTTTTCCATCGGTTATTTGGGTTAGTATTGTGGAGAAACTGCAATGTTGTTGATCCATCCTCAGTTTTCTACTGTCACAGCCATTAAACTCGGTAACTGTTTTAAAAGTCACCATTGACCTCACGGTGAAATCCCCTGAGAGGTTTCCTTCCTCTCCGGCAACTGAGTTAGGCAGGACGCCTGTATCCTTGTAGTGACTGGGGTGTACTGATACACCATCCCAAAGTGTAATTAATAACTTCACCATGCTCAAAGGGATATTCAATGTCTGCTTTTTTTTGTTTTTTAACCATCTACCAATAGGTGCCCTACTTTGCGAGACATTGGAAAACCTCAATGCTCGACTGAGGGATCTGACAGTTAATTGTATGTGTTGGGGTACAGAGATGAGGTAGTCATTAAAAAATCATGTACCTCTTAAGGATCGGAACCTTTTTTAATTTCTTTTGTCTAAAATGACATACCCAAATCTAACTGCCTGTAGCTCAGGACCTGAAGCCAGGATATGCATATTCTTGATACCATCTGAAAGGAAACACTTTGAAGTTTGTGGAAATGTGAAATTAATGTAGGAGAATATAACACATTAGATCTGGTAAAAGATAATACAAAGAACAAAAAATGCTTATTTTTTGTCTTTTTTTGTTATCATCTTTGATACCAACATGTTTTAAGCAGACCACCATAGTGCCTGTGCCCAAGAACACTAAGGTAACCTGCCTAAATGACTACCGACCCGTAGCACTCACGTCTTTAGCCATGTAGTGCTTTGAAAGACTGGTCATGGATCACATCATCACCATCATCCCAGAAACCCTATACCCCCCCCAATTTGCATACCGCCCCAACAGATTCACAGATGATGCAATCTCTATTGCACTCCACACTGCCCTTTCCCACCTGGACAAATGGAACACCTATGTGAGAATGCTGTTCATTGACTACAGCTCAGCGTTCAACACCATGGTGCCCTCAAAGCTCATCACTAAGCTAAGGATCCTGGGACTAAACACCTCCCTCTGCAACTGGATCTTGGACTTCCTGACGGGCTGGCCCCAGGTGGTAAGGGTAGGTAACAACACATCCGCCATGCTGATCCTCAACACTGGAGCCCCTCAGGGGTGCGTGCTCAGTCCCCTCCTGTACTCCCTGTTCACCCATGACTGCATGTGACTCCAACGCCATCATTAAGTTTTCCGATGACACAACAGTGGTAGTCCTGATCACCGACAACGACGAGACAGCCTATAGGGAGGTGGTCAGAGACCTGGCCGTGTGGTGCCAGGACAACAACCTCTCCCTCAACGTGATCAGGACAAAGGAGATGATTGTGGACTACGGGAAAAGGAGGACAGAGCATGCCCCCATTCTCATTGACGGGGCTGTAGTGGAGCAGGTTGAGAGCTTCAAGTTCCTTGGTGTCCACATCCCCAACAAACTAGAATGGTCCAAACACACCAAGACAGTGGTGAAGATGGCGCAACAACGCCTATTCCCCTTCAGGAGACTGAAAAGATTTGGCATCCTCAAAAAGGTTCTACAGCTGCACCATCGAGAGCATCCTGACTGGCTGCATCACTGCCTGGCACGGCAACTACTTGGCCTCCGACCGCAAGGCACTACAGAGGGTAGTGCGTACGGCCCAGTACATCACTGAGGCTAAGCTTCCTGCCATCCAAGATCTCTATGCCAGGCGGTGTCAGAGGAAGGCCCTAAAATGTGTCAAAGACTCCAGCCACCCTAGTCATAGACTGTTCTCTCTGCTACCGCACAGCAAGCATGTCCAGAGCGCCAAGTCTAGGTCCAAGAAGCTTCTAAACAGCTTCTACCCCCAAACCATAAGACTCCTGAACACCTAATCAAATGGCCACCCAGACCATTTGCAGTCTACACCTGTTGTATTCAGCATTTCACTGTGAGGTCTACACCTGTTGTATTCAGCATTTCACTGTGAGGTCTACACCTGTTGTATTCAGCATTTCACTGTGAGGTCTACACCTGTTGTATTCAGCATTTCACTGTAAGATCTACACCTGTTGTATTCGGTGCATGTGACTAATAAAATGTGATTTTATTTTATATGAAAGAGATATATATTATATTATTGCAGTTTAGGCGCAATTTAGATTTTGGCCACTAGATGGCAGCAGTGTACGTGCAAAGTTTTAGACGGATCCAATGAACCACTGCATTACTGTTTGAATTGTTGTATCGTGTCTGCCTTAATGTTCTTAGTTGGTTTATTGATACATTTTCAAGTTCATAACTGTGCACTCTCCTCGAACAATAGCATGGTATTCCTTCACTGTAATAGCTACTGTGTATTGGACAGTGCAGTTAGATTTCTACCCATATAAAACATGTGTATTTATTGTTCCTTAAAACCTCTATTATTGCAGAGTGAGTTGATTCAACTTATTATGTGACTTGTTAAGCACATTTTTACTCCTGAACTTATTTAGGCTTTGCCATAACAAATGGGTTGAATACTTATTGACTCAAGACATTTCAGCTTTTCATTTTTAATAAAAATCTCTCTCTCTCTCTCTCTCTCTCTCTCTCTCTCTCTCTCTCTCTCTCTCTCTGTCTCTCTCTCTGTGTCTCTCTCTCTGTCTCTCTCTCTCTCTCCCCCTCTAACCCTGCCCCCTATCTCTCTCTGCTCCTCACCCCTCTCCTCCCTCTCTCTCTCTCTCCCTCCTCACCCCTCTCTCTATCGCTCTCTCTCAGGCTGAGGACGTAGCGACCATATTGAACCCTCGTGGAGCCAGGCCAGTAGAACATGGCTACAAAGATGATAAATGTGCCATAGAGAAGAACTGGCCTTTTTGCTCAGATGATGACTGGGTAAATCACTGTTTCTCTTTACCCAAAGGATGACTATCAAACAGAAATACACTTTTAGATATATACAAACCTTCTGTCTATGTCCTGTACTGTAACTCAGTCTCTCCCCTCCTCTCCTCTCTTCCACCTCTTCCTCCACCTCCTCCTCATCCTCTCTCCTCCTCCACCTCCTCCTCCCCCTCCTCCCTTCGCCCTCTCCTCCTCTCCTCTCCTCCCCAGGGTCCTAAGTGCCCGTCAGGTTGTCGTATCCAAGGTCTGTTAGACAAGGCAGACCATTCTCTGCTGAAGAGGATAGAGAAGATTAGAAAGCTCCTTGACCAGAGCAGAGCCAAACACCGCTCTGCCGACCAGGCATCCAAACAGACCTATGAATACCTCAAGGAGAAACTCACCTCCAACGCAGGTGAGATGGGATAATATTGATTGATTAATTGATTGATTGATTGGACGAGTGAATGGTCGGCTTTGTTTAGTTCTTTTTTATCTCTTGTTTTGGTTGTCTCTCAAGGGCTGACATCCTTCTCTCTCTCTCTCTCTCTCTCTCCCTCTCTCTCTCCCTCTCCTTCTCTTTCTCTCTCTCCCTCTCTCCCTCTCTCCCTCTCTCCCTCTCCCTCTCTCTCTCCCTCTCCTCTCTCTCTCTCTCTCTCTCTCTCTCTCTCTCTCTCTCTCTCTCTCTCTCTCTCTCCCTCTCCTTCTCTCTCTCCTTCTCTCTCTCTCTCTCTCTCCCTCTCTCTCCCTCTCTATCTATTTATGTAGCTCTCTCTCATCTCTTTCTATCAATTTATATCTCTCTCTCTCTGTATAGATGCTAACCATTCCTCCCCTCTGTCCCAACAGGTGATGACAACAGCTTCTATGACCTGGCAGAGCGTCTCCGTCAGAGGATCGTTGACATCAAGATCAAGATAGAGCGCCAGCTGAGGATCCTCAACACTCTGAAGACCAGCATCAAAGACCAGGTTATAGAGATGCAGAGACTGGAGGTAAGATTACGATTAACAATGATGATGATGATGATGATGATGATGAGGATGACGAAGACCAGGGTCAGAGTCCATGTTCTAGAGATGAGGAGACTGGAGATGAGGAGACAGTCCCTCTCTTTCCAAAGAGAGTGTTTCCACATATGAATTCAGTACCCTTGGTGTTATTCCTCTGGTCTGAGAGAACAGAAATATTAGTTTCAGAGCGTACAATACCTGCCTCAAAGAGACTAGATGATTATCCATGCAGAGGTCACTCAGACATGTTATATGAAGAGGTGGGGATGTGAGGAAGAGTTATATGAAGAGGTGGGGATGTGAGGAAGAGTTATATGAAGATGTGGGGATGTGTGATTTTTAATTTACCCCCTTCTCATCTCCCCCCAACTCCCCCCTTCTCATCTCCCCCCAACTCCCCCTTCTCATCTCCCCTTCTCATCTCCCCCTTGTCATCTCCCCCCTTCTCATCTCCCCCATCTCCCCCTTCTCATCTCCCCTTCTCATCTCCCCATCTCCCCCTTCTCATCTCCCCCTTGTCATCTCCCCCTTCTCATCTCCCCATCTCCCCTTCTCATCTCCCCCAACTCCCCCTTCTCATCTCCCCCAACTCCCCCTTCTCATCTCCCCTTCTCATCTCCCCCTTCTCATCTCCCCCAACTCCCCCTTCTCATCTCCCCTTCTCATCTCCCCTTCTCATCTCCCCCTTCTCATCTCCCCCAACTCCCCTTCTCATCTCCCCCTTCTCATCTCCCCCTTCTCATCTCCCCCAACTCCCCCTTCTCATCTCCCCCAACTCCCCTTCTCATCTCCCCTTCTCATCTCCCCCTTCTCATCTCCCCATCTCCCCTTCTCATCTCCCCTTCTCATCTCCCCCAACTCCCCCTTCTCATCTCCCCTTCTCATCTCCCCCATCTCCCCCTTCTCATCTCCCCTTCTCATCTCCCCCAACTCCCCCTTCTCATCTCCCCTTCTCATCTCCCCCTTCTCATCTCCCCCAACTCCCCCTTCTCATCTCCCCCAACTCCCCTTCTCATCTCCCCCTTCTCATCTCCCCCAGCTCCCCTTCTCATCTCCCCTTCTCATCTCCCCCCATCTCCCCCTTCTCATCTCCCTTCTCATCTCCCCCAACTCCCCTTCTCATCTCCCCCCAACTCCCCCCTTCTCATCTCCCCCTTCTCATCTCCCCCAACTCCCCTTCTCATCTCCCCCAACTCCCCTTCTCATCTCCCCCTTCTCATCTCCCCCCAACTCCCCTTCTCATCTCCCCTTCTCATCTCCCCCATCTCCCCTTCTCATCTCCCCTTCTCATCTCCCCCAACTCCCCTTCTCATCTCCCCCAGCTCCCCCTTCTCATCTCCCCCTTCTCATCTCCCCCCTTCTCATCTCCCCCAACTCCCCTTCTCATCTCCCCTTCTCATCTCCCCTTCTCATCTCCCCCCAACTCCCCTTCTCATCTCCCCCTTCTCATCTCCCCCTTCTCATCTCCCCCAACTCCCCTTCTCATCTCCCCTTCTCATCTCCCCCTTCTCATCTCCCCCAACTCCCCCTTCTCATCTCCCCCATCTCCCCCTTCTCATCTCCCCCAACTCCCCTTCTCATCTCCCCCTTCTCATCTCCCCCAACTCCCCCTTCTCATCTCCCCCCATCTCCCCTTCTCATCTCCCCCTTCTCATCTCCCCCATCTCCCCCTTCTCATCTCCCCCAACTCCCCTTCTCATCTCCCCCCATCTCCCCTTCTCATCTCCCCCTTCTCATCTCCCCCATCTCCCCCTTCTCATCTCCCCCAACTCCCCCTTCTCAACTCCCCTTCTCATCTCCACCCCACTACCCCACTACCCCCTACTCATCTGTACCCCACTACCACCCAACTTTCCCCCCCTCCCCTCCGCCAGGTGGACATTGACATCAAGCTGCGCACCTGTAAGGGATCTTGTAAGGGCTATGCTGAGTTCTCTGTTGATAAAGAGTCCTACATGGCTCTGGACAAGCAGATGGACCAGCTGGAAGCCCAGAGCGTTCAGTCTGTGGAGACCGTCCGTACCCTGTACGTCATGAAGAGCCGCCCGCTTAAAGATGTCGTGGTCGACAGGTGAGGAGGAGGATGCTGCTCACTTTTTCTTATCCCCTTCCATCTCCTCCCCCCTCCCTTCTAATCTCCTCTTTTCCTCTCCTCTCCTCTCCTCTCCGTAACCTCCCCCTCTCAGCAAGTACAAGTCCGGCCTGGCTGAGGAGCAGAAAGAGGTTTTCTTCCCGGAGGTGAAGACCGTGAAGCTGACCTTGGAGACCCAGGGGTCCAGCGCTTCGTCTGCCGCCACTGCCAGCAAGGTCCCGGGTACGCACTTCAAGCCTTCGACTTCAGGGTCTTCATCGTCATCGGGTTTGTCAACGGGGTCGGGGACGAAGGACGGGCCGAGGAAAACGACCACGGAGCTGGGTGGTGGTGGGGGGACAAGGGGGGATGGAGTTGGGGATTTCTTTAAAGGGATGGGTGGATTCGTCGGTGGTCTGGGAAGTCTAGGAGGCGGAGATTTCGCCACTACTGGTCACCTGACCACTCAGACGTTGAGCTGTACCAAGACGACGAAAAGGACGATAGTACATACGAAGGACGGGCCAGAGGAGCACGTCGAGGAAGTATTGGGCGGACCCGGCTGTGAGGCGCTGAAGCACGGTGGCGGAGGAGGAGGAGGAGGGATGGGCGAAATCTTCCCATCCCTCACCTCCTCTTCCTCATCCTCCTCCTCCTCCTCGTTCACCAAAACCACGAGCCACGGCGGCACCAAGGGAGGCAGTAGCATCCTGACCAGCACCAAGACCGGTGGCACCGGCAGCTATTTTGAAGGGGATCCATTCGGAATGGATCTCGGAGCGTTCAAGCGCGGGAACGAGGATGATGACATCCCAGATTTCCACGCCCTCAGCGTGAAGACTCGCGTCCAAAGCGAGCGGCAGGAGGATTACGTGGGAAAAGGTACATCTGACCTGGAGTAACCGGCCAGCAGTTGACCTAGCTAGCCGCTGTTAGCATCTTAGCCTAGCAGCCGTTAGCAATTAGCATGTTAGCCTAGCAGCCATTAGCAATTAGCATGTTAGCCTAGCCTCCATTAGCACCTTAGCCAAACTGCCAATAGCAATTAGCACCTTATGCTAGCAGCCGTTAGAGGTTAGAGTCTTAGCCGGGCAGCTTTTAGCGTCTTAGCTAGCAGTCAGAATTGAAACATTGCTAATTTTGTCATAGCTCAAAGCAAAGCCTAGATTGTAAAATTAACTTTCAGAATCTGATGAACAGTTAGCCAAATTAACAAAGATGTGTAAGCTAGTTCAGCCATTGCTCATATGATGTGGTTGTAGCTAACATTTTGTAACAAATTGTATAAAACCTTAGAGAGATACTGTATAAGATATGCTGTACTGTACATATTACTGTATGCTCACGAAATATTCAATGGATAAGAAGTGTAATCATGGAGAACGAAAGGACTGTAGTAATTTCTCTTCACTGAAAAATACTACAATACAATACTAAATTCACTACTGAATTCTGGTCTCTCCATTATTCCCGGCCCCTAATCCGTAGCCTCTCCGTCTGCTTTCAGATTGCTCTGACATCCAACGGAACCATCTCACAGGGGAAAAGAGCGGCCTGTACAAAATTAACCCCTCTGCCTCCCTCTCCCACCCCTCGCCGAACGGGGTAGTGGAGGTTTACTGCGACCAGGAAGGGTTCCCAGGGGGTTGGACCCTGGTCCAACAGAGAACGCATGGGGGGGTTAGCTTCAACCGTTCCTGGGCAGACTACCAGAAGGGGTTCGGAGGAGTGGACGGCCAGGGTAAAGGGGAGGTATGGCTAGGGTTAAAACACCTCCATCTTCTGACCCGGGAGGATAGCATGTTGAGGGTAGAGCTAGAAGACTGGGAGGGAGGGGTGGCGACAGCTGAGTACACCGTGAAAGTGGGGTCCGAGGCTGAGGGGTATCAGTTGACTGTGGCGGAGTATACAGGCGATGCTGGGGATGCCTTAGTCAAGGGGGAGTCTAGTGTAGGGAGTCAGGGGTCGCCCGGATTGAGGTCGTTCCTCTCCCACGAGGGGATGAAGTTCAGTACCTTCGATAAGGATAATGACCAATGGGAGGAGAGCTGTGCAGAGATGTACGGCGGCGGCTGGTGGTATAATAACTGCCAGAGCGCGAACTTAAACGGAGTGTACTACAAAGGGGGGAAGTACGATCCTGGTAGTAACGTTCCATATGAGATAGAAAACGGAGTAGTGTGGCTGACGTACAAACCAGCCGACTATAGTCTGAAGACCACCCGCATGAAGATACGACCGCTCGCTATGGTCTGAGAGAGAGAGGGAAGGAGACGAATGCGAGGAGGAGAAGGGAAGCGGTGGAGGGGGTGGGGGAGAAGGAAGAGGTTGGCATGAGGAGAGGGAGGGAGAGAGAAAAGGACAGAGAGGGAAGGGAAGAAGGAGAGGGGACAAGGAGGGAGGGAGAGGGACAAAGGTGGAGAGAGAGAGAGAGAGAGAGAGAGAGAGAGAGAGAGAGAGAGAGAGAGAGAGAGAGAAAGAGAGCTATTGCTGACTGTTGATTCTGTGAGTAGATGATTAAATGTGACTTTGTTTTTCTGACCCCGTGAATGATGTCAACGTACTGAATGTTCATGTAAAAACAAACCCCCAAGCAACCTCTGAACCAATCAGCTACTGCTAACGTTCAAATAACTGGTCTTAGAACAGTAACTTCTGAACCAATCAGGTACTGGTAACGTTCAAATAACTGGTCTTAGAACAGTAACTTCTGAACCAATCAGCTACTGCTAACGTTCAAATAACTGGTCTTAGAACAGTAACTTCTGAACCAATCAGGTACTGTTAACGTTCAAATAACTGGTCTTAGAACAGTAACTTCTGAACCAATCAGCTACTGTTAACGTTCAAATAACTGGTCTTAGAACAGTAACTTCTGAACCAATCAGCTACTGTTAACGTTCAAATAACTGGTCTTAGAACAGTAACTTCTGAACCAATCAGCTACTGTTAACGTTCAAATAACTAGTCTAAGAACAGTAACTTCTGAACCAATCAGGTACTGTTAACGTTCAAATAACTAGTCTAAGAACAGAAGGGGTTCTAAGAACTAATTTAGAACTTCTGTTAGGTCTTCTAAACCGAGCTACTGTTCAAACAATAAAGATGTGTTCACTTCAACTCTTTGGTTTGTGTTGTATGTTAAATGTATTTTATTAAAGCAGTTGTGCGTATGTTCTGTTTACTGTTCAAACTACTACAGTACAGCTGTTCAAAAGTTAGCAGGAAAAAGTTATATTTTTATAGTATAAACAGAAATCAACTACCATATTAATAACACACCCCAATGGGCACAAACGTCAGTTCAACGTCTAGTTTTGATTTACACTGAAATCAAATTCCACCCTGTCATTGAATTTATGTTCAAAGTTGGGTGAAAAAAAATACGAAATTCATATGTTGATGTCTTTTAGAAAATCAAATCAGTTTTCCATATATTATTCAACGTCAACACATTAGATTTTTTTGGGTTGAAATGACAGGGAAACAAATCTGAGTCAACCAGTTTTTGCCCAGTGGGATACTAGTTACTAATATGACTTTATAGTCTTCTTTCTGTTATAGGCCTATACATTAAGAATATATAGACACTAGGATATAATATTATATACATTAAGAATACATAGACATTAGGATATAATATTATATACATTAAGAATACATAGACACTAGGATATAATATTATATACATTAAGAATATATAGACACTAGGATATAATATTATATACATTAAGAATATATAGACACTAGGATATAATATTATATACATTAAGAATATATAGACACTGGGATATAATATTATATACATTTAGAATACATAGACATTAGGATATAATATTATATACATTAAGAATACATAGACATTAGGATATAATATTATATACATTAGAATATATAGACACTAGGATATAATATTATATACATTAAGAATATATAGACACTAGGATATAATATTATATACATGAATAATATATAGACACTAGGATATAATATTATATACATTAAGAATATATAGACACTAGGATATAATATTATATACATTAAGAATATATAGACATTAGGATATAATATTATATACATTAGGAATATATAGACACTAGGATATAATATTATATACATTAAGAATACATAGACAGAGATATAATATTATATACATTAAGAATATATAGACACTAGGATATAATATTATATACATTTAGAATATATAGACACTAGGATATAATATGATATACATTAAGAATACATAGACACTAGGATATAATATTATATACATTAAAAATATGTAGACATCAGGATATAATTTAATATACATTAAGAATATATAGACACTAGGAAATAATATTATATACATTAAGAATATATCGACATCAGGATATAATATTATATACATTAAGAATATATAGACATTAGGATATAATATTATATACATTAAGAATATATAGACACTAGAATATAATATTATATACATTTAGAACATATAGACACTAGGATATAATATTATATACATTAAGAATATATAGACACTAGGATATAATATTATATACATTTAGAATATATAGACACTAGGATATAATATTATATACATTAAGAATATATAGACATTACGATATTATATTATATACATTAAGAATATATAGACACTAGGATATTATATTATATACATTAAGAATACATAGACATTAGGATATAATATTATATACATTAAGAATATATAGACACTAGGATATAATATTATATACATGAATAATATATAGACACTAGGATATAATATTATATACATTAAGAATATATAGACATTAGGATATAATATTATATACATTAGAATATATAGACACTAGGATATAATATTATATACATTAAGAATATATAGACACTAGGATATAATATTATATACATGAATAATATATAGACACTAGGATATAATATTATATACATTAAGAATATATAGACACTAGGATATAATATTATATACATTAAGAATATATAGACATTAGGATATAATATTATATACATTAGGAATATATAGACACTAGGATATAATATTATATACATTAAGAATACATAGACAGAGATATAATATTATATACATTAAGAATATATAGACACTAGGATATAATATTATATACATTTAGAATATATAGACACTAGGATATAATATGATATACATTAAGAATACATAGACACTAGGATATAATATTATATACATTAAAAATATGTAGACATCAGGATATAATTTAATATACATTAAGAATATATAGACACTAGGAAATAATATTATATACATTAAGAATATATCGACATCAGGATATAATATTATATACATTAAGAATATATAGACATTAGGATATAATATTATATACATTAAGAATATATAGACACTAGAATATAATATTATATACATTTAGAACATATAGACACTAGGATATAATATTATATACATTAAGAATATATAGACACTAGGATATAATATTATATACATTTAGAATATATAGACACTAGGATATAATATTATATACATTAAGAATATATAGACATTACGATATTATATTATATACATTAAGAATATATAGACACTAGGATATTATATTATATACATTAAGAATACATAGACATTAGGATATAATATTATATACATTAAGAATATATAGACACTAGGATATAATATTATATACATGAATAATATATAGACACTAGGATATAATATTATATACATTAAGAATATATAGACATTAGGATCTTATATTATATACATTAAGAATACATAGACACTAGGATATAATATTATATACATTTAGAATATATAGACATTAGGATATAATATTATATACATTAAGAATACATAGACACTAGGATATAATATTATATACATTAAGAATATATGACATTAGGATATAATATTATATACATTAAGAATATATAGACATTACGATATTATATTATATACATTAAGAATATATAGACACTAGGATATTATATTATATACATTAAGAATACATAGACATTAGGATATAATATTATATACATTAAGAATATATAGACACTAGGATATAATATTATATACATGAATAATATATAGACACTAGGATATAATATTATATACATTAAGAATATATAGACATTAGGATCTTATATTATATACATTAAGAATACATAGACACTAGGATATAATATTATATACATTAAGAATACATAGACACTAGGATATAATATTATATACATTAAGAATATATAGACACTAGAATATAATATTATATACATTAAGAACATATAGACACTAGGATATAATATTATATACATTAAGAATATATAGACATTAGGATATAATATTATATACATTAAGAATATATAGACACTAGGATATAATATTATATACATTTAGAATATATAGACACTAGGATATAATATGATATACATTAAGAATACATAGACACTAGGATATAATATTATATACATTAAAAATATGTAGACATCAGGATATAATTTAATATACATTAAGAATATATAGACACTAGGAAATAATATTATATACATTAAGAATATATCGACATCAGGATATAATATTATATACATTAAGAATATATAGACATTAGGATATAATATTATATACATTAAGAATATATAGACACTAGAATATAATATTATATACATTTAGAACATATATAGACACTAGGATATAATATTATATACATTAAGAATATATAGACACTAGGATATAATATTATATACATTTAGAATATATAGACACTAGGATATAATATTATATACATTAAGAATATATAGACATTACGATATTATATTATATACATTAAGAATATATAGACACTAGGATATTATATTATATACATTAAGAATACATAGACATTAGGATATAATATTATATACATTAAGAATATATAGACACTAGGATATAATATTATATACATGAATAATATATAGACACTAGGATATAATATTATATACATTAAGAATATATAGACATTAGGATCTTATATTATATACATTAAGAATACATAGACACTAGGATATAATATTATATACATTTAGAATATATAGACATTAGGATATAATATTATATACATTAAGAATACATAGACACTAGGATATAATATTATATACATTAAGAATATATAGACATTAGGATATAATATTATATACATTAAGAATATATAGACATTACGATATTATATTATATACATTAAGAATATATAGACACTAGGATATTATATTATATACATTAAGAATACATAGACATTAGGATATAATATTATATACATTAAGAATATATAGACACTAGGATATAATATTATATACATGAATAATATATAGACACTAGGATATAATATTATATACATTAAGAATATATAGACATTAGGATCTTATATTATATACATTAAGAATACATAGACACTAGGATATAATATTATATACATTAAGAATACATAGACACTAGGATATAATATTATATACATTAAGAATACATAGACACTAGGATATAATATTATATACATTAAGAATATATAGACACTAGGATATAATATTATATACATTAAGAATATATAGACACTAGGATATAATAGTATATACATTAAGAATATATAGACACTAGGATATAATAGTATATACATTAAGAATATATAGACACTAGGATATAATAGTATATACATTAAGAATACATAGACACTAGGATATAATATTATATACATTAAGAATATATAGACACTAGGATATAATATTATATACATTAAGAATATATAGACACTAGGATATAATATTATATACATTAAGAATATATAGACACTAGGATATAATATTATATACATTAAGAATATATAGACACTAGGATATAATATTATATACATTAAGAATATATAGACATTAGGATATAATATTATATACATTAAGAATATATAGACACTAGAATATAATATTATATACATTTAGAACATATAGACACTAGGATATAATATTATATACATTAAGAATATATAGACACTAGGATATAATATTATATACATTTAGAATATATAGACACTAGGATATAATATTATATACATTAAGAATATATAGACATTACGATATTATATTATATACATTAAGAATATATAGACACTAGGATATAATATTATATACATTTAGAATATATAGACACTAGGATATAATAGTATATACATTAAGAATATATAGACACTAGGATATAATATTATATACATTAAGAATATATATAGACACTAGGATATAATATTATATACATTAAGAATATATAGACACTAGGATATAATGTTATATACATTAAGAATATATAGACACTAGGATATAATATTATATACATTAAGAATATATAGACACTAGGATATAATATTATATACATTAAGAATATATAGACACTAGGATATAATATTATATACATTAAGAATATATAGACACTAGGATATAATATTATATACATTAAGAATATATAGACACTAGGATATAATATTATATACATTAAGAATATATAGACACTAGGATATAATATTATATACATTAAGAATATATAGACACTAGGATATAATATTATATACATTAAGAATATATAGACACTAGGATATAATATTATATACATTAAGAATATATAGACACTAGGATATAATATTATATACATTAAGAATATATAGACACTAGGATATAATATTATATACATTAAGAATATATAGACACTAGGATATAATATTATATACATTAAGAATATATAGACACTAGGATATAATATTATATACATTAAGAATATATAGACACTAGGATATAATATTATATACATTAAGAATATATAGACACTAGGATATAATATTATATACATTAAGAATATATAGACACTAGGATATAATATTATATACATTAAGAATATATAGACACTAGGATATAATATTATATACATTAAGAATATATAGACACTAGATATAATATTATATACATTAAGAATATATAGACACTAGGATATAATATTATATACATTAAGAATATATAGACACTAGGATATAATATTATATACATTAAGAATATATAGACACTAGGATATAATATTATATACATTAAGAATATATAGACACTAGGATATAATATTATATACATTAAGAATATATAGACACTAGGATATAATATTATATACATTAAGAATATATAGACACTAGGATATAATATTATATACATTAAGAATATATAGACACTAGGATATAATATTATATACATTAAGAATATATAGACACTAGGATATAATATTATATACATTAAGAATACATAGACACTAGGATATAATATTATATACATTTAGAATACATAGACACTAGGATATAATATTATATACATTTAGAATATATAGACACTAGGATATAATATTATATACATTAAGAATATATAGACACTAGGATATAATATTATATACATTAAGAATACATAGACACTAGGATATAATATTATATACATTTAGAATACATAGACACTAGGATATAATATTATATACATTAAGAATATATAGACACTAGGATATAATATTATATACATTTAGAATACATAGACACTAGGATATAATATTATATACATTAAGAATATATAGACACTAGGATATAATATTATATACATTTAGAATACATAGACACTAGGATATAATATTATATACATTTAGAATATATAATAGACACTAGGATATAATATTATATACATTAAGAATATATAGACACTAGGATATATATTATATACATTAAGAATACATAGACACTAGGATATAATATTATATACATTTAGAATATATAGACACTAGGATATAATATTATATACATTAAGAATATATAGACACTAGGATATAATATTATATACATTAAGAATATATAGACACTAGGATATAATATTATATACATTTAGAATATATAGACACTAGGATATAATATTATATACATTTAGAATATATAGACACTAGGATATAATATTATATACATTTAAGAATATATAGACACTAGGATATAATATTATATACATTAAGAATATATAGACACTAGGATATAATATTATATACATTTAGAATATATAGACACTAGGATATAATATTATATACATTTAAGAATATATAGACACTAGGATATAATATTATATACATTTAGAATATATAGACACTAGGATATAATATTATATACATTTAGAATATATAGACACTTAGGATATAATATTATATACATTTAGAATATATAGACACTAGGATATAATATTATATACATTTAAGAATATATAGACACTAGGATATAATATTATATACATTTAAGAATATATAGACACTAGGATATAATATTATATACATTAAGAATATATAGACACTAGGATATAATATTATATACATTAAGAATATATAGACACTAGGATATAATATTATATACATTTAAGAATATATAGACACTAGGATATAATATTATATACATTTAGAATATATAGACACTAGGATATAATATTATATACATTATAGAATATATAGACACTAGGATATAATATTATATACATTTAGAATATATAGACACTAGGATATAATATTATATACATAGAATATAGAACTATAATATTATATACATTTAGAATATATAGACACTAGGATATAATATTATATACATTAAGAATATATAGACACTAGGATATAATATTATATACATTTAGAATACATAGACACTAGGATATAATATTATATACATTTAGAATATATAGACACTAGGATATAATATTATATACATTTAGAATATATAGACACTAGGATATAATATTATATACATTAAGAATATATAGACACTAGGATATAATATTATATACATTAAGAATATATAGACACTAGGATATAATATTATATACATTAAGAATATATAGACACTAGGATATAATATTATATACATTAAGAATATATAGACACTAGGATATAATATTATATACATTAAGAATATATAGACACTAGGATATAATATTATATACATTAAGAATATATAGACACTAGGATATAATATTATATACATTTAGAATACATAGACACTAGGATATAATATTATATACATTAAGAATATATAGACACTAGGATATAATATTATATACATTAAGAATATATAGACACTAGGATATAATATTATATACATTAAGAATATATAGACACTAGGATATAATATTATATACATTAAGAATATATAGACACTAGGATATAATATTATATACATTAAGAATATATAGACACTAGGATATAATATTATATACATTAAGAATATATAGACACTAGGATATAATATTATATACATTAAGAATATATAGACACTAGGATATAATATTATATACATTTAGAATATATAGACACTAGGATATAATATTATATACATTTAGAATATATAGACACTAGGATATAATATTATATACATTTAGAATATATAGACACTAGGATATAATATTATATACATTTAGAATATATAGACACTAGGATATAATATTATATACATTTAGAATATATAGACACTAGGATATAATATTATATACATTTAGAATACATAGACACTAGGATATAATATTATATACATTAAGAATATATAGACACTAGGATATAATATTATATACATTAAGAATATATAGACACTAGGATATAATATTATATACATTTAGAATATATAGACACTAGGATATAATATTATATACATTTAGAATATATAGACACTAGGATATAATATTATATACATTTAGAATATATAGACACTAGGATATAATATTATATACATTTAGAATATATAGACACTAGGATATAATATTATATACATTTAGAATACATAGACACTAGGATATAATATTATATACATTAAGAATATATAGACACTAGGATATAATATTATATACATTTAGAATATATAGACACTAGGATATAATATTATATACATTTAGAATACATTTGTTTCATTTCTAGAGTGTATATTTTTACTGAACCTTTATTTAACTAAGTCATTTAAGAACAAATTCCTATTTACAATGACGTTCTACCCCCGCCAAACCCGGCCTACTGTGCATCACCCTATGGGACTCCCAATCAAGGCCGCATGTGATGCGCCCTGGATTCGAACCAGGTACTGCAGTGACGCCTCTAGCACTGAGATGCAGTGTCTTAGCCCACTGCGCCCTTGGGGAGCCCAATTACTACAGGGTCGAACAATTAAGTACTAAAGACATGTTAAATCCGTTTTTCTGCCAGGCGTAATATGCAGCATTGTACAACAGCACAATCATAACTTTAATTCAGGTATTTTTTTCGGGCTTGGGCTTATAGTACCAGGCCATTGGGACCTGATGGAGGGACCATAGAGCCCTGAGTACCAGGCCATTAGGACCTGATGGAGGGACAATAGAGCCCCGAGTACCAGGCCATTAGGACCTGATGGAGGGACAATAGAGCCCTGAGTACCAGGCCATTGGGACCTGATGGAGGGACAATAGAGCCCTGAGTACCAGGCCATTGGGACCTGATGGAGGGACAATAGAGCCCTGAGTACCAGGCCATTGGGACCTGATGGAGGGACAATAGAGCCCTGAGTATCAGGCCATAGAGCCCTGAGTACCAGGCCATTAGGACCTGATGGAGGGACAATAGAGCCCTGGGTACCAGGCCATTGGGACCTGATGGAGGGACAATAGAGCCCTGAGTACCAGGCCATTGGGACCTGATGGAGGGACCATAGAGCCCTGAGTACCAGGCCATAGAGCCCTGAGTACCAGGCCATTGGGACCTGATGGAGGGACAATAGAGCCCTGAGTACCAGGCCATAGAGCCCTGAGTACCAGGCCATTGGGACCTGATGGAGGGACAATAGAGCCCTGAGTACCAGGCCATTGGGACCTAATGGAGGGACAATAGAGCCCTGAGTACCAGGCCATTGGGACCTAATGGAGGGACAATAGAGCCCTGAGTACCAGGCCATTGGGACCTAATGGAGGGACCATAGAGCCCTGAGTACCAGGCCATTAGGACCCGATGGAGGGACAATAGAGCCTTGAGTACCAGGCCATTAGGATCTGATGGAGGGACAATAGAGCCCTGAGTACCAGGCCATTGGGACCTGATGGAGGGACAATAGAGCCCTGAGTACCAGGCCATTAGGACCCGATGGAGGGACAATAGAGCCCTGAGTACCAGGCCATTAGGACCCGATGGAGGAACATTAGCTAGTTGGGTACGTCTAACATATGCCCTGAGTACATAAGAGGAGATTACCATGACTCAACGGTCACATGGAATTTTACTGCAGTCATGACTCATCATAATACGGCCACCGCAACAGCCCTAATCATCAAACCACTAACACAATTTGATTTGGTGAAAATCTGTTGTTTGGACCTAACTTGCTTGCCACTTTTTCCATCTTCCTTGACAGACTCCATGAAATGGTGACCCTCTAAACCTAAATATTTGGTCAAAGGATTCATTTTGTGAACGGTTCTTGAAAACAAGGGCGGCAAAACGGACCTCTTTTGGCTCAACTTACCCCACTCCTCCCCTTTGATCTAGTCAGTTTGGTGTCAATATGAATAGTGGACTGAACTTTGAACTCTGTCAACATTTAGTTCAGCTTTGTGACATTCACCCAAACTGATGGTTAGCACACAGCTCATATTGACTGAATCAATAATTAGTGAACTATCATGGAATACATTATATGAATCTGCAAGGGGTCAATGCACCCTGGTCCTTTTTAGGCTGGGTTATAGCCTAAAAATGTGTGTGTGTCTCTGTGTGTGTGTGTGTGTGTGTGTATCTCTGTGTGTGTGTGTGTGTATCTCTCTCTCTGTGTGTGTGTGTTGTTGTGTGTTGCAGTGTGTAGTCTGTGGATGCAGCAAGGGAGTAGGGTCTCCCAGTCAGTTAGACAGAGAGACAGGAGGGGATGGTGTCCTGACAGACCAGAGTACCCACTCTGCTCTGACCACCAGTGGGTGAGTCACACAGACACACACACACACACACACACACACACACACACACACACACACACACACACACACACACACACACACACACACACACACCTTCATCAATCTACACACATTATCCCATAATGACATCACAATACCCCATAGTGACATCACAATAGCCCATATAATGACATCACAATACCCCATAATGACATCACAATACCCCATAATGACATCACAATAGCCCATATCATGACATCACAATAGCCCATATAATGACATCACAATACCCCATGATGACATCACAATACCCCATCACAACAAAGCAAGAAACTGTTTTTTAGAATTTTTTGCAAATGTATTAACAATTAAAAAGTGAAATATCACCTTTCCATAAGTATTCAGACTCTTTACTCAGTACTTTGTTGAAGCACCTTTGGCAGTGATTACAGACTCAAGTCTTCTTGGATATGACGCTACAAGATTGGCACACCTGTATTTGGGGAGTTCCTCCCATTCTTCTCTACAGATCCTCTCAAGCTCTCTCAGGTTGGATGGGGAGTGTCGCTGCACAGCTATTTTCAGGTCTCTCCAGAGATGTTTGATCGGGTTCAAGTCCGACCTCTGGCTGGGCCACTCAAGGACATTCAGAGACTTGTCCCGAAGCCACTTATGTGTTGTCTTGGCTGTGTGCTTTGGGTCGTTGTCCTGTTGCCCCAGTCTGAGGTCCTGAGCACTCTGGAACAGGTTTTCATCAAGGATCTCTCTGTTCTTTGCTCCATTCATCTTTCCCTCGATTCTGATTAGTCTCCCAGTCCCTGCTGCTGAAAAACATCCCCACAGCATGATGCTGCCACCACCATGCTTCACCGTAGGGATGGTGCCAAGTTTCCTCCAGATGAGATGCTTGGCATTCAGGCCAAAGAGTTCAATCTGGGTTTCATCAGACCAGAGAATCTTGTTTCTCATGGTTTCAGTCTTTAGGTGCCTTTCGGCAAACTCCAAGTGGGCTGTCATGTGCCTTTTATTGAGGAGTGGCTTCCGTCTGGCTACGCTACTATAAAGGCCTGATTGGTGGAGTGATGCAGAGATGGTTGTCCTTCTGGAAGGTTCTCCCATCTCCACAGAGGAACCCTGGAGCTCTGTCAGAGTGACCATCGGGTTCTTGGTCACCTCCCTGACCAAGGCCCTTCTCCTCTGATTGCTGTTTGGCCGGGCGGCCAGCTCTAGGAGGAGTATTGGTGGTTCCAAACTTCTTCCATTTAAGAATGATGGAGGCCACTGTGTTCTTGGAGACATTCAATGCTGCAGAAATGTTTTGGTACCCTTCCCCAAGATCTGTGCCTAGACACAATCCTGACTCGGAGCTATATAGACAATTCATTCGACCTCATGGGTTAGTTTTTGCTCTGACGTGCACCGTCAACTGTGGGACCTTATATAGACAGGTGTGTGCCTTTCCAAATCATGTCCAATCAATTGAATTCACCACAGGTGGACTCCAATCAAGTTGTGGAAACATCTCAAGGATGATCAATGGAAAGAGGATGCTCCTGAGCGCAATTTCGAGTCTCATAGCAAATACTGAATACTTATGTAAATAAGGTATTCCTGTTTTTGATTTTTAATACATTTGCAAATAATTGTAAAAAAAACTGTTTTTTGCTTTGTCATTATGGGGTATTGTGTGTAGATTGGTGTGGATTTAAAAGGCTGTAACTTAACAAAAATGTAGAAAAAGTCAAGGGGTCTGAATACTTTCTGAATGCACCATACACAAACACAACTTAGACCAAAGTCGGTGAGACACAGCCCATCTGACCTGATGAAATTACTAAAATCAATCCATTCCTGAACTTATTGATAACTTACTGATAATGTTAAAGAGGTTACTAACACACTCACGATATAGCTAAGGCCACCACAACCAAACTCAACACCAAATGTATACACGATTGATAATACATATGTACTGACATATTTGTGTATATCCGAAACAGTATACACTGCATGTGTCTGTAGGAATCCAAGTGTCCGTCGGGCTACAGGCAACAAGGCCAGATGAAGCAGACAGAGAGATGGACAATTGATCAATATAACCTTATCGAATCAATCAGTAGCCATAATCAATAAATAACTTCTTGATAATGTCCACAGGAGTCCAGCTGTCCGTCTGGCTGCAGACTACAGGGTCTGGTGGAGCAGACAGAGAGACAGACGGAGGGCAGACTGAGGGACATCTGTGAGAGGAGACAGAGGTATACTGATTGATTTGATTTGTAAGTGTTAAAAATCTCAGTGTTAAGTAAGGTAAAGAAAATGTGTCAATGTGTCAACGTTCATGTAAAAAACATAGATATTGAAACAATTGTAAAAAAAAAAAATCTACCTGCAATAGAGCATGCTGGGAAATATGATAATATTGGGCGTGGTTAAACTGGTTATTAACACCAGCACTTGGGGTTCTTTTACACCGCTGAGTGTTAATTGCTGCAGGTTGATATTTAGAACAGTTTGTTTTTAATAACTATTTTTCTTATATTCTTATTCTTATACTACACAAAGATAAATAACTTACATTTTATTTCTAAACTAATCCAATCAGTAAAGGGTTGGAGGTATTGTTCCAGTTTAGATGGATTAGGTAGTCTTGTAAGTGAAGTCTTGGAACCGTTTGCAGTCATTCTGAAATCAGGCTGTGGGTAATAAAAAATACAAGTTGGTTGGCTGTTCTCCCTAGCTGGATTCTGATAAGAATTACAAAACACCACACTACAGCATCTTAATGTGGCTTGCAGGTATGATGTTTAATTGTTTTGGTCATGCAGCCAGGGGCCTTAAGCGACCGCTTATATCGCTTATAGCTGGAACCGCCCTAGAACCGCCCTAGAACCTGCCTAGAACCGGCCTAGAACTGGCCTAGAACCGGCCTAGAACCGCCCTAGAAGTGGCCAAGAACCGCCCTAGAACTGCCCTAGAAGCGGCCAAGAACCGCCCTAGAAGCGCCCTAGAAGCGCCCTAGAAGCGCCCTAGAAGCACCCTAGAAGCGGCCAAGAACCGCCATAGAACCACCCTAGAAGCAGCCAAGAACCACCCTAGAACCGCCGCTGAGGTGGTCTAGAACCGCGCTAGAACCTCCCTAGAACCGCCCTAGAAGCGGCCTAGAACCGGCCTAGAACCGCCCTAGAACCGCCCTAGAAGTGGTCTAGAACCGCCCTAGAACCACCCTAGAACCGCCCTAGAAGTGGTCTAGAACCGCCCTAGAAGCGGTCTAGAACTGCCCTAGAACTGCCCTAGAAGTGGTCTAGAACCGCCCTAGAACCGGCCTAGAAGTGGCCTAGAACCGGCCTAGAACCGGCCTAGAAGCGGCATAGAACCGGCCTAGAACCGGTCTAGAACCGGCCTTGACAAGCAGCAGTAGTTCCGGTGTTGTTCGTCGCTGATTATTTGGACGAATCACAATTTTGCAGATGTTAGTATCTTTCGACATTTCAGAAAAGGGAGGGGACATTGGCCCTTAACTTACTCCTCATTCCGGTTCCGTTCCTCATTCTAGGATCTCCTCGTTCTAGGATCTCCTCATTCCGGTTCCTCTCCTCATTCTAGGATCTCCTCGTTCTAGGATCTCCTCGTTCTAGGATCTCCTCATTCCGGTTCCGTTCCTCGTTCTAGGATCTCCTCGTTCTAGGATCTCCTCATTCCGGTTCCGTTCCTCGTTCTAGGATCTCCTCGTTCTAGGATCTCCTCGTTCCGGTTCCTCTCCTCATTCTAGGATCTCCTCGTTCTAGGATCTCCTCGTTCTAGGATCTCCTCATTCCGGTTCCTCTCCTCATTCTAGGATCTCCTCGTTCTAGGTTCTCCTCGTTCTAGGATCTCCTCGTTCTAGGATCTAATCGTTCTAGGATCTCCTCATTCCGGTTCCTCTCCTCATTCTAGGATCTCCTCATTCTAGGATCTCCTCATTCCGGTTCCTCTCCTCATTCCGGTTCCGCTCCTCGTTCTAGGATCTCCTCATTCTAGGATCTCCTCATTCTAGGATCTCCTCATTCCGGTTCCTCTCCTCGTTCTAGGATCTCCTCGTTCTAGGATCTCCTCGTTCCGGTTCCGCTCCTCATTTTAGGATCTCCTCATTCTAGGATCTCCTCGTTCTAGGATCTCCTCGTTCTAGGATCTCCTCATTCCGGTTTCTCTCCTCATTCTAGGATCTCCTCGTTCTAGGATCTCCTCGTTCTAGGATCTAATCGTTCTAGGGTCTCCTCGTTCTAGGATCTCCTCATCTCCTCGTTCTAGGATCTCCTCATTCTAGGATCTCCTTATCTCCTCATCTCCTCATTCTAGGATCTCCTCATTTCCTCATCTCTTCTCTCAACACGTATGGACCCAGAACTTCATTGAGCAGCTGATCAATTACGTGAGACTTTAGTTCTGGGTTAACTGAGATTAAACCTAGTTAAACATATTACATGTTGTGAAAGTTAAAGCTGAGAAACGTTCCTACAGGTACGAGGACGCGGCTACAGCATCCATGGTGACCACCACACACATCTACAATATCAACCGCAAGGCCATCGTCAAGACACACAGTAGGTGACAACACCTCCAATAGATCTATCAATCAATGTCTGTCTGTCTGTCCATCTACCAACCAGGCCGTCGATCTTTCTACAGTATCTATCTATCAATCGATGTCTGTTTGTCTGTTTGTCTGTTCGTCTGTCCGTCTACCAACCAAGCCATCGATCTTTCTACAATATCTATCAATCAAATGCCTTCCATCTGTTTTTCTCTCTGCTCTCCTTCACTCTTCCCTCCATCTTCGGTTTTGATTGATTGATTGTGACTACAGTGTCTGAGCTGAGGTACGTGGAGTTTGCTGAGGGGTTGGCTAGGAACCTGACATCGCTAAAGAAACGGTCGGCTGCGTTGTTACGGAAACTGAAGGAGCAGCGAAGCAACGTCCAGAAACAGATAGAGGACATGTACCGGCAAGAGGTGAGAGTCTTAGAGAGTTAAGAGTCAGATTTGGAGAGTTAATAGTTACTTAGGGAGTTAAGAGTCAGATTTAGAGAGTTAAGAGTCAGACTTAGAGAGTTAAGAGTCAGATTTAGAGAGTTAAGAGTCAGACTTAGAGAGTTAAGAGTCAGATTTAGAGAGTTAAGAGTCAGACTTAGGGAGTTAAGAGTCAGATTTAGAGAGTTAAGAGTCAGACTTAGAGAGTTAAGAGTCAGACTTAGGGAGTTAAGAGTCAGACTTAGAGAGTTAAGAGTCAGACTTAGGGAGTTAAGAGTCAGATTTAGAGAGTTAAGAGTCAGATTTAGAGAGTTAAGAGTCAGACTTAGAGAGTTAAGAGTCAGATTTAGAGAGTTAAGAGTCAGACTTAGAGAGTTAAGAGTCAGACTTAGAGAGTTAAGAGTCAGACTTAGAGAGTTAAGAGTCAGACTTAGAGAGTTAAGAGTCAGACTTAGGGAGTTAAGAGTCAGATTTAGAGAGTTAAGAGTCAGACTTAGAGAGTTAAGAGAGACTTAGGGAGTTAAGAGTCAGACTTAGAGAGTTAAGAGTCAGATTTAGAGAGTTAAGAGTCAGATTTAGAGAGTTAAGAGTCAGACTTAGAGAGTTAAGAGTCAGATTTAGAGAGTTAAGAGTCAGACTTAGAGAGTTAAGAGTCAGATTTAGAGAGTTAAGAGTCAGACTTAGGGAGTTAAGAGTCAGATTTAGAGAGTTAAGAGTCAGACTTAGAGAGTTAAGAGTCAGACTTAGGGAGTTAAGAGTCAGACTTAGAGAGTTAAGAGTCAGACTTAGGGAGTTAAGAGTCAGATTTAGAGAGTTAAGAGTCAGATTTAGAGAGTTAAGAGTCAGACTTAGAGAGTTAAGAGTCAGATTTAGAGAGTTAAGAGTCAGACTTAGAGAGTTAAGAGTCAGACTTAGAGAGTTAAGAGTCAGACTTAGAGAGTTAAGAGTCAGACTTAGAGAGTTAAGAGTCAGACTTAGGGAGTTAAGAGTCAGATTTAGAGAGTTAAGAGTCAGACTTAGAGAGTTAAGAGAGACTTAGGGAGTTAAGAGTCAGACTTAGAGAGTTAAGAGTCAGACTTAGGGAGTTAAGAGTCAGATTTAGAGAGTTAAGAGTCAGATTTAGAGAGTTAAGAGTCAGACTTAGAGAGTTAAGAGTCAGATTTAGAGAGTTAAGAGTCAGACTTAGAGAGTTAAGAGTCAGATTTAGAGAGTTAAGAGTCAGACTTAGAGAGTTAAGAGTCAGACTTAGGGAGTTAAGAGTCAGATTTAGAGAGTTAAGAGTCAGACTTAGAGAGTTAAGAGTCAGACTTAGAGAGTTAAGAGTCAGACTTAGGGAGTTAAGAGTCAGATTTAGAGAGTTAAGAGTCAGACTTAGAGAGTTAAGAGTCAGACTTAGAGAGTTAAGAGTCAGACTTAGGGAGTTAAGAGTCAGACTTAGAGAGTTAAGAGTCAGACTTAGGGAGTTAAGAGTCAGATTTAGAGAGTTAAGAGTCAGACTTAGAAAGTGAAAGGGAAACTTCACAATGTTTAAACTTCATTGGAAACACGTATCTTTCTCTATGTCTTTTACTACAAAACATAGAAACACGAAAATGTTCACATATATTGGTGTTGCCGTGGTGCTGGAGATGATATGAAGGTAATAAATGTACTTAGAGGCCCAGTTTGTTGTTTGAGATTAAGCCTAGTCTAGTACTAGTAGAGCCTAGTCTAGTACTAGTAGAGCCTAGTCTAGTACTAGTAGAGCCTAGTCTAATACTAGTAGAGCCTAGTCTAGTACTAGTAGAGCCTAGTCTAGTACTAGTAGAGCCTAGTCTAGTACTGTTAGAGCCTAGTCTAGTACTAGTAGAGCCTAGTCTAGTACTAGTAGAGCCTAGTCTAGTACTAGTAGAGCCTAGTCTAGTACTAGTAGAGCCTAGTCTAGTACTAGTAGAGCCTAGTCTAGTACTAGTAGAGCCTTGTCTAGTACTGTTAGAGCCTAGTCTAGTACTAGTAGAGCCTAGTCTAGTACTAGTAGAGCCTAGTCTAGTACTAGTAGAGCCTAGTCTAGTACTGTTAGAGCCTAGTCTAGTACTAGTAGAGCCTAGTCTAGTACTGTTAGAGCCTAGTCTAATACTAGTAGAGCCTAGTCTAGTACTAGTAGAGCCTTGTCTAGTACTATTAGAGACATCTGAAAATCTGTGGAGGTGCTTGTGTCATTTTGCTAGTCTACCTTTAATGTGTCCAGGAAAGTTCTGGGTAATTTCAAGGCATGCAGTCCATTTCGGAAAGTATTCAGACCTGTTGACATTTTCCACATTTTATTACATTACCGCCTTATTCTGAAATGGATTAAATAGTTTTTTCACCTGATCAATCCACACACAATACCCCATAATGACATCACAATACCCCATAATGACATCACAATAACCCATAATGATGAAGAAAAAGTAGGTTTTTAGACATTTTTGCAAATTTATGTAAATGTGATATTTAAGTTTTTTTTTATTTTATACATTTGCCCAAAAATTTACAAAAAAACCCAATGCAATCAATTTTAGAATAAGGCTGTGACGTAACAATGTGGAAAAAGTTAAGGAGTCTGAATACTTTCAGAATGCACTGTAGATTTTCATCATATCACATTCACCCATAAACTCCATTCAGTGCTCATGAAGGAAAAGAGATGAGGAAAGGAGGTGAGGAAAGGAGATGAGGATAAGAGATTAGGAAAGTAGGAAAGGAGATGAGGATAGGAGATAAGGACATGAGATGAGGATAGGGGGATGAGGATAGGAGATGAGGAGATGAAGAAATGAGATGAGGATAGGAGATGAGGATAGGAGATGAGGAGATTAGGAAATTAGATGAGGATAGGAGATGAGGATAGGAGATGAGGACAGGAGATGAGGATAGGAGATGAGGATAGGAGATGAGGAGATTAGGAAATTAGATGAGGATAGGAGATGAGGATAGGAGATGAGGACAGGAGATGAGGATAGGAGATGAGGATAGGAGATGAGGAGATTAGGAAATTAGATGAGGATATGAGATGAGGATAGGAGATGAGGACAGGAGATGAGGACAGGAGATGAGGAGATGAGATGAAGATAAGAGATGAGGATAGGAGATGAGGATATCAGATTAGGAGAGGAGATGTGGAAAGGAGACGAGGAAAAGAGATGAGGAATGGAGATGAGGAAGGGAGATGAGGAAAGGAGATGAGGATAGTTGAATATCAATGCCTTATGACACACACCTGTTGTGTCAGTGACTATTGATCTCTCTGATTTTGAGGTAAACTCTGCCACAGCTAACCTTGACTCATATGACAAACATGGGGTTGTATCCCAAATGACTCCCTGTTCCCTATCTAGTGCACTACAACCTGGTCAAAAGTAATGCACTGGATAGGGAACAGGGAGCCATTTGGGACACAACCATGATCCTCTCCAACCTCATCCCACCAGTCAAGGTCCTCTAGTGCTTACCTAAGAGCTTTGGTCAAATCCTAACGGTTTACTCCTCTAACTGTGTCCCTGTGTTTCTCTGCAACACGTCAGATGGACGTTGACCATTGGCTGAGTCTGAAACAGCACCCTGTTCTCTACACAGTGTACAATTGACCAGGGGGCGTCGTGTGTCTCTGATGTAGGATGAGCCCCGTTCTACATTTAATCTTATTCATTATTACGGTCCGTCTGGCTGCAGACTACAAGGCCAGATGAAGCAATTGACCAGGGGGCGTCGTGTGTCTCTGATGTAGGATGAGCCCCGTTCTACATTTAATCTTATTCATAATTACGGTTTCAAATTTTCTAAACTGATCCTAAATCAGAACTCCTGCGCTTGATAAACCACCGCTCACTTATTCGTATGGCCCCATAGCATTATGAAGGTAATAGGGTGCCATATGGCCCCATAGCATTATGAAGGTAATAGGGTGTCATATGGCCCCATAGCATTATGAAGGTAATAGGGTGCCATATGGCCCCATAGCATTATGAAGGTAATAGGGTGTCATATGGCCCCATAGCATTATGAAGGTAATAGGGTGCCATATGGCCCCATAGCATTATGAAGGTAATAGGGTGCCATATGGCCCCATAGCATTATGAAGGTAATAGGGTGCCATATGGCCCCATAGCATTATGAAGGTAATAGGGTGCCATATGGCCCCATAGCATTATGAAGGTAATAGGGTGCCATATGGCCCCATAGCATTATGAAGGTAATAGGGTGCCATATGGCCCCATAGCATTATGAAGGTAATAGGGTGTCATATGGCCCCATAGCATTATGAAGGTAATAGGGTGTCATATGGCCCCATAGCATTATGAAGGTAATAGGGTGCCATATGGCCCCATAGCATTATGAAGGTAATAGGGTGTCATATGGCCCCATAGCATTATGAAGGTAATAGGGTGTCATATGGCCCCATAGCATTATGAAGGTAATAGGGTGCCATATGGCCCCATAGCATTATGAAGGTAATAGGGTGCCATATGGCCCCATAGCATTATGAAGGTAATAGGGTGCCATA
This sequence comes from Brachymystax lenok tsinlingensis, assembly GCA_030435695.1. NCBI lineage: Eukaryota > Metazoa > Chordata > Actinopteri > Salmoniformes > Salmonidae > Brachymystax > Brachymystax lenok. The sequence goes on from CM059798.1 coordinate 25,640,800, forward strand.
TGGCCCCATAGCATTATGAAGGTAATAGGGTGCCATATGGCCCCATAGCATTATGAAGGTAATAGGGTGCCATATGGCCCCATAGCATTATGAAGGTAATAGGGTGTCATTTCGGACGCAGCCTCTGTGGGTTGCATAGGTGGCCCTGGTCAAAAGTAGTGCACTATGTAGGGAACCTCTGTTCACTCTGTGTTTCTCCTCTCTGTACCCTAGGTGGACGTTGACATCAAACTGCGCTCCTGTCAGGGATCATGCAAAAGGTCCTTTGCTTTCCGTATCGACCACGACAGCTACGGGTCGCTAGACAATCAGATGACCCTATTCGGTAACACTGCCGAGCATCCTCTTAAGGACATCGCTAAGATCAAACTACAGCCAGTGGATGTCGGTCCCCCGCCGTCGACCGCCTATAAAACCATCCCCATGGTCCAGAAGGAACTCCTGACCCAGTTCGAGGACCTAGAACAGAACCATGTGGTTCTAGAAGAGGTTCTAGAAGAAACGGAATGCCCGGGTTCTGAAAGGGAGAGAGGAAAAAGGGGAAGCAGGCGTTCTAGAATGTAAATAATAAGCTAAGATAGAGAGATGTCTGCCTCTCTGTGATATCTTGGTTAGGTTCTGATGGATATGTTATTACGAATATATTGGGTCATATTTTAACCTTTTAACTTATAATAAAGGACTGCTGTTTGACTTTATTTATTTTATTTACAGCCACGGGAAGCAGGGGTGTTGAGGGTGCTTCACTGGGGTTATACTATGGTCTCCCGAGTGGCGCAGGGGTCTGAGACACTGCATCTCAGTGCAAGAGGCATCACTGCAGACTCCCTGGTTCAACTCCAGGCTGCCTCATGTCTGGCTGTGATTGGGTGTCCCACAGGGACAATTGGCCCAGCGTTTTCCAGGTTTGGCCGAGGTAGTAGGCTGTCATTGTAAATAAGAATTTGTTCTTGACTAGTTAAATAAAAATAAATACTACTCCTGTCACAGAGGATAAAAATATACAGCAGTGTGGGAAGAAAACATTCTGTCAGCACTCCCTTGACAAAGAGATTCTCACCAGCACAAAAAAATCTTCATGCGGTCCATATGTATATTATTATATACCTCTGCATTGGTGGATCAAGGAATCACCCGGATCGAGGAATCACCCGCAGCAAGAGCGACATCATTGATATATACATACTCCTTTCTTATTGGCTAGAAAGTCATTCTAGAATGTACATTAAACCAGATAATGGAAAAGATATTGGGACACCTTGCAGTAATTTATTTTATAATTTATTTTATTTCCCCTTTATTTAACCAGGTAGTTCTATCTGATGTCATAATACAGGTAGGCCAGTTGAGAACAAGTTCTCATTTACAACTGCGACCTGGCCAAGATAAAGCAAAGCAGTTCAACACAAACAACACAGAGTTACACATGGAGTAAACAAACGTACAGTCAATAACACAATAGAAAAAAGTATATGTACAGTGTGTGCAAATGGCGTAAGGAGGTAAGGCAAGTTAGCAAATTAACACTGGAGTGATAGATGTGCAGATGATGATGTGCAAGTAGAAATGCTGGTGTGCAAAAGAGCAAAAAGTAAATAAAAACAATATGGGGATGAGGTAGGTAGTTCGGTGGGCTATTTACAGATGGACTGTGTACAGCTGCAGCGATCGGTAACTGCTCAGATAGCTGATGCTTAAAGTTAGCCTTCGTCATTGATTCGTAACCTTGGTGTCTTATTCGATTCAACTCTATCTTTTGGCTCTCACATTTCTTCTCTTGTTAAAAACTCTTTTTTCCATCTTTGTAATATTGCTCGTCTCCGATCTTCTCTCACTTTAGCTGATGCTGAAACTCTAATTCATACATTAATCACTTCACGCTTGGACTATTGCAATGCCTTACTTCTTGGTCTTCCCAAAAAACTTATTGCAAGATTACAGTATGTTCAAAACTCAGCAGCAAGAGTTCTCACCTCCACTAGGCGCTCTGCTCACATCACTCCTCTGCTTCATGACCTTCACTGGCTACCTGTGGCATCACGTATCCACTTTAAGGTATTGCTTCTAACTTTTAAAGCATTAAATGGTCTTGCTCCCCAATATCTCTCTGACTTACTCTATCCTTACCGCCCTGCTCGGTCCCTTAGATCAGCTGAACTTGGTTTGTTGACCGTCCCTCGTTTCCGGTTGTCCACTGTAGGTGGGAGGTCATTTGGTGTTAATGCTCCTAAATTATGGAATTCACTACCTCTTACACTACGCAATACCTCATCCGTGAGTGCATTCAAGATCCAGTTGAAAACATATCTGTTTGACATGCATTTTGGGTAGTGTGTATCCTATGTGACTGCGATGTATGTGTGTGTGTTCTGAATGTATTGTAATGTGCAATGTAAAGCGACCTTGAGCTATGGAAAGGCGCTATATAAATAAAACTTCTTCTTCTTCTTCTTCTTGAAGGAGATAGAGGTCTCAAACTTCAGCAATTTTTGAAATTTGTTCCAGTCATTGGCAGCAGAATACTGGAAGGAAAGGCAGCCAAAGGAGGTGTAGGCTTTGGGGATGACCTGATGGAGCGCGTGCTACGGGTGGGTGTTGTTATGGTGACCAGTGAGCTGAGATAAGGAGGAGCTTTACCTAGCAAAGACTTATAGATGACCTGGAGCCAGTGGGTCTGGTAACGAATATGTAGCGAGGGCCAGCCGACGAGAGCGTACAGGTCGCAGTGGTGGGTAGTATATGGGGCTTTGGTGACAAAATGGATGGCACTGTGATAGACTGCATCCAGTTTGCTGAGTAGAGTGTTGGAGGCTATTTTGTAAATGACATCGCCGAAGTCGAGGATTGGTAGGATAGTCAGTTTTACGAGGGTATGTTTGGCAACGTGAGTCGAAGGAGGCTTTGTTGCGAAATAGAAAGCTGATTCTGGATTTAATTTTGGATTGGAGATGTTTAATATGAGTCTGGAAGGAGAGTTTACAGTCTAACCAGACACCTAGATATTTGTAGTTGTCCACATATTCTAAGTAAGAACCGTCCAGAGTAGTGATGCTTGTCGGGCGGGCGGCGATCAGTTGAAGTAGTTTTACTGCCAACAGCTCCGCGCAACCCCTGTAGCTACTTGCCCTGCAAATTCTTGCCCAAGCCTCCCCAGCTTCTCCTTCACACAAATCTAGATAGCAGACATTCTGAAAGAGCTGCAAAACCTGGACCCGTACAAATCAGCTGGTCTAGACAATCTGGACCCTCTCTTTCTAAAACTATCCACCGCCATTGTTGCAACTCCCATTACCAGTCTGCTCAACCTCTCTTTCGTATCGTCCGAGATCCCTAAAGATTGGAAAGCTGCCGCGGTCATCCCCCTCTTCAAAGGGGGGTGACACTCTAGAACCAAACTGTTACAGACCTCTTGGGGTAGCCAGGAGGAAAGCATGGCCAGCCGTAGAGAAATGCTTATTGAAATTCTCGCTTATCGTGGATTTATCGGTGGTGACAGTGTTTCCTATCCTCAGTAAAGTGGGCAGCTGATAGGAGGTGATCTTATTCTCCATGGACTTAACAGTGTCCCAAACCTTTTTGGAGTTAGAGCTACAGGATGCAGGATTATTTAAGATGGTGAGGAAATTACTATTAAATAACGACCAGGCATCCTCTACTGACGGGATGAGGTCAATATCCTTCCAGGATACCCGGGCCAGGTCGATTAGAAAGGCCTGCTCGCAGAAGTGTTTTAGGGAGCGTTTGACAGTGATAAGGGGTGGTCGTTTGACCGCAAACCCATTACGGACGCAGGCAACGAGGCAGTGATCGCTGAGATCCTGATTGAAAACAGCAGAGGTGTATTTGAAGGGCAAGTTGGTCAGGATAATATCTATGAGGGTGCCCATGTTTGCGGATTTAGGGTTGTACCTGGTGGGTTCATTGATAATTTGTGTGAGATTGAGGGCATCTAGCTTAGATTGTAGGACTGCCAGGGTGTTAAGCATATCCCAGTTTAGGTCACCTAACAGAACGACCTCTGAAGATAGATGGGGGTCAATCAATTCACACATGGTGTCCAGGGCACAGCTGGGAGCTGAGGGGGGTCTGTAACAGGCGGCAACAGTGAGAGACTTATTTCTGTAGAGATACATTTTTTAAATTAGAAGCTCGAACTGTTTGGGCATAGACCTGGAAAGTATGACAGAACTCTGCAGGCTATCTCTGCAGTAGATTGCAACTCCTCCCCCTTTGGCAGTTCTATCTTGACGGAAAATGTCGTAGTTGGGGATGGAAATGTCCGAATCTTTGGTGGCCTGGCTCCAGGCTAGCTTCGGGGCTGGGCCACTCAGTAGCAGCTAGCTAGCTGGAAATGGAAGTTTAGTGTCATTATGCTGTCTAATCCTCCCTCATGTTTCTAGTTTAGTGTTGCTATGCTGTCAAATCCTCCCTCATGTTTCTAGTTTAGTGGAGCTATGCTGTCCAATCCTCCCTCATGTTTCTAGTTTAGTGGAGCTATGCTGTCAAATCCTCCCTCATGTTTATAGTTTAGTGTCACTATGCTGTCAAATCCTCCCTCATGTTTCTAGTTTCACCAGCTGATTTCAGCTACTGATATTTTCTTATTTGATTGTCATATTAGCAGGTTTTCTAGGAGCAAACTATTCAGCTAGCTTCTAGCCTTGTGTTTGATTTGCAATGCGATCTCCTCGTAATGAACAGTATGAATTTGCTTATGTAAATGAAAATATTATTTGTAAATGTTTTATTTCCAAATGGAAGGGCCCCATTTACATGGACTGTCTCTTCTGTGTATAAAAGTTGACATAAAGAAAACATTCTCTCTCTATATATTCTGTATATCGCAATGTTTGTATTATTCTTTTTTACATTTTAAAGGTCCGTTAATACCATCCACATTCCAGGTAATGATCTCATGGCTGTGGGTAGATACAATGCTATTTTATTTAACTTTTAATTAACTAGGCAAGTCGGTTAAGAACAAATTCTTATTTACAATGACGGCCTACAAAAAGGCAAAAGGCATCCTGCGGGGACGAGGGATTAGACTAGGACAAAACACACTTCACGACAAGAGAGACACTACAAAAACGACTTAAAGAGAGACCTAAGACAACAACACAGCATGGTAGCAACACAACATGACAACACAGCACGGTAGCAACACAACATGACAACACAACATGGTAGCAACACAACATGACAACACAACATGGTAGCAACACAACATGGTAGTAACACAACATGACAACACAGCATGGTAGCAACACAACATGGTAGCAACACAACATGACAACACAACATGGTAGCAACACAACATGACAACACAACATGGTAGCAACACAACATGACAACACAGCATGGTAGCAACACAACATGACAACACAACATGGTAGCAACACAACATGACAACACAGCATGGTAGCAACACAACATGACAACACAACATGGTAGCAACACAACATGACAACACAACATGGTAGCAACACAACATGGTAGTAACACAACACGACAACACAGCATGGTAGCAACACAACATGACAACACAACATGGTAGCAACACAACATGACAACACAGCATGGTAGCAACACAACATGACAACACAACATGGTAGCAACACAACATGACAACACAACATGGTAGCAACACAACATGGTAGTAACACAACATGACAACACAGCATGGTAGCAACACAACATGACAACACAACATGGTAGCAACACAACATGACAACACAGCATGGTAGCAACACAACATGACAACACAACATGGTAGCACCACAACATGACAACACAACATGGTAGCAACACAACATGGTAGTAACACAACATGACAACACAGCATGGTAGCAACACAACATGGTAGCAACACAACATGACAACACAACATGGTAGCAACACAACATGACAACACAGCATGGTAGCAACACAACATGACAACAACATGGTAGCAACACAACATGGTAGCAGTACTAAACATGGTACAAACATTATTGGGCACAGACAACAGCACAAAGGGCAAGAAGGTAGAGACAACAATACATCACACAAAGCAGCCACAACTGTCAGTAAGAGAGTCCATGATTGAGACTTTGAATGAAGAGATTATAGATAAAACTGTCCAGTTTGAGTGTTTGTTGCAGCTCGTTCCAGTCGCCAGCTGCAGAGAACTGAAAAGAGGAGCGACCCAGGGATGTGTGTGCTTTGGGAACCTTTAACAGAATGTGACTGGCAGAACGGGTGTTGTATGTGGAGGACGAGGGCTGCAGTAGATATCTCAGATAGGGGGGAGTGAGGCCTAAGAGGGTTTTATAAATAAGCATCAACCAGTGGGTCTTGCGACGGGTATACAGAGATGACCAGTTTACAGAGGAGTATAGAGTGCAGTGATGTGTCCTATAAGGAGCGTTGGTGGCAAATCTAATGGCCGAACGGTAAAGAACATCTAGCCGCTAGAGAGCACCCTTACCTGCCGATCTATAAATGACGTCTGTAATCTAGCCTGGATAGGACGGTCTAAGTAATGACGATCAAACACACGATATAGGTTCCTCAGTATGTTTTTATTGAGTATAGTAAGGGACAGTCCTCTGCTAATATCTATTTGTATACTTTATACACACATATATGTATATATATACTTCTACATATACTTGCCCCAAAGCCACACACACACACACACAGTCACACACACACACACACACACACACACACACACACACACACACACACACACACACACACACACACACACACACACACACACACACACACACACACACACACACACACACACACACACACACACACACACACACACACGCCCCACAATCACTCACAGAAGAGCAACACATGCTGTTCCCGTGTGGCTCAGTTGTTAGCGCAACGCCAGGGATGTGGGTTCGATTCCCACAGGGGACCAGTATGATAACTGTATGCACTCACTACTGTAAGCCGCTCTGGATAAGACTGTCTGTTAAATGACTGAAATGTTACAATAGTGGTTTTTATCATGTTTTAAACTACTATTTTTTTTTTTTTTACATTCATTTTTTTTGCTGTTCAACTTTAAATACTTCAGTTCAGGCTTGTGACAGATCATTAAGATAACATCCTCTTTCTCATCTGCACTATTCTATTGCTCCCTCTTAAGTATCTTCTAAAAGCCTGTATATGTTTCCTGTATCCTCTAAAAGCCTGTATATGTTTCCTGTATCCTCTAAAAGCCTTTCTATGTTTCCTGTATCCTCTAAAAGCCTTTCTATGTTTCCTGTATCCTCTAAAAGCCTTTCTATGTTTCCTGTATCCTCTAAAAGCCTGTATATGTTTCCTGTGTCTTCTAAAAGCCTTTCTATGTTTCCTGTGTCTTCTAAAAGCCTTTCTATGTTTCCTGTATCCTCTAAAAGCCTTTCTATGTTTCCTGTATCCTCTAAAAGCCTGTATATGTTTCCTGTGTCTTCTAAAAGCCTTACTTAAGTCTTGTTTCCTGTTCCTTAGTATTTTACAGATTTAGAATCTGTTCTCTCACATCTGAAGACACTAGTGGAGTGTTTTCCAGTCCTGGTCCTGGTTTTTGTTTATGCCATAGCACTAACACGTGTGTCCCTCCCTGTGTGTGTGTCCCTGTGTGTGTGTCCCTGTGTGTCTACCGCGAGGCGAAGTAGGGCCTGATCTTCATGCAGATGGCTTTGAGAGAGTACCAGGATCCCTTCCAGTTCATCCACACCATACCATCGTCTGTCCCATGTTTTGCCATGTACCGGGTGTAAGCCCCACCCCAGTAGTAACGGCCGTTGGGATTGGCTGAGTGGCACCTGTTGTACCACCAGCCACCGCCGTCATCACGGGAGCACTGCTTGGACGGGTCACCTGGAGTCCTGTTAGAGGGAAGGGGAGATAGAGAGATGGGGATAGAGCGAGAAAGAGAGAGCGGTGGGGGGTGATAGAGCGAGAGAGAGAGAGAGAGAGAGAGAGAGAGAGAGAGAGAGAGAGAGAGAGAGAGAGATAGAGAGTTAGGAGAGAGAGAGTTAGGTTAATGTATCTTGACCCATTAGTTGTAATTTATTGACCAACCAATCGACCAGATAGGGGGGAGGTGAGAGATGCAGAGAGAGAGAGAGAGAACTGAATAAAGCCAAGAGAAAGAAAGAGAGAGACATCATCCCATACCAGTTATCGTTATCTCTGTCGTAGGTGCTGAACATCATTCCGTTGTGGATGGTCATGGTCCGGTTCTCTCCAGACAGCTCTGCAGCTCCCTCCAGCATCACGTTACCGGCTGTACCAGAGTAACCGTTGATCGCCATCACATATTTGGACGTCTCGCTCTACAATACATTGAGGAGTATTGTTTTTTATTTACAATATTTACATTTTGACAACAGCTGTGCAAAGTGCTTTAAAGTAATCCAACCTAGACCCCAGTTTGGGGAGTTTTGCTGCTTACGGTTCGGGGATTTAGGTTTGGGAAATATTAGCTCAGAAAGTATAGATTCTGTACCAGTCTGTCTGTTGCCTGTATAGTAAAGGTACTGTTACCTGTATAGTAAAGGTACTGTTACCTGTATAGTAAAGGTACTGTTACCTGTATAGTAAAGGTACTGTTACCTGTATAGTAAAGGTACTGTTACCTGTATAGTAAAGGTACTGTTACCTGTATAGTAAAGGTACTGTTACCTGTATAGTAAAGGTACTGTTACCTGTATAGTAAAGGTACTGTTACCTGTATAGTAAAGGTACTGTTACCTGTATAGTAAAGGTACTGTTACCTGTATAGTAAAGGTACTGTTACCTGTATAGTAAAGGTACTGTTACCTGTATAGTAAAGGTACTGTTACCTGTATAGTAAAGGTACTGTTACCTGTATAGTAAAGGTACTGTTACCTGTATAGTAAAGGTACTGTTACCTGTATAGTAAAGGTACTGTTGCCTGTATAGTAAAGGTACTGTTACCTGTATAGTAAAGGTACTGTTGCCTGTATAGTAAAGGTACTGTTACCTGTATAGTAAAGGTACTGTTACCTGTATAGTAAAGGTACTGTTACCTGTATGGTAAACTGTTTGTACCGGGCGTGGCTGTGTTACCTGTATGGTAAACTGTTTGTACTGGGCGTGGCTGTGTTACCTGTATGGTAAACTGTTTGTACCGGGCGTGGCTGTGTTACCTGTATGGTAAACTGTTTGTACTGGGCGTGGCTGTGTTACCTGTATGGTAAATTGTTTGTACCGGGCGTGGCTGTGTTACCTGTATGGTAAACTGTTTGTACCGGGCGTGGCTGTGTTACCTGTATGGTAAACTGTTTGTACTGGGCGTGGCTGTGTTACCTGTATGGTAAACTGTTTGTACCGGGTGTGGCTGTGTTACCTGTATGGTAAACTGTTTGTACTGGGCGTGGCTGTGTTACCTGTATGGTAAACTGTTTGTACTGGGCGTGGCTGTGTTACCTGTATGGTAAACTGTTTGTACTGGGCGTGGCTGTGTTACCTGTATGGCAAACTGTTTGTACTGGGCGTAGACCTTGTTGCCAGACCAATCCTCCATCTCCATGAGGACCTCAGTAGGACCCTGCTTGGTCAACTGACTGATGCGTTCGTTACCCAGCCAGTACTCCCCTTTCACGTGACACAGGACAAACACAGGGTCAGTGATATTATTTAACAATAGATTTTAATGAATGACAGTGGACAGCAGTATCCAATGTTACCTTAACCTGAATTGACTGATTTTAAATGTCATTGACCCCAGTAACTATTTACAGTTTTTTTACCATTTGTTTGGTCTCACCTGGAGTGTTGCAGTGTCCCTTCCCGACATCGAAGGCGATATTCCCGAAACCGCTGCGGTAGTTGTCCCAACGCCGGCCAAAGTCTACAGAACCGTCCTTCCTGTTCTGAATAGTGGTCCAACCTGGGAGGGGCGAGAGAGAGACGAAAGAGGAGGACAAGACATTCAGCAGACGGGTTAAGAGCAATTAGGGTTCAGTGCCTTGCTTAAAAGGGCAGAACGACAGATTTTCACCAAGACAATTCAGGGATTCGAACCAGCGACCTTTCGGGTTACTGGCCCAACACTCTTAACCACTAAACTAGGTGAATGGAGAACTGTCTATTGAGGGAATGTGAGAGGAAGTGAGGTTGAGAAGGAGGGAGGGACAGGCTGGTAGAAGAATAGAGTGAGAGGGAAAGGGAGCAGGGGTGGAGAGAGAGAGAGAAACACAATGACCCACCTCCATCCTGAGTGGTCTGGTCACAGTAGACCTTGTAGGGCTGGTAGAAGGAGTCAGGCTGGACCAGATACATCCCAGAATCCCTTCCTCCTTTCCTGTAGATATCCTCACACTCCTTACCTGGAGGAAGGAGAGACCACTTTAGTCTTATGTCCCAGGTGGGATCTGAACCCCGGTCTCCCACCTGGGACACCCTGGAGGGAAGGAGAGACCAGTTTAGTCTTATGTCCCAGGTGGGATCTGAACCCCAGTCTCCCACCTGGGAAACCCTGGAGGAATGAGAGACCAGTTTAGTCTTATGTCCCAGGTGGGATCTGAACCCCGGTCTCCCACCTGGGAAACCCTGGAGGAAGGAGAGACCAGTTTAGTCTTATGTCCCAGGTGGGATCTGAACCCCGGTCTCCCACCTGGGAAACCCTGGAGGGAAGGTCAGGGAGAGGAAGGAGAGACCAGTTTAGTCTTATGTCCCAGGTGGGGTGGGATCTAGCCTGGGAAACCGTCTTAACATTAGGCCAAGAGAAGATTTGCCTATTGGGCCGAGGGTGACAGGGGTTTTGAAGTAGAAGGCATTGCTACCTCTTTACGAGAGCATGAATCTGACTCACCTCCGCTACATTTCCACCCACAAAACCACCCACCAACACCCACATACAGAACCACCCACCCCCGATCCAGAGAACCGCCCCTCCCCGCCCACAGAACCGCCCAAAGTCTTCATCCTCACCAGAGACAACAGGTATGGGGCAGGAGACGGTGCACGGCTCCTTGCATTCGTCTCTCTGGGCCAGGATCGCCTTCTCCACTCTGTGAATCTTCAAGCGGATCTTGTCCAGGACTCCTTGCAGTATCCTGTGGTTTAGACGAACAAGGAGAACAAGCAGAAGAAGAAAACAGATATTATGAATTATTCCATACCAGACACACACACTGCACTGCCTTGGCAGCATCTGCGCACAGCTGCGCACACACACACACACACTCGCACGCACGCACACACACACACTCTCACACACACACTCACTCACTCACACTCACACGCAAACACACACACACACACACACACATGCAAACACACACCTGATGTTAGATGGGAACACGGTGTCTATAGCCTCCTTTGCATAGACATGCTGGGTCTCCAAGTCATCTGTGTACTGACTCACCAGGTCACCGTTCTCTGTAGAGGAGAGAGGGGAGAGAGAGGGGCGAGAGAGGAGAGAGAGGGGAGAGAGAGGGGAGAGAGAGGGGCAAGAGAGGGGAGAGAGAGGGGCGAGAGAGGGACGAGAGAGAGGGGCGAGAGGGAGAGAGAGGGGAGAGAGAGAGGGCGAGAGAGGGGAGAGAGAGGGGCGAGAGAGGGGCGAGAGAGGGAGAGAGCGGGGAGAGAGCGGGGAGAGAGAGGGGCGAGAGAGGGGAGAGAGCGGGGAGAGAGAGGGGCGAGAGAGGGGCGGAAGTGAGGGAGGGAGGAGGGGGGTGTGAGGGCTAAGGCAGGGATTCTTAACCTCGTTTAAACCATAACATCTCACAGACAAGCGGTATCACCGCGTGTTTGTCTTCTCCATCTTACCGTTGCTGACCAGCTGTCTCTCTCTCAGTGCGGAGGACATGCCGTCTACGTAGTTATAGATGTCGTTAGAGGATCTGGACAGGTCGTCCACATTTTTCTGCATCCGCCTGACTTCCTCTTTCACGTTCCTCTCTTGTTTCAGTACGGCCGTCTTCAGCTCACAGCCCGTAGGACACAGCACCCCCTATAGGGCCGGAGGAGGACGGAAACACTGGATAATGTAGATGCTAAGGAAAAATGTTTCCGCTGCGACCGTCAGGATCTCTGTGGTAGAGATGGTAGGTGCTAACGCTAAGGATTTAAAAACACAAGGGACTGCATGATTATCTACACTTGATCAATCAATGTGATCAATGGAGAGAGAGGCTGGATTAATGTAATTGATGTGATCAGTGGAGAGAGGCTGGATTAATGTAATTGATGTGATCAGTGGAGAGAGGCTGGATTAATGTAATTGATGTGATCAGTGGAGAGAGGCTGGATTAATGTAATGTTCAGAATATACAACCTAACACCTCCCCATCTGTACAGAATATACAACCTAACACCTACCCATCTGATCAGAATATACAACCTAACACCTCCCCATCTGTTCAGGATATACAACCTAACACCTCCCCATCTGTTCAGGATATACAACCTAACACCTCCCCATCTGTTCAGGATATACACCCTAACACCTCCCCATCTGTTCAGAATATACAACCTAACACCTCCCCATCTGTTCAGGATATACAACCTAACACCTCACCATCTGTTCAGAATATACAACCTAACACCTCCCCATCTGTTCAGAATATACAACCTAACACCTCCCCATCTGTTCAGAATATACAACCTAACACCTCCCCATCTGTTCAGAATATACAACCTAACACTTCCCCATCTGTTCAGAATATACAACCTAACACCTCCCCATCTGTTCAGAATATACAACCTAACACCTCCCCATCTGTTCAGAATATACAACCTAACACCTCACCATCTGTTCAGAGGCATGTGTACACCCCCCAGCTTCCGGTTGCTCCTCCTTCTCCTGCTCTGTGCCTCTGGCGGGAGCCTCCGTGGGTCGCCCCCGGTAACGGCCACCACCGCTGATGGGAGCGGGGTTGTTGCGGGCAGGGGTGTACGTCTCACGCCCCTTGGACAAGGGACGGTGGCCTCGAGGGTCCACCAATGTTTTGGGCTGTGGGGGGAAGGAAGAGAGAGAGAGAGAGAGAGAGAGACACAGAGAGAGAGAGAGGCAGAGAGAGAGAGAGAGAGAGAGAGAGAGAGAGAGAGAGAGAGAGACAGAGAGAGAGAGAGAGACAGCAAGACAGGGAGACAGAGAGAGAGGCAGAGAGAGAGAGAGAGAGACAGCGAGACAGGGAGACAGAGACAGAGAGAGAGAGAGACAGCGAGACAGAGAGAGAGAGAGAGAGAGAGAGAGAGAGAGAGAGAGAGAGAGACAGAGAGAGAGAGCGAGAGAGCCAGAGAGAGAGATAGAGAGAGAGACAGAGAAAGAGTTTGGGATTAAACTTTGTAGAGGAATTCCATGTTGAAGGACTAAGGAACACTATGAAGGTCTCTAGTTGATACACGAATGAAAGAGATCCACTTACATCAGTCTTATCGCCCTGTGAAAGATAAACAACATTAAAACATTAAAAACAGGACAGGTTTAATAAACAAAATAAAATGTAAACATAAAAATGACCATTAAAAGTGTATCTTAAACCACATTTATTGAATATGAGAACGTCATTATTACATCTGTTGCAACGTAAACACTATTTTAGAGGGTTCAGAGAGTGGGAGACAGTAATCAATGATCGTCAACTCTAACGTGCGCTCTTATAATAACTTTGATAATTATAATAATAAATTGCATATATTCTTTATACTAATAACATATCGCAGCCCCAACCAAGACTCAAACTCCGGGTCCAGTGACTGTCAAGACAACATCTTAGCCATTACACCAAGATATCCAAACCTCTTGACAAGGTCGTTTGGTTTTGTTCTAAACCAGTTGAATGGTAGGGCAAAAAAAAAATGAAGATTTCCACCTAAATACACATATCCAAACGTCATAATTTATCTTGAGATAAAATTAATAAACAATAACTGGCATAAAGATTAGAATCTCACCTTTCTGGTTAAAATAGAAAAACATTTCTGAGCTCTGCTCACTTCTGAGGACACAAGTTCAAGTATAACAGCACAAATATCGTGAAAATATGAACAATTATTTATGATTTCTTCCCCCCCTATTTTACAAAAGTGGGGCAATTGGGCTTGAAATGACTTGAACTGCTTTCTAAATATAGAAACAATCAAATTATAAATGACTTTCTATAAGATTTAACCTTTCTTATAACTGGCAAATAAATATAATAAATTAGTGACAGTACAATATTGAAACTATTTCATATAACTGTCGACAGGGAATGTTCTCCTAAATGGCACACGCCCAGACAGTCAGACCACTCCCAGACAGTCAGACCACTCCCAAACAGTCAGACCACGCCCAGACAGTCAGACCACTCCCAGACAGTCAGACCACAGTCAGACCACTCCCAGACAGTCAGACCACTCCCAGACAGTCAGACCACTCCCAGACAGTCAGACCACAGTCAGACCACTCCCAGACAGTCAGACCACTCCCAGACAATCAGACCACTCCCAGACAGTCAGACCACTCCCAGACAGTCAGACCACGCCCAGACAGTCAGACCACGCCCAGACAGTCAGACCACAGTCAGACCACTCCCAGACAGTCAGACCACTCCCAGACAGTCAGACCACAGTCAGACCACTCCCAGACAGTCAGACCACTCCCAGACAGTCAGACCACTCCCAGACAGTCAGACCACAGTCAGACCACTCCCAGACAGTCAGACCACTCCCAGACAATCAGACCACTCCCAGACAGTCAGACCACTCCCAGACAGTCAGACCACGCCCAGACAGTCAGACCACTCCCAGACAGTCAGACCACAGTCAGACCACTCCCAGACAGTCAGACCACTCCCAGACAGTCAGACCACAGTCAGACCACTCCCAGACAGTCAGACCACTCCCAGACAGTCAGACCACTCCCAGACAGTCAGACCACTCCCAGACAGTCAGACCACTCCCAGACAGTCCTAGCACAATTCTTGCTTGAGAAATCTCTCTCTCGCTGTTCTTGTTTCTTTTTGACCATTTTAATTGAAAACAATCATCACAGTAAGGTACTTAATTGTTACCAGAAATGATTTGATATTGAGATGAAAACAGCTGCATTTGACATTCACGGTAATAATAATAATTAAAAAAAATATTGTGAAAAAATAGATACACACTACCGTTCAAGGGATTGGGGTCACATAAGCAAAAAAAATTACCCATTAAAATAACATCAAATTGATCAGAAATACAGCGTAGACATTGTTAACGTTGTGAATGACTATTGTAGCTGGAAACGGCTGATTTTTAATGGAATATCTACATAGGCGTACAGAGGCCCATTATCAGCAACCATCACTCCTGTGTTCCAATGGCACGTTGTGTTAGCTAATCCAGGTTTATCATTTTAAAAGGCTAATTGATCATTAGAAAACCATTTTGCAATTATGTTAGCACAGCTGAAAACTGTTGTTCCTGATTAAAGAAGCAATAAAACTGGCCTTCTTTAGACTAGTTGAGTATCTGGAGCATCAGCATTTGTGGGTTCAATTACAGGCTCAAAATGGCCAGAAACAAAGACCTTTCTTCTGAAACTCGTCAGTCTATTCTTGTTCTGAGAAGTAAAGGCTATTCCTTGTGAGAAATTGCCAAGAAACTGAAGATCTTGTACTCCCTTCACACAACAGAGCAAACTGTCTCTAACCAGAATAGAAAGCACAACTGAGCAAGAGGACAAGTACATTAAAGTGTCTAGTTTGAGAAACAGACGCCTCACAAGTCCTCAACTGGCAGCTTCATTAAATAGTACCCGCAAAACACCAGTCTCAACGTCAACAGCGAAGAGGCGACTCCGGGATGCTGGCCTTCTAGGCAGAGTTGCAAAGAAAAAGCCACATCTCAGACTGGCCAATAAAAATAAAAGCTTAAGATGGGCAAAAGAACACAGACACTGGACAGAGGAACTCTGCCTAGAAGGCCAGCATCCCGGAGTAGGGAATAGTCATTTACAACATTAACAATGTCTACACTGTATTTCTGATCAATTTGATGTTATTTTATTGGACAGAAAATATATATTATTTCAAAAACAAGGAAATTTCTAAGTGACCACAAACTTTTGAACGGTAGTATATATACTGAGAGAGAGAGAGAGACAGAGAGAGAGAGGGGGAGAAAGAAGGAGAGAGAGAGAGAGAGAGACAGAGAGAGAGAGACAGAGAGACAGAGAGAGAGAGAGAGACAGAGAGAGAGAGAGAGAGAGAGAGAGAGAGAGAGAGAGAGAGAGAGAGAGAGAGAGAGAGAGGGAGAAGGAGAGAGAGAGAGAGAGACAGAGAGAGACAGAGAGAGAGAGAAAGAGAGAGAGAGACAGAGAGACAGAGAGAGACAGAGAGAGACAGAGAGCAATAAGAATAAGACAACAAAAAATGTCAGTAACATTAAACAAATATATGTTAACATATTCAAGATCAAGAATACTGTACTCATAACTTTTGTTACTGTATAATTCAACTTGTGCTTAAAGCCTCCTAGTCCATGTATATATATTACCGTGTCATAATCGTCGTAGTCGTCTTGACAACGGACAGCATAGACACAAAGGCAGAGCAGCAGTAGCCACTTCATGTTCGCGTTAGATGGTGTCTCAATAAAGTTTCTGCCTTTGAAAATCAACAGATTTCAGTGGAGGACACAACAAACGTATTTAAACCTGTCCAACGTTTGAAGCACCTCCCTCTCTCTCTCTCTCTCTCTCTCTCTCTCTCTCTCTCTCTCTCTCTCTCTCTCTCTCTCTCTCAAGTTCCCTCTAACCACTGGTTTAGGAGTGTACCCTCCCTCAATTCTAAACTTAACCACTATGGAGGTTGAATGTAAACCTGACCTTAAACCTATGAATGAGGTCCGAATGTCATTTCACCCTATGGACTCTAATCTGGAGCAGAACTTTTAGAATGTCACCCTATGGGCTCTAATATGGAGCAGAACTTTTAGAATGTCACCCTATGGGCTCTAATCTGGAGCAGAACTTCAGAATGTCACCCTATGGGCTCTAATCTGGAGCAGAACTTTAAGAATGTCACCCTATGGGCTCTAATCTGGAGCAGAACTTCAGAATGTCACCCTATGGGCTCTAATCTGGAGCAGAACTTTAGAATGTCCCTTTATGGGCTCTAATCTGGAGCAGAACTTCAGAAGGAATACGACTTTCCCAAAGAGGATTCTCCTTTCGTTAACCCAAACACAACAACAGACTGGATAGCACGTGGCTACTCAAAACAACAGCGGCGCCGGAGAAGAGGAAACGCGCCGGTCTTTTGGTCAAGCTACGTCGTGGCGCGCATCGTGCACCTCTCCCGAGTATTTTAATCGCCAATGTACAGTCTCTTGACAACAAAGTAGACGAAATCCGATCGAGGGTTGCCTTTCAGAGAGACATTCGAGACTGCAACGTTCTTTGCTTCACGGAAACATGGCTCACTCAGGACACGTTATCAGAGTCGGTACAGCCACCTGGTTTCTCCACGCATCGCGCCGACAGAAACAAACATCTCTCTGGTAAGAAGAAGGGCGGGGTGTGTGTCTTATGATTAACGAGACGTGGTGTGATCATAACAACATACAGGAACTCAAGTCCTTTTGTTCACCTGACATAGAATTCCTTACAATCAAATGCAGACCGCATTATCTACCAAGAGAATTCTCTCGATTATAATCACAGCCGTGTACATCCCCCTCAAGCTAATACATCGACGGTAATTGAAAGAAATTCATCGGACTCTATGTAAACTGGAAACCACATATCCTGAGGCTGCATTTATTGTGGCTGGGGATTTTAATAAGGCTAATTTAAGAACAAGGCTCCCGAAATTTTACCAGCATATCAGATTGTGCCACCCGGGCTGGTAAAATCTGGACCACTGTTATTCCAACTTCCGTGATGCATACAAGGCTATTCTCCGCCCTCCTTTACGGCAAGTCTGACCATGACTCCATTTTGTTGCTCCCAGCCTACAAACAGAAACTAAAACAGGAAACGCCCGTTCTCAGGTCTGTTCAACGCTGGTCCGACCAATCTGATTCCATGCTGCAAGATTGCTTCGAGCACGTGGACTGGGATATGTTCCGGATAGCATCTGACAACATAACATTGATGTATCACGCTGATTCGGTGGCGAGTTTATTAGCAAATGCATTGGTGATGTTGTACCCATAGCAAATATCAAAACCTTCCCAACCAGAAACCATGGATTGATGGCAGCATTCAGCAAAACTGAAAGCGCTAACCACTGCTTTTAACCAGGTAAAGGCTACGGAAACATGACTGAATACAAACAGTGCAGCTACTCCCTCCGCAAGGCAATCAAACAAGCTAGCGTCAATATAGAGACAAAGTAGAGTCACAATTCAATGGCTCAGACACAAGAGGAATGTAGCAGGGTCTACAGTCAATCACGGACTACAAAAAGAAAACCAGCCGTCCACGGACCATGACGTCCTGCTCCCAGACAAACTAAACAACAACTTCTTTGCTCGCTTTGAGGACAATACAGTGCACCGACACGGCCCGCTACCAAAACCTGCGGCTCACCTTCACCGCAGCCAATGTGAGAAAAACATTTAAATGTGTTAACCTCAAGGCTGCCGCCCAGATGGCATCCCTGGCCGTGTCCTCAGAGCATGCGCAGACCAGCTGGCTGGTGTGTTTACGGACATATTCAATCAGTCCCTATCCCAGTCTGCTGTTCCCACATGCTTCAAGAGGGCCACCATTGTTCCTGTTCCCAAGAAAGCTAAGGTGACTGAGCTAAATGACTATCGCCCGTAGCACTCACTTCCGTCATCATGAAGTGCTTTGAGAGATTAGTCAAGGATCATATCACCTCCATCCTGCAGACACCCTGGACCCACTCCAATTTGCTTACCGTCCCAATAGGTCCACATGACGACGCAATCGCAATCACACTGCATACTGCCCTAACCCATCTGGACAAGAGGAATACTTATGTAAGAATGCTGTTCATCGACTACAGCTCAGCATTTAACACCATAGTTCCCTCCAAGCTCGTCCATTAAGCTCGAGACCCTGGGTCTCGACTCCAGCCCCTGTGCAACTGGGTCCTGGACTTCCTGACGGGCCGGTCCCAGGTGGTGAGGGTAGAAACAACATCTCCACCCCGCTGATCCTCAACACTGGGGCCCCACAAGGAGTGCGTTCTCAGCCCTCTCCTGTACTCCTGTTTACCCCATGACTGCGTGGCCAAGCACGCATCCAACTCAATCATCAAGTTTGCTGGCGACACTACAGTGGTAGGCTTGATTACCAACAACTTGACGAGACGGCCTACAGAGAGGAGGTGAGGGCCTCGGAGTGTGGTGTCAGGAAAATAACCTCTCACTCAATGTCAACAAAACAAAGGAGATGATCGTGGACTTCAGGAAACAGGAGAGGAGCACCCTATCCACATCGAGGGGACAGTAGTGGAAGGTGGAAAGTTTTAAGTTCCTCGGCGCATACATCACGGACAAACTGAATTGGTCCACCCACACAGACAGCGTGGTAAAGAAGGCGCAACAGCGCCTCTTCAACCTCAGGAGGCTGAAAGAAATTTGGCTTGTCACCAAAATCACTCACAAACTTTACAGATGCACAATGAGAGCATCCTGTCGGGCTGTATCACCGCCTGGTACGGCAACTGCTCCGCCCACAACCGTAAGGCTCTCCAGAGGGTAGTGAGGACTGCACAACGCATCACCGGGTTAAACTACCTGCCCTCCAGGACACCTACACCACCCGATGTCACAGAAAGGCCAAAAAGATCATCAAGGACAACAACCACCGAGCCACTGCCTGTTCACCCCGCTATCATCCAGAAGGCGAGGTCAGTACAGGTGCATCAAAGCTGGGACCGAGAGACTGAAAAACAGCTTCTACCTCAAGGCCATCAGACTGTTAAACAGCCATCACTAACATTGAGTGGCTGCTGCCAACATACTGACTTAAATCTCTAGCCACTTTATACATAGGAATTGGATGTAACAAATGTATCACTAGCCACTTTAAACAATTTTGTATATAATGTTTACGTATCCGACATACTCATATCAAATGTATACACTGTACTCTAAACCATCTACTGTATCTTGCCTATGCAGTTAGGTCATCGACCCAAATCTCTAGCCACTTTAATAATTATAATTGGATGAAATAATGTATCATTAGCCACTTTAAACAATGCCATTTATATAATGTTTACATATCCTACATTACTCATCTCATATATATGTGTATATACTGTACTCCATACCATCTACTGCATCTTGCCTATGCCGGTCAGCCATCGCCATCCATATATTTATATGTACATACTGTATTCATTCCTTTACTCTTGTGTGTGTATAAGGTAGTTGTTGTGAATTTGTTAGATTACTTGTTAGATACTACTGCATGGTCGGAACTAGAAGCACAAGCATTTCGCTACACTCGCATTAACATCTGCTAACCATGTGTATGTGACAAATAAAATTTGATTTGATTTGATTTTGATTTGAATGTCACCCTATGGGCCCTAATCTGGAGCAGAACTTTAGAATGTCCCTTTATGGGCTCTAATCTGGAGCAGAACTTCAGAATGTCACCCTATGGGCCCTAATCTGGAGCAGAACTTTAGAATGTCCCTTTATGGGCTCTAATCTGGAGCAGAACTTCAGAATGTCACCCTATGGGCTCTAATCTGGAGCAGAACTTTAGAATGTCCCTTTATGGGCTCTAATCTGGAGCAGAACTTTAGAATGTCCCTTTATGGGCTCTAATCTGGAGCAGAACTTCAGAATGTCACCCTATGGGCCCTAATCTGGAGCAGAACCTTAGCATGATAATGAAGTACAGCAGGTTACGAAAAATGTTTGACATGTCTCATAGTCAGCATGCATACATATTGCATTACATGTAAACATACAGTACCAGTCAAAAGTTTGGACACACCTACTCATTCAAGGGTTTTTCTTTATTTTTAATATTTTCTACATTGTAAAATAATAGTGAAGACATCAATACTGCGAAATAACAGATATGGAATCATGTAGTAACCAAAAAAGTGTTAAACAAATCAAAATATATTTTATATTTGAGATTCTTCACAGAAACCACCCTTTGCACACGCTTGGCATTCTCTCAACCAGCTTCACCTGGAATGCTTTTCCAACAGTCTTGAAGTAGTTCCCACATATGCTCAGCACTTGTTGGCTGCTTTTCCTTCACTCTGCGGTCCAACTCATCCCAAACCATTTCAATTGGGTTGAGGTCGGGTGATTGTGGAGGGCAGGTCATCTGATGCAGTACTCCATCACTCTCCTTCTTGGTCAAATAGCCCTTACACAGCCTGGAGGTGTGTTGAGTCATTGTCCTGTTGAAAAACAAATGATAGTCCCACTAAGTGCAAACCAGATGGGATGGTGTTTCGCTGCAGAAGGCTGTGGTAGCCATGCTGGTTAAGTGTGTCTTGAATTCTAAATAAATCACTGACAGTGTCACCAGAAAAGCACCCCCACACCATCACACCTCCTCCTCCATGGTGGGAACCACACATGCAGAGATTCTGTTCACCTACTCTGCATCTCACAAAGACACGGCGGTTGGAACCAAAAATCTCAAATTTGGACTCAGATCAGATCAAAGGACAGATTTCCACCGGTCTAATGTCCATTGCTTGTGTTTCTTGGCCCAAGCAAGTCTCTTCTTATTACTGATGTCCTTTAGTGGTGTTTTCTTTTGCAGAAATTCAACCATGAAGACCTGATTAACACAGTATCCTCTGAACAGCTGATGTTGAGATGTGTCCATTACTTGAACTCTGGTAGCTCTAATGAACTGATCCTCTGCAGCAGAGGTAACTCTGGGTCTTTCTCTCCTGTGGCGGTCCTCATGAGAGACAGTTTCATCATAGCACTTGATGGTTTTTGCGACTGCACTTTTCCTGTTGGACTGACCTTCATGTCTTCAAGTAATGATGGACTGTCATTTCTTTTTGCTTATTTGACCCGGTTCTTGCTATAATATGGACTTGGTCTTTTACGAAATAGGGCTGTATTCTGAATAACCCCCCTCCCCCATCTTGTCACAACACAACTGATTGGCTCAAACGCATTAAGAAGGAAAGAAATTCCACAAATGAACTTTTAACAACACACACCTGTTAATTGAAATGCATTCCAGGTGACTACCTCATGAAGCTGGTTGAGAGAATGCCAAGTGTGCAAAGCTGTCATCAAGGCAAAGGGTGGCTACTTTGAAGAATCTCAAATCTAAAATATATTTTGATTTGTTTAACACTTTTTTGGTTACTACACGATTCCATAAGTGGGGCGGCAGGTAGCCTAGTGGTTAGAGCGTTGGGCCCGTAACCGAAAGGTTGCTCGATCAAATCCCCGAGCTGACAAGGTAAAATATCTGACGTTCTGACCCTGAACAAGGCAGTTAACCCACTGTTCCTAGGCTGTCATTGTAAATAAGAGTTAGTTAAATAAAACATTCAACATTCATTGTTTTGATGTCTTCACTATTATTCTAAAATGTAGAAAATAGTAAAAAAATTAAGAAAAACCATGGAATGAGTAGGTGTGTCCAAACCTTTTGACTGGTGCTGTACGTGCAATTTTTTACCCTTCCAATTGATTTAAGGCAATCGTCATCATTTCCCGATAGCAGTAGTAGTCACCCAGTTGACAGAAGATGTTGTTTGTTTGATCATGGTGTTGACCTGGACGGGGCCATCATACCTCCACCCACTGAATGTTCAACGCTGGAGATTGAAAATCAAACACATACTTTGGACTGCATGATTGACGGAGGACATTCAGCCTGTTGTGTATTCACTAGAAACCAAAACAGAAGCAAACCTGACCAAACTAGACCAAACGGGACCAAACGGCAGTGGTGTATAGTACTTAAGTAAAATACTTTTAAGTACTCCTTAAGTCGTTTTTTGGGGTATCTGTACTTTACTATTAATATTTTTGACAACTTTTACTTTTACTACATTCGTAAAGAAAATAATGTACTTTTTACTCCGTACATTTTCCCCTGACACCTAAAAGTACTCGTTACATTTGGAACGCTCAAGGAGGACAGAATTATGGCACCTATCAATATAACGCTTTGTCATCCCTACTGTCTCTGATCTGGCAGACTCACAAAACACAAAATACTGTGTTTGTAAATTATGTCTGAGTGTTGGAGTGTGCCCCTGTCTGTCCGCAATTAAATACGAAATACGAAAATCGTGCCGTCTGGTTTGCTTAATATCAGGAATTTGATGTATAGCGTTTACTTTTACTTTGTACTTTTACTCAGGTATGACGATTGAGTACTTTTCTACCACTGTACTTAAAGTACATTTAAAACCAGATACTTTTAGACTTTTACTCAAGTAGTATTTTACCGGGTAACTTTCACTTTTACTTGAGTCCTTTTCTGTCAAGGCATCTTTACTTTTTTTGTATGACAATTTAATACTTTTTCCACCACTGCCAAACGGAAGCAAACAGGACCAAACGTCCACCTGTCCGTTCGTCCGTCTGTCCGTCCATCCATCTGTCTTTCTGTCTGTCCATCCATATGTCTTTTTTTCTGTCCATTAATCGGTTCGTCTGTCCGTCCATCCATCCGTATGTCTGTCCGTCTATCTGTCTCCAGACTGCGGAGTATAGTCCTTTTTTCTATATCTTCTTCTTTTTTCAGATAAACAAAGAACTCCATATTCTCTGGTGTTACTGGACCATCAGTAGATGCTGTTGGAAACCCAAACCAACTTAAAAACATGAGGAGGAGCTCCCCCTTGTGGAGATAGCTATAAACCCATATGGGTCTTTTACAAGGGAAAGGGAAAGGGGGGATACCTAGTCAGTTGTATAACCGAATGCATTCAATTGAATTGTGTCTTCCGCATTTAACCCAACAGGGACTAAGGTGACATTTCAGTTGCGTCAATGATCAATAGACAGCCAGCCAGACAGTCAGCCAGCCAGACCAACATAGACACACACAGGTCAATCCTGGTCCTGGGAACCCAAAGTGGTGCACGTTTTTGTTTCGGCTCTACACTACACACCTGATTCAAATCAAAGGCTTGATGAGGACTATCAGGAGTTTAGCACCCATCAGAGCCTAGTTCCTCTCTAGGTTTCTTCCTAGGTTCCTTCCTTTCTAGGGAGTTTTTCCCCATCAGAGCCTAGTTCCTCTCTAGGTTTCTTCCTAGGTTCCTTCCTTTCTAGGGAGTTTTTCCCCATCAGAACCTAGTTCCTCTCTAGGTTTCTTCCTAGGTTCCTTCCTTTCTAGGGAGTTTTTCCCCATCAGAACCTAGTTCCTCTCTAGGTTTCTTCCTAGGTTCCAGCCTTTCTAGGGAGTTTTTCCCCATCAGAACCTAGTTCCTCTCTAGGTTTCTTCCTAGGTTCCTTCCTTTCTAGGGAGTTTTTCCCCATCAGAACCTAGTTCCTCTCTAGATTTCTTCCTAGGTTCCTTCCTTTCTAGGGAGTTTTTCCCCATCAGAACCTAGTTCCTCTCTAGGTTTCTTCCTAGGTTCCAGCCTTTCTAGGGAGTTTTTCCCCCTCAGAGCCTGGTTCCTCTCTAGGTTTCTTCCTAGGTTCCAGCCTTTCCAGGGAGTTTTTTCCTAGCCACCGTTCTTCTACATCTGCCTTGCTTGCTGTTTGTGGTTTTAGGCTGGGTTTCTGTATAAGCACTTTGTGACACCGGCTGATGTAAAACGGGCTTTATAAATACATTTGATTTGATACAGTGCTCTACTTTTGATCAGGGCCCATGGTGCTCTGTAGAAGTACACTCAGGGATAGGGCACCATCTTGAAAGCAGCCACCGTTAGTGTTGATCACTTCATTATTTATTAAAGATCACTTACTTATCGATTATTGATCACTTACTTATAGATTATTGATCAGGTTTCACTGGAAACCGGAGATTCTGAAGAAGTTCCCACTCACTCACTCACTAACACACACACACACACACACACACACGCGCGCGCGCGTAACCGGTGCACTGTAGTAGAGATTCAATCTGTGCCGTCACTCGCTCTGAGACCTTGAATTTGTTGTTCCGTGGCTTTCATGGAGCGACAGGTAACTGTGCTTCGTGGGAGGCAGTTGATGTGTTAAGAGGATCCTTGGTTTGACCTCAGATTGGGGCGCGGGAGCTGCTAATAGTCGGACTGGAGGCAAACACTGTTCACTTCTAATATCGCATTCAATGGTATATTAATTCAATTCAATTCAAAGGGCTTTATTGGCATGGGAAACATATGTTGACGTTGCCAAAGCAAGTGAAGTAGATAATAAACAAAACAGATAATAAACATTGATATCTTTTGTCTTGTCGTTGACTCATGTTGTACATTTATTTGCATAATAAAATAATGTGTCCTATTTTCATACTAATATGATTGACTGATAACAGAAATATCGATGCTTATCAGACTTGATATCGATTGACCATTTGTAAATATTGACCGTTTCACCCCTGACTGAACATCTTGATACATAAAATCCCTAGCGTTGCTACGGTGAAGGGTATAATTACAGTACAAATAACACAACTAGAATAGACAAATAAATTGTATTTATTGACATAAATATTTGTGTCTGCTTCACGTCATGTATTGTTGTCTCTACCTTCTTGTCGTCTGTGCACAATAATGTTTGTACCATGTTGTGTTGCTACCATGTTGAAGTCATGTGTTTCTACCATGCTGTGTTGCTACCATGCTGTGTTGTCATGTGGTGTTGCTACCATGATGTGTTGTCATGTTGTGTTGCTACCATGTTGAAGTCATGTGGTGCTGTTACCATGCTGTGTTGTCATGTGGTGTTGCTACCATGCTGTGTTGTCATGTTGTATTGCTACCATGATGTGTTGTCATGTTGTGTTGCTACCATGATGTGTTGTCATGTTGTGTTGCTACCATGTTGAAGTCATGTGGTGCTGTTACCATGCTGTGTTGTCATGTGTTGCTACCATGCTGTGTTGTCATGTTGTATTGCTACCATGATGTGTTGTCATGTTGTGTTGCTACCATGCTGTGCTGTCATGTTGTGTTGCTACCATGCTGTGTTGTCATGTTGTGTTGCTACCATGCTGTGTTGTCATGTGTTGCTACCATGCTGTGTTGTCATGTTGTGTTGCTACCATGATGTGTTGTCATGTTGTGTTGCTACCATGCTGTGCTGTCATGTTGTGTTGCTACCATGCTGTGCTGTCATGTTGTGTTGCTACCATGCTGTGTTGTCATGTGTTGCTACCATGCTGTGTTGTCATGTTGTGTTGCTACCATGATGTGTTGTCATGTTGTGTTGCTACCATGCTGTGCTGTCATGTTGTGTTGCTACCATGCTGTGTTGTCATGTCAGGTTGCTACCCATGCTGTGTTGTCATGTTGTGTTGCTACCATGCAGTGTTGTCATGTTGTGTTGCTACCATGCTGTGTTGTCATGTTGTGTTGCTACCATGCTGTGTTGTCATGTGTTGCTACCATGCTGTGTTGTCATGTTGTGTTGCTACCATGTTGTGTTGCTACCATGCTGTGTTGTCATGTTGTGTTGCTACCATGCTGTGTTGTCATGTTGTGTTGCTACCATGCTGTGTTGTCATGTTGTGTTGCTACCATGCTGTGTTGTCATGTTGTGTTGCTACCATGTTGTGTTGCTACCAAGCTGTGTTGTCATGTTGTATTGCTACCATGCTATGTTGTCATGTGTTGCAACCATGCTGTGTTGTCATGTGGTGTTGCTACCATGATGTGTTGTCATGTTGTGTTGCTACCATGCTGTGTTGTCATGTTGTGTTGCTACCATGTTGTGTTGCTACCAAGCTGTGTTGTCATGTTGTATTGCTACCATGCTATGTTGTCATGTGTTGCAACCATGCTGTGTTGTCATGTGGTGTTGCTACCATGATGTGTTGTCATGTGGTGTTGCTACCATGCTGTGTTGTCATGTTGTGTTGCTATCATGCTGTGTTGCCATGTGGTGTTGCTACCATGCTGTGTTGCCATGTTTGTGTTGCTACCATGCTGTGTTGTCATGTGGTGTTGCTACCATGTTGTGTTGCTACCTTGCTGTGGTGTTACCATGCTGTGTTGCTATCATGCTGTGTTGTCATGTGGTGTTGCTACCATGTTGTGTTGCTGTGTTGCCATGTGTTGCTACCTTGCTGGGTTGCTACCATGCTGGGTTGCTACCATGCTGTGTTCTCTTAGGTCTCTCTTTATGCAGTGTTGTAGTGTCTCGTCGTGATGTGTGTTTTGTCCTATATATACATATATATATATATATATATAAAAATAATCCCGTCCCCCGGCAAGAGGACTTTCGATATGATATCATTGTAAATAAGAATATGATTTTAACTGACTAGTTTAAAAAAAAGGTTAAAATAAAATAAAATACATCAATCGATCATGCACCTTTTTATGACGCTTTTCTGTCAGGCTTTTTTTTTTTTTAAATTTACGTAAACTACGAAATGTACGTGGATATTCTTACGTTGGCAGCGTAGCTCCCGCTGTAAACCGAGAATGAGGCCCGGCTGTCCCTACCGAACCGGCTAGCTAGGTAGCTACGATAACAACAATATGACTGGAGTCCTACCCCAGGTAACTATTATATTGTTATCTACTGACTAGAAGGGGTCTGTGTTAGTAACTAGTTAGTTCCCAATAACAACAGGAGATATGACTGGAGTCCTACCCCAGGTAACTATTATATTGTTATCTACTGACTAGAAGGGGTCTGTGTTAGTAGCTAGTTAGTTCCCAATAACAACAATATGACTGGAGTCCAACCCCAGGTAACTATTATATTGTTATCTACTGACTAGAAGGGGTCTGTGTTAGTAGCTAGTTAGTTCCCAATAACAACAATATGACTGGAGTCCTACCCCAGGTAACTATTATATTGTTATCTACTGACTAGAAGGGTCTGTGTTAGTAGCTAGTTAGTTCCCAATAACAACAATATGACTGGAGTCCTACCCCAGGTAACTATTATATTGTTATCTACTGACTAGAAGGGGTCTGTGTTAGTAGCTAGTTAGTTCCCAATAACAACAGGAGATATGACTGGAGTCCAACCCCAGGTAACTATTATATTGTTATCTACTGACTAGAAGGGGTCTGTGTTAGTAGCTAGTTAGTTCCCAATAACAACAATATGACTGGAGTCCAACCCCAGGTAACTATTATATTGTTATCTACTGACTAGAAGGGTCTGTGTTAGTAGCTAGTTAGTTCCCAATAACAACAGGAGATATGACTGGAGTCCAGCCCCAGGTAACTATTATATTGTTATCTACTGACTAGAAGGGGTCTGTGTTAGTAGCTAGTTAGTTCCCAATAACAACAATATGACTGGAGTCCAACCCCAGGTAACTATTATATTGTTATCTACTGACTAGAAGGGTCTGTGTTAGTAGCTAGTTAGTTCCCAATAACAACAATATGACTGGAGTCCAACCCCAGGTAACTATTATATTGTTATCTACTGACTAGAAGGGGTCTGTGTTAGTAGCTAGTTAGTTCCCAATAACAACAATATGACTGGAGTCCAACCCCAGGTAACCTACTGACTAGAAACTATTATATTGTTATCTACTGACTAGAAGGGGTCTGTGTTAGTAGCTAGTTAGTTCCCAATAACAACAATATGACTGGAGTCCTACCCCAGGTAACTATTATATTGTTATCTACTGACTAGAAGGGGTCTGTGTTAGTAGCTAGTTAGTTCCCAATAACAACAATATGACTGGAGTCCTACCCCAGGTAACTATTATATTGTTATCTACTGACTAGAAGGGGTCTGTGTTAGTAGCTAGTTAGTTCCCAATAACAACAATATGACTGGAGTCCAACCCCAGGTAACTATTATATTGTTATCTACTGACTAGAAGGGGTCTGTGTTAGTAGCTAGTTAGTTCCCAATAACAACAATATGACTGGAGTCCTACCCCAGGTAACTATTATATTGTTATCTACTGACTAGAAGGGTCTGTGTTAGTAGCTAGTTAGTTCCCAATAACAACAATATGACTGGAGTCCAGCCCCAGGTAACTATTATATTGTTATCTACTGACTAGAAGGGGTCTGTGTTAGTAGCTAGTTAGTTCCCAATAACAACAGGAGATATGACTGGAGTCCAGCCCCAGGTAACTATTATATTGTTATCTACTGACTAGAAGGGTCTGTGTTAATAGCTAGTTAGTTCCCAATAACAACAATATGACTGGAGTCCAACCCCAGGTAACTATTATATTGTTATCTACTGACTAGAAGGGGTCTGTGTTAGTAGCTAGTTAGTTCCCAATAACAACAATATGACTGGAGTCCTACCCCAGGTAACTATTATATTGTTATCTACTGACTAGAAGGGGTCTGTGTTAGTAGCTAGTTAGTTCCCAATAACAACAGGAGATATGACTGGAGTCCAGCCCCAGGTAACTATTATATTGTTATCTACTGACTAGAAGGGGTCTGTGTTAGTAGCTAGTTAGTTCCCAATAACAACAGGAGATATGACTGGAGTCCAGCCCCAGGTAACTATTATATTGTTATCTACTGACTAGAAGGGGTCTGTGTTAGTAGCTAGTTAGTTCCCAATAACAACAGGAGATATGACTGGAGTCCAGCCCCAGGTAACTATTATATTGTTATCTACTGACTAGAAGGGGTCTGTGTTAGTAGCTAGTTAGTTCCCAATAACAACAATATGACTGAGTTGGCCCCGGTAACTATTATATTGTTATCTACTGACTAGAAGGGGTCTGTGTTAGTAGCTAGTTAGTTCCCAATAACAACAGGAGATATGACTGGAGTCAACCCCAGGTAACTATTATATTGTTATCTACTGACTAGAAGGGTCTGTGTTAGTAGCTAGTTAGTTCCCAATAACAACAGGATATGACTGGAGTCCTACCCCAGGTAACTATTATATTGTTATCTACTGACTAGAAGGGTCTGTGTTAGTAGCTAGTTAGTTCCCAATAACAACAGGGAGATATGACTGGAGTCCAACCCCAGGTAACTATTATATTGTTATCTACTGACTAGAAGGGTCTGTGTTAGTAGCTAGTTAGTTCCCAATAACAACAATATGACTGGAGTCCTACCCCAGGTAACTATTATATTGTTATCTACTGACTAGAAGGGTCTGTGTTAGTAGCTAGTTAGTTCCCAATAACAACAGGAGATATGACTGGAGTCCAGCCCCAGGTAACTATTATATTGTTATCTACTGACTAGAAGGGGTCTGTGTTAGTAGCTAGTTAGTTCCCAATAACAACAGGAGATATGACTGGAGTCCTACCCCAGGTAACTATTATATTGTTATCTACTGACTAGAAGGGGTCTGTGTTAGTAGCTAGTTAGTTCCCAATAACAACAGGAGATATGACTGGAGTCCAACCCCAGGTAACTATTATATTGTTATCTACTGACTAGAAGGGGTCTGTGTTAGTAGCTAGTTAGTTCCCAATAACAACAGGAGATATGACTGGAGTCCTACCCCAGGTAACTATTATATTGTTATCTACTGACTAGAAGGGGTCTGTGTTAGTAGCTAGTTAGTTCCCAATAACAACAGGAGATATGACTGGAGTCCAGCCCCAGGTAACTATTATATTGTTATCTACTGACTAGAAGGGGTCTGTGTTAGTAGCTAGTTAGTTCCCAATAACAACAGGAGATATGACTGGAGTCCAACCCCAGGTAACTATTATATTGTTATCTACTGACTAGAAGGGGTCTGTGTTAGTAGCTAGTTAGTTCCCAATAACAACAGGAGATATGACTGGAGTCCTACCCCAGGTAACTATTATATTGTTATCTACTGACTAGAAGGGGTCTGTGTTAGTAGCTAGTTAGTTCCCAATAACAACAGGAGATATGACTGGAGTCCAACCCCAGGTAACTATTATATTGTTATCTACTGACTAGAAGGGGTCTGTGTTAGTAGCTAGTTAGTTCCCAATAACAACAGGAGATATGACTGGAGTCCAGCCCCAGGTAACTATTATATTGTTATCTACTGACTAGAAGGGGTCTGTGTTAGTAGCTAGTTAGTTCCCAATAACAACAGGAGATATGACTGGAGTCCAGCCCCAGGTAACTATTATATTGTTATCTACTGACTAGAAGGGGTCTGTGTTAGTAGCTAGTTAGTTCCCAATAACAACAGGAGATATGACTGGAGTCCAGCCCCAGGTAACTATTATATTGTTATCTACTGACTAGAAGGGTCTGTGTTAGTAGCTAGTTAGTTCCCAATAACAACAGGAGATATGACTGGAGTCCAACCCCAGGTAACTATTATATTGTTATCTACTGACTAGAAGGGGTCTGTGTTAGTAGCTAGTTAGTTCCCAATAACAACAATATGACTGGAGTCCTACCCCAGGTAACTATTATATTGTTATCTACTGACTAGAAGGGGTCTGTGTTAGTAGCTAGTTAGTTCCCAATAACAACAGGAGATATGACTGGAGTCCAACCCCAGGTAACTATTATATTGTTATCTACTGACTAGAAGGGGTCTGTGTTAGTAGCTAGTTAGTTCCCAATAACAACAGGAGATATGACTGGAGTCCAGCCCCAGGTAACTATTATATTGTTATCTACTGACTAGAAGGGGTCTGTGTTAGTAGCTAGTTAGTTCCCAATAACAACAGGAGATATGACTGGAGTCCTACCCCAGGTAACTATTATATTGTTATCTACTGACTAGAAGGGGTCTGTGTTAGTAGCTAGTTAGTTCCCAATAACAACAATATGACTGGAGTCCTACCCCAGGTAACTATTATATTGTTATCTACTGACTAGAAGGGTCTGTGTTAGTAGCTAGTTAGTTCCCAATAACAACAGGAGATATGACTGGAGTCCAACCCCAGGTAACTATTATATTGTTATCTACTGACTAGAAGGGGTCTGTGTTAGTAGCTAGTTAGTTCCCAATAACAACAGGAGATATGACTGGAGTCAGCCCCAGGTAACTATTATATTGTTATCTACTGACTAGAAGGGGTCTGTGTTAGTAGCTAGTTAGTTCCCAATAACAACAGGAGATATGACTGGAGTCCAGCCCCAGGTAACTATTATATTGTTATCTACTGACTAGAAGGGGTCTGTGTTAGTAGCTAGTTAGTTCCCAATAACAACAGGAGATATGACTGGAGTCCAACCCCAGGTAACTATTATATTGTTATCTACTGACTAGAAGGGGTCTGTGTTAGTAACTAGTTAGTTCCCAATAACAACAGGAGATATGACTGGAGTCCTACCCCAGGTAACTATTATATTGTTATCTACTGACTAGAAGGGGTCTGTGTTAGTAGCTAGTTAGTTCCCAATAACAACAGGAGATATGACTGGAGTCCAACCCCAGGTAACTATTATATTGTTATCTACTGACTAGAAGGGGTCTGTGTTAGTAGCTAGTTAGTTCCCAATAACAACAGGAGATATGACTGGAGTCCAGCCCCAGGTAACTATTATATTGTTATCTACTGACTAGAAGGGGTCTGTGTTAGTAGCTAGTTAGTTCCCAATAACAACAATATGACTGGAGTCCAACCCCAGGTAACTATTATATTGTTATCTACTGACTAGAAGGGGTCTGTGTTAGTAGCTAGTTAGTTCCCAATAACAACAGGAGATATGACTGGAGTCCAACCCCAGGTAACTATTATATTGTTATCTACTGACTAGAAGGGTCTGTGTTAGTAGCTAGTTAGTTCCCAATAACAACAATATGACTGGAGTCCTACCCCAGGTAACTATTATATTGTTATCTACTGACTAGAAGGGGTCTGTGTTAGTAGCTAGTTAGTTCCCAATAACAACAGGAGATATGACTGGAGTCCAACCCCAGGTAACTATTATATTGTTATCTACTGACTAGAAGGGGTCTGTGTTAGTAGCTAGTTAGTTCCCAATAACAACAATATGACTGGAGTCCTACCCCAGGTAACTATTATATTGTTATCTACTGACTAGAAGGGGTCTGTGTTAGTAGCTAGTTAGTTCCCAATAACAACAGGAGATATGACTGGAGTCCAACCCCAGGTAACTATTATATTGTTATCTACTGACTAGAAGGGGTCTGTGTTAGTAGCTAGTTAGTTCCCAATAACAACAATATGACTGGAGTCCTACCCCAGGTAACTATTATATTGTTATCTACTGACTAGAAGGGGTCTGTGTTAGTAGCTAGTTAGTTCCCAATAACAACAATATGACTGGAGTCCAGCCCCAGGTAACTATTATATTGTTATCTACTGACTAGAAGGGGTCTGTGTTAGTAGCTAGTTAGTTCCCAATAACAACAGGAGATATGACTGGAGTCCTACCCCAGGTAACTATTATATTGTTATCTACTGACTAGAAGGGTCTGTGTTAGTAGCTAGTTAGTTCCCAATAACAACAGGAGATATGACTGGAGTCCTACCCCAGGTAACTATTATATTGTTATCTACTGACTAGAAGGGGTCTGTGTTAGTAGCTAGTTAGTTCCCAATAACAACAGGAGATATGACTGGAGTCCAACCCCAGGTAACTATTATATTGTTATCTACTGACTAGAAGGGTCTGTGTTAATAGCTAGTTAGTTCCCAATAACAACAATATGACTGGAGTCCTACCCCAGGTAACTATTATATTGTTATCTACTGACTAGAAGGGGTCTGTGTTAGTAGCTAGTTAGTTCCCAATAACAACAGGAGATATGACTGGAGTCCAACCCCAGGTAACTATTATATTGTTATCTACTGACTAGAAGGGGTCTGTGTTAGTAGCTAGTTAGTTCCCAATAACAACAATATGACTGGAGTCCTACCCCAGGTAACTATTATATTGTTATCTACTGACTAGAAGGGGTCTGTGTTAGTAGCTAGTTAGTTCCCAATAACAACAGGAGATATGACTGGAGTCCAACCCCAGGTAACTATTATATTGTTATCTACTGACTAGAAGGGGTCTGTGTTAGTAGCTAGTTAGTTCCCAATAACAACAGGAGATATGACTGGAGTCCAACCCCAGGTAACTATTATATTGTTATCTACTGACTAGAAGGGGTCTGTGTTAGTAGCTAGTTAGTTCCCAATAACAACAATATGACTGGAGTCCTACCCCAGGTAACTATTATATTGTTATCTACTGACTAGAAGGGGTCTGTGTTAGTAGCTAGTTAGTTCCCAATAACAACAATATGACTGGAGTCCACCCAGGTAACTATTATATTGTTATCTACTGACTAGAAGGGGTCTGTGTTAGTAGCTAGTTAGTTCCCAATAACAACAGGAGATATGACTGGAGTCCTACCCAGGTAACTATTATATTGTTATCTACTGACTAGAAGGGGTCTGTGTTAGTAGCTAGTTAGTTCCCACAACAACAGGAGATATGACTGAGTCCAGCCCCAGGTAACTATTATATTGTTAACTACTGACTAGAAGGGGTCTGTGTTAGTAGCTAGTTAGTTCCCAATAACAACAATATGACTGGAGTCCAGCCCCAGGTAACTATTATATTGTTATCTACTGACTAGAAGGGGTCTGTGTTAGTAGCTAGTTAGTTCCCAATAACAACAGGAGATATGACTGGAGTCCAACCCCAGGTAACTATTATATTGTTATCTACTGACTAGAAGGGGTCTGTGTTAGTAGCTAGTTAGTTCCCAATAACAACAATATGACTGGAGTCCTACCCCAGGTAACTATTATATTGTTATCTACTGACTAGAAGGGGTCTGTGTTAGTAGCTAGTTAGTTCCCAATAACAACAGGAGATATGACTGGAGTCCAACCCCAGGTAACTATTATATTGTTATCTACTGACTAGAAGGGGTCTGTGTTAGTAGCTAGTTAGTTCCCAATAACAACAGGAGATATGACTGGAGTCCTACCCCAGGTAACTATTATATTGTTATCTACTGACTAGAAGGGGTCTGTGTTAGTAGCTAGTTAGTTCCCAATAACAACAGGAGATATGACTGGAGTCCAGCCCCAGGTAACTATTATATTGTTATCTACTGACTAGAAGGGGTCTGTGTTAGTAACTAGTTAGTTCCCAATAACAACAGGAGATATGACTGGAGTCCAACCCCAGGTAACTATTATATTGTTATCTACTGACTAGAAGGGTCTGTGTTAGTAGCTAGTTAGTTCCCAATAACAACAATATGACTGGAGTCCTACCCCAGGTAACTATTATATTGTTATCTACTGACTAGAAGGGGTCTGTGTTAGTAGCTAGTTAGTTCCCAATAACAACAGGAGATATGACTGGAGTCCAACCCCAGGTAACTATTATATTGTTATCTACTGACTAGAAGGGGTCTGTGTTAGTAGCTAGTTAGTTCCCAATAACAACAATATGACTGGAGTCCTACCCCAGGTAACTATTATATTGTTATCTACTGACTAGAAGGGTCTGTGTTAGTAGCTAGTTAGTTCCCAATAACAACAGGAGATATGACTGGAGTCCTACCCCAGGTAACTATTATATTGTTATCTACTGACAAGAAGGGGTCTGTGTTAGTAGCTAGTTAGTTCCCAATAACAACAGGAGATATGACTGGAGTCCAGCCCCAGGTAACTATTATATTGTTATCTACTGACTAGAAGGGGTCTGTGTTAGTAACTAGTTAGTTCCCAATAACAACAGGAGATATGACTGGAGTCCAGCCCCAGGTAACTATTATATTGTTATCTACTGACTAGAAGGGGTCTGTGTTAGTAGCTAGTTAGTTCCCAATAACAACAGGAGATATGACTGGAGTCCAGCCCCAGGTAACTATTATATTGTTATCTACTGACTAGAAGGAGTCTGTGTTAGTAGCTAGTTAGTTGGGGCCAAGCTTCCTGCCATCCAGGACCTCTATACCAGGCGGTGTCAGAGGAAGGCTCTAAAAATAGTCAAAGACTCCAGCCACCCCAGTCATAGACTGTTCTCTCTGCTACCGCACGGCAAGCGGTACCGGAGCGCCAAGTCTAGGTCCAAGAGGCTTCTAAACAGCTTCTACCCCCCCAAACCATTAGACTCCTGAACAGTTAATCAAATGGCTTCCCAGACTATTTGCATTGCCCCCTAAGCTGCTGCTACTCTCTGTTATTATCTATTCATAGTCACTTTAATATCTCTACCTACATGTACACATTACCTCGACTAACCGACTTACTTGTTATTTTTATTTCTTATTCTTATCCACATTTTTTTAAACTGCATTGTTGGTTAGGGGCTCATAAGTTAGCATTTCACTGTGAGGTCTACACCTGTTTTATTCAGCGTTTCACTGTGAGGTCTACACCTGTTTTATTCAGCGTTTCACTGTAAGGTCTACACCTGTTGTATTCACTGTTTCACTGCCACCTCATTTTGTGGGCAGTGTGCACATAGCCTGTCTTCTCTTGAGAGCCAGGTCTGCCTACGGCGGCCTCTCTCAAAAGCAAGGCTATGCTCACTGAGTCTGGACATAGTCAAAGATTTCCTTAAGTTTGGGTCAGTCACAGTGATCAGGTACTCTGCCACTGTGTACTCTCTGTTTAGGGCCAAATAGCATTCTAGTTTACTGTTTTTTTTGTGAATTATTATTTTTTCCTCATGATTTGGTTGGGTCTAATTGTGTTGCTGTCCTGGGGCTCTGTGGGGTCTGTTTATGTTTGTGAACAGAGCCCCAGGACCAGCCTGCTTAGGGGACTCTTCTCCAGGTTTATCTCTATGTACAGTTGAAGTCGGAAGTTTACATACACTTAGGTTGGAGTCATTAAAACTCGTTTTTTCAACCACTCCACAAATTTCTTGTTAACAAACTATAGTTTTGGCAAGTCGGTCAGGACATCTAGTAATTTTTCCAACAATTGTTTACAGACAGATTATTTCACTTATAATTCACTGTTTCACAATTCCAGTGGGTCAGAAGTTTACATACACTAAGTTGACTGTGCCTTTTAAACAGCTTGGAAAGTTCCAGAAAATGATGTCATGGCTTTAGAGGCTTCTGATAGGCTAATTGACATCATTTGAGTCAATTGGAGGTGTACCTGTGGATGTATTTCAAGGCCTACCTTCAAACTCAGTGCTCTTTGCTTGACATCATGGGAAAATCAAAATAAATCAGCCAAGACCTCGGGAAAAAAAACTCCAAGTCTGGTTCATCCTTGGGAGCAATTTCCAAACGCCTGAAGGTACCACGTTCATCTGTACAAACAACAGTACGCAAGTATAAACACCATGGGACCACGCAGCCGTCATACCGCTCAGGAAGGAGACTCGTTCTGTCTCCTAGAGATGAACGTACTTTGGTGTGAAAAGTGAAAATCAATCCCAGAACAACAGCAAAGGACCTTGTGAAGATGCTGGAGGAAACAGGTACAAAAGTATCTATATCCACAG
Source organism: Brachymystax lenok tsinlingensis (assembly GCA_030435695.1). Lineage (NCBI taxonomy): Eukaryota > Metazoa > Chordata > Actinopteri > Salmoniformes > Salmonidae > Brachymystax > Brachymystax lenok. Next base: position 25,678,176 of record CM059798.1, read on the forward strand.
TAAAACGAGTCCTATATCGACATAACCTGAAAGGCCGCTCAGCAAGGAAGAAGCCACTGCTCCAAAACCGCCATAAAAAAGTCGGACTACGGTTTGCAACTGCACATGGGGACAAAGATCGTACTTTTTGGAGAAATGTCCTCTGGTCTGATGAAACAGAAATGTTTGGCCATAATGACCATCGTTATGTTTGGAGGAAAAAGGGGGAGGCTTGCAAGCCGAAGAACACCATCCCAACCATGAAGCATGGGGGTGGCAGCATCATGTTGTGGGGGTGCTTTGCTGCAGGAGGGACTGGTGCACTTCACAAAATAGATGGCATCATGAGGGAGGAAAATTAGGTGGATATATTGAAGCAACATCTCAAGACATCAGTCAGGAAGATAAAGCTTGGTCGCAAATGGGTCTTCCAAATGGACAATGACCCCAAGCATACTTCCAAAGTTGTGGCAAAATGGCTTAAGGACAACAAAGTCAAGGTATTGGAGTGGCCATCACAATGCATGACCTCAATCCTATAGAAAATGTGTGGGCAGAACTGAAAAAGTGTGTGCCGGCAAGGAGGCCTACAAACCTGACTCAGTTACACCAGCTCTGTCAGGAAGAATGGGCCAAAATTCACCCAACTTATTGTGGGAAGCTTGTGGAAGGCTACCCGCAACGTTTGACCCAAGTTGAACAATTTAAATGCAATGCTACTAAATACTAATTGAGTGTATGTAAACTTCTGACCCACTGGGAATGTGATGAAAGAAATAAAAGCTGAAATAAATCATTCTCTCTACTATAATTCTGACATTTCACATTCTTAAAATAAAGTGGTGATCCTAACTGACCTAAGACAGGGAATTTTTACTAGGATTAAATGTCAGGAATTGTGAAACTGAGTTTAAATGTATTTGGCTAAGGTGAATGTAAACTTCCGACTTCTACTGTAGGTGAAGGCTTTGTTATGGAAGGTTTGGGAATCACTTCCTTTTAGGTGGGTGTAGAATTTAACAGCTCTTTTCTGGATTTTGATCATTAGCGGGTATCGGCCTAATTCGACTCTGCATACATTATTTGGTGTTTTACTGTGTACACAGAGGATATTTTCAATCAGTCTCAATCTGGTGTTTGTCCCATTTTGTGAATTATTTCTCTCTCTCTCTCTCTCGCTCTATCCCCATCTCTTTCTCAATTCAAGTTCAGTAGACTTTATTGACATGGAAAGTTAAATTACTTACATTGTCAAAGTGTACGTATAACAAAAATGGTGTGACCAACAGCAATAATAATGACAGTAGTAGAGGAAATGGGATTAGCATTATCAACATCTACAACAACAATATTAATGAGAACAACAATACATTAAAGCAATGGTAGGAGACCAGTCTCAACATGACTGAGAAGACACATGACCTGGTATGAAAGACAAAACTACATGGGAAATATTACTCACTTTTCACTGGCTGTCCCTCAGGTTGTGGCAGGAGGACACATATTTGGCTGCCAAAACTGCACATTCTGGCTTTTCACCCAATAAATATTAGATTTTTTTTTTGTACTCAATGATAATTTTGGGAAAGAAAGATTCTCTTAGGTGTGAGTATTTGTCACAGTGTAATAGGAAATGCTGCTCTGTCTCTACCTCTCCCCTGGAGCAGAGTGAGCACAGCCTGTCCTCTCTGGCCAGCCAGGTTTGTCTGTGACGTCTGGTCTCTATAGCCAGACTGTCCTCTCTGGGCAGCCAGGTTTATCTGTGTTGACCGGTCTCTATAGCCAGACTGTCCTCTCTGGGCAGCCAGACTGTCCTCTCTGGGCAGCCAGGTTTGTCTGTGACGACCGGTCTCTATAGCCAGACTGTCCTCTCTGGGCAGCCAGACTGTCCTCTCTGGGCAGCCAGGTTTGTCTGTGTCGACCGGTCTCTATAGCCAGACTGTCCTCTCTGGGCAGCCAGACTGTCCTCTCTGGGCAGCCAGGTTTGTCTGTGACGGGTCTCTATAGCCAGACTGTCCTCTCTGGGCAGCCAGGTTTGTCTGTGTCGACCGGTCTCTATAGCCAGACTGTCCTCTCTGGACAGCCAGGTTTGTCTGTGACGACCGGTCTCTATAGCCAGACTGTCCTCTCTGGGCAGCCAGGTTTGTCTGTGACAACCGGTCTCTATAGCCAGACTGTCCTCTCTGGGCAGCCAGGTTTGTCTGTGACGATTGGTCTCTATAGCCAGACTGTCCTCTCTGGGAAGCCAGGTTTGTCTGTGACGTCCGGTCTCCATAGTCGGACTGTCCTCTCTGGGCAGCCAGACTGTCCTCTCTGGGCAGCCAGGTTTGTCTGTGACGTCCGGTCTCCATAGCCAGACTGTCCTCTCTGGGCAGTCAGGTTTGTCTGTGTCGACCGGTCTCTATAGCCAGACTGTCCTCTCTGGGCAGCCAGGTTTGTCTGTGACGGGTCTCTATAGCCAGACTGACCTCTCTGGGCAGCCAGGTTTGTCTGTGACTGGTCTCTATAGCCAGACTGTTCTCTCTGGGAAGCCAGGTTTGTCTGTGACGGGTCTCTATAGCCAGACTGTCCTCTCTGGGCAGCCAGGTTTGTCTGTGAAGGGTCTCTATAGCCAGACTGTCCTCTCTGGGCAGCCAGGTTTGTCTGTAACTGGTCTCTATAGCCAGACTGTTCTCACTGGGCAGCCAGGTTTGTCTGTGACGACTGGTCTCTATAGCCAGACTGTTCTCTCTGGGCAGCCAGGTTTGTCTGTGACGACTGGTCTCTATAGCCAGACTGTCCTCTCTGGCCAGCCAGGTTTGTCTGTGACTGGTCTCTATAGCCAGACTGTCTTCTCTGGGCAGCCAGGTTTGTCTGTGACGTCCGGTCTCTATAGCCAGACGGTGCTCACTGAGTCTGTACCTAGTCAGTGTTTTCCTCAGTTTTCTATCAGTCACAGTGGTCAGATAGTCTGCCACCATGTACTGTCTGTTTAGAGACAAATAGCATTGAAGTTTACTTTGATTTTTTTGTGGTGTCTTTCCAATAGGTGATATATTTATTTTTGCTTTGTCATAATTTGGTTGGGCCAGATGTTCTGAGTGCTGTCCTGAGGCTCTATGGGGTTGATTTGGCTTAGTGAACTGAGCCTCAGAACCAGCTGGCTGAGGGGACTCTTGTTTCATCTCTTGACATTGTAGAGCTGTGTGATGAAGTGTTTTGAGGTCACTTGTTTTTAGAGGGTTGTCAAATGTGATGGCTCTTTTTTTTCTATTCGAATGAGGAGGAGGAGGTTTTGGCCCACTTCTACTCTCCATGCAGTATTTTTCTTTGCACTTGCAACACAGTCTTGCAAAACTCTGCATGCCGTATTTCAATTGGATGTTTGTCCCATTTGGTAAATTCATTGTTAGAGACTGGGCCCCATACTTCGCTGCCATATAGAGCAATTGGTTCTATAACTGATTGGAACATTCTAATTGGAATTTCGATTTTAATTTTCCCTTTTTTAAATGGCATAGAATGCATCTTCTTGTTTTGTCTCTCAGCTCGTTCACAGCCCTGTGAAAGCTCCCTGTGTTGCTGATATTTAGTCCTAGATATGTGTCGTTTTTGGTGTGTTCTAATAGAACAATCCCTCTCTCTCTCTCTCTCTCTCCCACTCTCTCTCTCTATCCATCTACCCCCCCCCACCCCCTCTCTTCTAGGGGATCTCCTGAAAATCACTCACAGGGAGAACTGGAAGTAAGTCCTCATTTAGAACCAGTAATTGGACAGTGAGAAAGTATCCAGACCCCTTGACTTAATTCCACATTTTGTTGCGTTACAGCCTGAATTCACAATGGATTAAATTGTTTTTTTTTTCTCACCCATCTACACACAATACCCCATAATGACAAAGTGAAAACATGTTTTTTAGAAATGTGTTCAAATTTATTGTAAATGGGAAATATCTAATTTACGTAAGTATTCACACCTCTTTTGCTATGAGACTCTAAATTGAGCTCAGGTTCATCCTGTTTCCATTGATCATCCTTGAGAGATGTTTCTACAACTTGATTGGAGTCCAACCTGTGGCCAATTCAATTGTTTGGACATGATTTAGGTAGAAACACACCTGTCCTAGATAATCTCCTTGATCATCCTTGACACACACCTGTCTATATAACGGTCCCACAGTTGACCGTGCAGAAACTATACCATGAAGTCCAATGAAGGTCTGTAGATCTCAGATATAACCTATGCCTCATCATAATTACATATCTGGGGAAGGGTATAAAACAATTTCTAGAGTGTTGGAAGTTTTTATCGTTGGGAAATGGGTAACCATGTGGAACTACCCAGACTGTGCCTAGAGCTGGCCGTCCGACCAAACTGAACCACCCGGGCCAAGAAGGACCTTGGTCGGGGAGGTGACCACTGTGACAGAACTACGGAGTTCCTTGGCTGAGATGGGAGAACGTGCCAGCTCTTCACCATTGGCCTTTATGGGAGAGTGGCCAGACTATAGCCACTCCTGAGAAAAAAGGCACATGACTGCAAAAAACCTGGAGTTGAAAAAAGGCACATGAAAGACTGAGGTCATAAGGGTCAAATATTATGTGGTCCTGAAGAGTTACGTTCCAACAGGACGGTGACCCCAGGCATACAGCCAAAGCAACGCTGGAATGGCTTCAGGACAAGAATGTGAAAGTCCTTGAGTGGCCCAGCCAAAGCCCAGAATCCCGTTGAAAAATCTGTGGAAAGACTTGCAGATTGCTGTTCGCCGCCGCTCCTCATTTAGCTTGAAGAATGGGAGAAAATCCCCAAATCCAGATGTACAAAGCTGATAACAGACATACCAAAGACGACTCAAAGCTATAATCACTGCCAAAGGTGCCTCTACAAAGTATTGACTCAGGGGTGTGAATACTTTTTCTGTATTTTATTTTCAATGAATTAGCAAAAACAATTCTAAACATGTTTTCACTTTGTCGTTTTTGGGGTATTGTGTGCCGATGGCTGAGAATTGTCTTTCTTTAATCCGTTTTGAATTCAGGCTGTAACACAACAAAATGTGGAATAAGTCAAGGGGTCTGAATACTTTCTGACACTGTATATCATATAGAACCCATGATTGGACAGTCAGACAGTATGTAAGAGATAATCAAGGACGGGCCAAGCATTCGATGGAAAATAATGAACGACGTGGAAGGTGTGTTCCTAGTGGAGTGTAACTTATTTTCCAGAGAACACATAAAGCCCAGAGTTGATTATCCCTCTTATACCATGGGTATAATTGAACACATAAAGCCCAGAGTTGATTATCCCTCTTATACCATGGGTATAATTGAACACATAAAGCCCAGAGTTGATTATCCCTCTTATACCATGGGTATAATTGAACACATTTGCCAGGTAGAAATGTTTTCAACATCCCACTGTAAGTAGCTAGTGAGTTTACTAGATAGCTACAGTAGTTGCCTTGGTAAACAGACTTGCTAGTTTAGCTAACAAAGTCATCTGTTTGCTATTATGAAAATTGAATTACACAATGTCAATGTTTTCAATTTGACTTTTGCTTTCAAAAACAACGGAAACATAGAACATTCTACCATGCTGATATAGAGGCCCACAGTGGAGGTGTCATAAAAACCCCATAAAACCTAGCGGTCAAACAGGGAAATGGTTTCAGTAGTTTTTCCACCATACATTTTTCCCATAGGGAATTTTAGAAACATTTTAAAATAAGGGCTGTGTTTAGTGTAGTCTTACCCTGGCGTGACGTTTTGATAACCATGTAAATCTCTCTAGGACAAGGTGACTTTTTATCAATATATTCGTCTCTGTTTACTCTCAGATTCAAAAATGCTAATTAGCATCAAAGTAGACATGCACAAGACTACAAATCCCAGCATGCTCCTGCACGTCATCTCTAGCTGACACCTTTGCTAACAGGTATTGTGTTCATTTTAAACTTGCACAAGACAGATCACAGAATTGTCAATTGTCAAGAAACGTGGCCAATTTATTCATTACTACATTGAGCTAACATTAGATAGTTCAAACAGAGATTCTTACCTTTTGACTAGATTCAGCAGTCTCGTCCAGATCATCATGGGATTTCCAGTTCTTTATGATAGCCACATTAGCAGCTAATTAGCATTTCCTTTTGGGGTGTAAATACAGGCGAATATATTGATATTTCCTTGTTTTTACCACAAGGTTTTATGTGTATTATGACTCATACTGTGGTACTCTATACCGTTGTGTTATAGGGAAATAATGTACGCTCTAGAATGTCCTTCAAGCCAATCAGAAACGAATATTCAACAATGCCATGGTTGTAATTAAGCAATAAGGCCCGAGGGGGTGTGGTATATGGCCAATATACCACGGCTAAGGGCTGGTCTTAGGCGCGACGCAACGCGGAGGTGCCTTATTGCTATTATAAACTGGTTACCAACCTATTACAGCAGTAAAAATACATGTTTTTTTTCATACCCATAGTATACGGTCTGATATACCATGGCTGTCAGCCAATCAGCATTGAAGGCTTGAACCACACAGTTTATAATGCTAGTTATAAACTGGGTGGTTTGAGCCCTGAATGCTGATTGGCTGACAGCCATGGTATATCAGACCGTATACTACGGGTATGACATATAGAACCAGTGATTGGACAGTCAGACGGTATTGTCATATAGAACCAGTGATTGGACAGTCAGACGGTATTGCTATATAGAACCCGTGATTGGACAGTCAGACGGTATTGCCGTATAGAACCAGTGATTGGACAGTCAGACGGTGTTGCCGTATAGAACCAGGGATTGGACAGTCAGACGGTATTGTCATATAGAACCAGTGATTGGACAGTCAGACGGTATTGCCATATAGAACCAGTGATTGGACAGTCAGACGGTATTGCCACATAGAACCAGTGATTGGACAGTCAGACGGTATTGTCATATAGAACCCGTGATTGGACAGTCAGACGGTATTGTCATATAGAACCAGTGATTGGACAGTCAGACGGTATTGTCATATAGAACCCGTGATTGGACAGTCAGACGGTATTGCTATATATAGTGCACTCGGAAAGTATTCAGACTCCTTAACTTTTCCAACATTTTGTTACGTTACAGCCTTATTCTAAAAATGATTAAATCTTTTTTTCCCTTCATCAATCTACACAATTCCCCATAATGACAAAGCAAAAACAGGTTTTTAGAAATGGCAAATGTATTCAAATTTTTTTTAAAAACAGATATTACATTTACACAAGTATTCAGACCTTTTACTCAGTGCTTTGTTGAATCACCTTTGGCAGCGATTACAGCCTTGAGTCTTCTTGGATATGACACTACAAGCTTGGCACACCTGTATTTGGGGAGTTTCTCCCATTCTTCTCTGCAGATCCTCTCAAGCTCTGTCAGGTTGGATGGGGAGCGTCGCTGCACAGCTATTTTCAGGTCTCTCCACAGATGTTCGATCGGGTTCAAGTCCGGGCTCTGGCTGGGCCACTCAAGGACATTCAGAGACTTGTCCAGAAGCCACTCCTGCGTTGTCTTGGCTATGTGCTTAGGGTCGTTGTCCTGTTGGAAGGTGAACCTTCGTCCCAGTCTGAGGTCCTGAGCGCTCTGAAGCAGGTTTTTTATCAAGGATCTCTCTCTGTAGTTTGTTACATTCATCTTTCCCCTGATCCTGACTAGTCTCCCAGTCCCTGCTGCTGAAAAACATCCCCACAGCATGACGCTGCCACCACCATGCTTCACCATAGGGAGGGTGCCAGGTTTCCTCCAGACGTGACGCTTGGCATTCAGGCCAAAGAGTTCAATTTTGGTTGAATCAGACCAGAGAATCTTATTTCTCAGGGTCTGAGAGTCCTTTAGGTGCCTTTTTGGCAAACTCCAAGCTAGCTGTCGTGCCTTTTACTGAGGAGTGGCTTCAGTCTGGCTACTCTACCATAAAGGCCTGATTGGTGGAGTGCTGCAGAGATGGTTGTCCTTGTGGATGTTTCCATCTCCACAGAAGAACTCTGGAGCTCTGTCAGAGTGACCATCAGGTTCTTGGTCACCTTCCAAGGCCCTTCTCCCCCGATTGCTCAGTTTGGCCGGGCGGCCAGCTCTAGGAAGAGTATTGGTGGTTCCGAACTTCTTTCATTTAAGAATGATGGAGTCCACTGTGTTCTTGGGGACCTTCAATGCTGCAGACATTTTTGGGACCCTCCCCCAGATCTGTGCCTCGACACAATCCTGTCTCGGAGCTCTACGGACATTTCCTTCGATATCATGGCTTGTTTTTTGCTCTGACATGCACTGTCAACTTTGGGACCTTTTATATAGACAGGTGTGTGCCTTTCCAAATCATGTCCAATCAATTGAATTTACCACAGATGGACTCCAATCAAGTTGTAGAAACATCTCAAGGATGATCAATGGGAACAGGATGCACCTGAGCTCAATTTCGAGCCTCATAGCAAAGGGTCTGAATACTTATGTTTTTTTTTGTCCTTATGGGGTATTGTGATGTCATTATAGGGTATTGTGATGTCATTATGGGGTATTGTGATGTCATTATGGGGTATTGTGTGTAGATTGATGAGGAATAACAATAATTTTATAAATGTTCTGAATAAGGCTCTAATGTAACAAAATGTGGAAAAAGTCCAGGGGTCTGAATACTGCCTGAATCCGCTGTATATCTCTGGTACCTACTGCAGTGAATTCTGGGAGTAGTCATCGACGTCCTGATATCTGACTATTTCCTGTGTCCCACGAGGCTACAGCTCAGAGAAGCTCATGGAAGTTATTTATTTCCAGTGTACCTCAAGGCTACAGCTCAGAGAAGCTCATGGAAGTTATTTTTGACACTGCTCTCATTCTAGAGAGCTCCATCCTCATGGCACCTTTTAGATCTCTCCCTCTCTCTCTCTGCCTCCCTTTCTCCCCCCTCTCTCTCTCTCTCCCCCACACCCTCTCTCTCTCTCTGCCTCTCTCTCTGCCTCTCTCTCTGCCTCTCTCTCTCTCTCTCTCTCTCTCTCTCTCTGCCTCCCTTTCTCTCCCCCTCTCTCTCTCTGCCTCTCTCTCTCTGCCTCCCTTTCTCTCCCCCCTCTCTCTCTCTCTCTCTCTGCCTCCCTTTCTCCCCCTCTCTCTCTCTCTCTCTCTCTCTGCCTCCCTTTCTCCCCCTCTCTCTGCCTCCCTTTCTCCCCCTCTCTCTCTCTCTCTCTCCCCTCTCTCTCTCTCTCTCTCTTCCCCCTCTCTCTCTCTCTCTCTGCCTCCCTTTCTCCCCCTCTTTCTCTCTCTCTGCCCCCTCTCTCTCTCTCTCTCTCTCTTCCCCTCTCTCTCTCTCTCTCTGCCCCCTCTCTCTCTCTCTCTCTCTCTCTCTTCCCTCCCCAGAGTACAGCATGAGCGTCTGCACGTGAAGCACCGGGGCCATGAGGCCATGCATGCAGAGATGGTTCTCGTCCTCATCGCTACGCTAGTGGTGGCTCAGATCGTACTGGTTCAGTGGAAGCAGCGGCACAACCGCTCTTACAATGTGAGTACAGCAGCCGGCGACTGGCTGGGTGGGTTACAGGAGCCAGGCAATGGGTATGACTGATTTGCCCCATCCAGAAACATCCACTAGAAATGTGTATGTGATTAAAGACACACACCTGACCTCTGTCTCTCTGTCTCTGTCTCTCTGTCTCTGTCTCTCTCTGTCTTTGTGTGTCTCTGTCTCTGTCTCTCTCCCCAGTTGGTAACCCTGCTCCAGATGTGGGTGGTGCCTCTCTATTTCACTATAAAACTGTACTGGTGGAGGTTTCTCTCCATGTGGGGAATGTTCTCTGTCATCACCAGCTATGTCGTCTTCAGAGCTACACGCAAACCACTCTCCTGTCGGACACCACGGTACGTTTGGAGGGGTGGGGGGGTTAACCACTCTCCTGTCGGACACCACGGCACGCTTTGGAGGGGTGGGGGGTTAACCACTCTCCTGTCGGACACCACGGCACGCTTTGGAGGGGTGGGGGTTAACCACTCTCCTGTCCGACACCACGGCACGTTTGGAGGGGTGGGGGGGTTAACCACTCTCCTGTCGGACACCACGGTACGTTTGGAGGGGTGGGGGGGTTAACCACTCTCCTGTCGGACACCACGGTACGTTTGGGAGGGGTGGGGGGGTTAACCACTCTCCTGTCGGACACCACGGTACGCTGGAGGGGTGGTTATCCACTGTCCTCTCAGACACCACGGTACGTTGGAGGGAGAGAGGTTATTAACTGTGTGTGTGTGTGTGTGTGTGTGTGTGTGTGTTTCAGGATGGTGTATAAATGGTTTCTATTGATCTATAAGCTGAGCTATGCCGTGGGAGTGATTGGATACCTGGCCATCATGTTCACAATGTTCGGCTTTAACGTCTTCTTCAGGTGAGTGTCAGAACACTATTGCTGAGCGGTTTGAGCTTTTTGAGGTCGTTTCAGTTCGATTATTAAAAAAAAAAAAACATTATCACAGATTTCGGGTTTTGAATATTTGATTTTTACATTAAATGCACTATTATGTGGATTGAATGCTGTGACAACACAGAATAAAACAATACAAGTCCCATCACTGTCCATTACTGCTGATCACTCATTAACCAACATTTATTACTTAAATAAAGTCACTATTTTAGTAGGTCTTCAAAGTAAATAAGGCGTACTTTTATGACTTCTGAAAAAAATCTACGATCAAATCTCTTAGAGCGTGTATTTTCAGGTAGCGATGTTGCTAAGCAACCGCGGCTCTCTTTATCACCTCAGGACCTCGCCGTTCTTCGAGAAAACACAGACCGGACAAGTAGGCGCGCAATGGATTATGGTCATTTGTAGTTAATGACCACGAGTTCTGCGCTTAATCTATGTAGAATATTGGCCTGTTGAAAACTATAGCTCCCCTACTGCATCACCCGATGGTCAATTAGTTGTTTACAAAACTAAACAGACATTTCGGTTTAATCGCTCAGCACTAACACACACACAGAGAGACACACACACACACAGAGACACACACACACACACACAGAGACACACACACACACACACACAGAGACACACACACACACACACACAGAGACACACACACACACACACACAGAGACACACACACACACACACACACACAGAGACACACACACACACACACACAGAGAGACACACACACACACACACACACAACTTTAAATAAACTTGATTTGGCACCTGACCCACACTTCCCTAAATAGTGATCAAGGCTGAGGACTCCATGGATGTGTTGTGTTGTAGGATCAAGGCTGAGGACTCCATGGATGTGTTGTGTTGTAGGATCAAGGCTGAGGACTCCATGGATGTGTTGTGTTGTAGGATCAAGGCTGAGGACTCCATGGATGTGTTGTGTTGTAGGATCAAGGCTGAGGACTCCATGGATGTGTTGTGTTGTAGGATCAAGGCTGAGGACTCCATGGATGTGTTGTGTTGTAGGATCAAGGCTGAGGACTCCATGGATGTGTTGTGTTGTAGGATCAAGGCTGAGGACTCCATGGATGTGTTGTGTTGTAGGATCAAGGCTGAGGACTCCATGGATGTGTTGTGTTGTAGGATCAAGGCTGAGGACTCCATGGATGTGTTGTGTTGTAGGATCAAGGCTGAGGACTCCATGGATGTGTTGTGTTGTAGGATCAAGGCTGAGGACTCCATGGATGTGTTGTGTTGTAGGATCAAGGCTGAGGACTCCATGGATGTGTTGTGTTGTAGGATCAAGGCTGAGGACTCCATGGATGTGTTGTGTTGTAGGATCAAGGCTGAGGACTCCATGGATGTGGGTGTTATCATGCTGTTCTATGGTCTGTACTATGGAGTGATGGGACGGGACTTTGCTGAGATCTGCTCCGACTACATGGCCTCAACTATAGGGGTGAGTACTATACACATACAGTATACACATACAGTATACACATACAGTATACACATACAGTATACAGTATACACATACAGTATACACATACAGTATACACATACAGTATACAGTATACAGTATACAGTATACAGTATACAGTATACACATACAGTATACACATACAGTACACACATACAGTATACAGTATACACATACAGTATACAGTATACACATACAGTATACAGTATACACATACAGTATACACATACAGTATACAGTATACAGTATACACATACAGTATACACATACAGTATACACATACAGAATACGCATACAGTATACGCATACAGTATACAGTATACACATACAGTATACACATACAGTATACACATACAGTATACACATACAGTATCTGTTGATGTAATTGTTGTTGCACTACTATATAGTCCAGGGGTGGGCAGTAGTTTACCCACTAATTAAATATTATGTTGTTGTTGCAGTACTATAACATGTTGTTGTTGTAGTACTGTAGCATGTTGTTGGTGCAGTACTATAACATGTTGTTGTTGTTGTTGCAGTACTATAACATGGTGGTGGTGTTGTTGTTGTAGTACTATAACATGTTGTTGTTGCAGTACTATAACATGTTGTTGTTGTTGTTGCAGTACTATAACATGTTGTTGTTGTTGTAGTACTATAACATGTTGTTGTTGCAGTACTATAACATGTTGTTGTTGTTGCAGTACTATAACATGTTGTTGTTGCTGTACTATAACATGTTGTTGTTGTTGCTGTACTATAACATGTTGTTGTAGTACTATAACATGTTGTTGTAGTACTATAACTTGTTGTTGTTGTTGTTGTTGCAGTACTATAACATGGTGTTGTTGTTGCAGTACTATAACATGGTGTTGTTGTTGCAGTACTATAACATGGTGTTGCAGTACTAATACATGTTGTTGTTGTTGCAGTACTATAACATGTTGTTGTTGCATGTTGCCATGTTTTCCCCTATAACATGTTGTGGTTCTAGTACTATAACATGTTGTTGTTGTGGTTCTAGTACTATAACATGTTGTTGTTGCAGTACTATAACATGTTGTTGTTGCAGTACTATAACATGTTGTTGTTGCAGTACTATAACATGTTGTTGTTGCAGTACTATAACATGTTGTTGTTGTTGCAGTACTATAACATGTTGTTGTTGTTGCAGTACTATAACATGTTGTTGTTGCAGTACCATAACATGTTGTTGTTGCAGTACTATAACATGTTGTTGTTGCAGTACTATAACTTGTTGTTGTTGTTGCAGTACTATAACATGTTGTTGTTATTGCAGTACTATAACATGTTGTTGTTGTTGTTGCAGTACTATAACATGGTGTTGTTGTTGTTGCAGTACTATAACATGTTGTTGTTATTGCAGTACTATAGCATGTTGTTGCAGTACTATAACATGTTGTTGTTGTTGCAGTACTATAACATGTTGTTGTTGTTGTTGTTGCATGTTGCCATGTTTTCCCCTATAACATGTTGTTGTTCTAGTACTATAACATGTTGTTGTTGTTGCAGTACTATAACATGTTGTTGTTGTTGCAGTACTATAACATGTAGTTGTTGTTGTTGCAGTACTATAACATGTAGTTGTTGTTGTTGCAGTACTATAACATGTTGTTGCAGTACTATAACATGTTGTTGTTGCATGTTGCCATGTTTTCCCCTATAACATGTTGTTGTTGTGGTTCTAGTACTATAACATGTTGTTGTTGCAGTACTATATCATGTTGTTGTTGTTGCTGCAGTACTATAACATGTTGTTGTTGTTGTTGCAGTACTATAACATGTTGTTGTTGTTGTTGCAGTACTATAACATGGTGTTGTTGTTGTTGCAGTACTATAACATGGTGTTGTTGTTGTTGCAGTACTATAACATGGTGTTGTTGTTGTTGCAGTACTATAACATGGTGTTGTTGCAGTACTATAACATGTTGTTGTTATTGCAGTACTATAGCATGTTGTTGCAGTACTATAACATGTTGTTGTTGTTGCAGTACTATAACATGTTGTTGTTGTTGTTGCAGTACTATAACATGTTGTTGTTGTTGTTGCATGTTGCCATGTTTTCCCCTATAACATGTTGTTGTTCTAGTACTATAACATGTTGTTGTTGCAGTACTATAACATGTTGTTGTTGTTGCAGTACTATAACATGTTGTTGTTGTTGCAGTACTATAACATGGTGTTGTTGTTGTTGCAGTACTATAACATGTTGTTGTTGTTGCAGTACTATAACATGTTGTCGTTGTTGTAGTACTATAACATGTTGTTGTTATGGAAGTACTATAACATGTTGTTGTTGTTGTTATGGCAGTACTATAACATGTTGTTGTTGTTGTAGTACTATAACATGTTGTTGTTGTTGTTATGGTAGTACTATAACATGTTGTTGTTGTTGTTGTTGTTGTAGTACTATAACATGTTGTTGTTGTTGTAGTACTATAACGTTGTTGTTATGGCAGTACTATAACATGTTGTTGTTGCAGTACTATAGCATGTTGTTGCAGTACTATAACATGTTGTTGTTGTTGCAGTACCATAACATGTTGTTGTTGCAGTACTATAACATGTTGTTGTTGCAGTACTATAACTTGTTGTTGTTGTTGCAGTACTATAACATGTTGTTGTTATTGCAGTACTATAACATGTTGTTGTTGTTGTTGCAGTACTATAACATGGTGTTGTTGTTGTTGCAGTACTATAACATGTTGTTGTTATTGCAGTACTATAGCATGTTGTTGCAGTACTATAACATGTTGTTGTTGTTGCAGTACTATAACATGTTGTTGTTGTTGCAGTACTATAACATGTTGTTGTTGTTGTTGTTGCATGTTGCCATGTTTTCCCCTATAACATGTTGTTGTTCTAGTACTATAACATGTTGTTGTTGTTGCAGTACTATAACATGTTGTTGTTGTTGCAGTACTATAACATGTAGTTGTTGTTGTTGCAGTACTATAACATGTAGTTGTTGTTGTTGCAGTACTATAACATGTTGTTGCAGTACTATAACATGTTGTTGTTGCATGTTGCCATGTTTTCCCCTATAACATGTTGTTGTTGTGGTTCTAGTACTATAACATGTTGTTGTTGCAGTACTATATCATGTTGTTGTTGTTGCTGCAGTACTATAACATGTTGTTGTTGTTGTTGCAGTACTATAACATGTTGTTGTTGTTGTTGCAGTACTATAACATGGTGTTGTTGTTGTTGCAGTACTATAACATGTTGTTGTTATTGCAGTACTATAGCATGTTGTTGCAGTACTATAACATGTTGTTGTTGTTGCAGTACTATAACATGTTGTTGTTGTTGTTGCAGTACTATAACATGTTGTTGTTGTTGTTGCATGTTGCCATGTTTTCCCCTATAACATGTTGTTGTTCTAGTACTATAACATGTTGTTGTTGCAGTACTATAACATGTTGTTGTTGTTGCAGTACTATAACATGTTGTTGTTGTTGCAGTACTATAACATGGTGTTGTTGTTGTTGCAGTACTATAACATGTTGTTGTTGTTGCAGTACTATAACATGTTGTTGTTGTTGTAGTACTATAACATGTTGTTGTTATGGAAGTACTATAACATGTTGTTGTTGTTGTTATGGCAGTACTATAACATGTTGTTGTTGTTGTAGTACTATAACATGTTGTTGTTGTTGTTATGGCAGTACTATAACATGTTGTTGTTGTTGTTGTTGTTGTAGTACTATAACATGTTGTTGTTGTTGTAGTACTATAACGTTGTTGTTATGGCAGTACTATAACATGTTGTTGTTGCAGTACTATAGCATGTTGTTGCAGTACTATAACATGTTGTTGTTGTTGCAGTACTATAACATGTTGTTGTTGTTGCAGTACTATAACATGGGAGGAATGCCGTCCAGGAGTCTGACAGATGATATCTGTGCGGTGTGTGGCCAGAAGATCCTAGTAGACGTGGATGAGGAGGGGATTATAGAAGATACCTATCAACTCTCCTGTAACCATATGTATCCTCTCCACTAGGCTTGGGCAGTATACCATATATACTGTATACTGGGGTATTTGGAAAAAGCCACGGGATGGTTTTTCAATACTGTCAAAACTAATTATTTGAAGATTTTCAATACAGTTAAATATTTGTAGATACTTTTTTGTTGCGCAACACCTTAGCAGATTGCCTTCTTCATTTCACGTGTCACATATGTTTTTTTTAAATGATGAAACTACCCATAGTTCCCCAGAACAGTTGAGCCAGTCACGTGTTAGTTTGTAAATAGCACAACGAGAGAAAGCGGGCCCCAGGCGATTCCACAGTGTTCTATATCTAATTGGAGAATCTCTGTTGTGACGTCACACACGTGGTGCTGATGAAGTTACACTTGTACGCAATGCACTACTGAACTCAGATATCTTCTAATGGCTTCCTGCCAGAAGTCAAAGAGCCCTGGATGAGCTATCTGTACAGATGCCATGTTTTCCCTGTGCTTCCTGCTAGTGTTTGTTTCTCCTCTCTTCCTTCAGAAAAGCATCTCAACTTTGTTCATTTTATTTAACTAGGCAAGTCAGTTAAGAACAAATTCTTATTTTCAATGACGTATTTTCAACGACAGATTTGTACCTTGTCAGCTCGGGGATTTGAACTTGCAACCTTGCGGTTACTAGTCCAACGCTCTAACCACTAGGCTACCCTGCCACATTTGTTCATTCTCTCGTTCAGGTTCGCTTGTAAATGTCCACACACAAAGCTACTCGCTATGCTTGTATAACTTTGAGCTGGATTTGCCTGTCTTTGCAATTAGTTATTTTTTTGGTTTTTCGCTCGTTAGCATTTAGCTAACAGCGTCTGTGATATCCCTATTAGTTTGTGCTAATTCTGTTAGCATTCTGATAATAGAGGCCCAATGGGCTTTTCTTGCGTTTCTAGCGCCCCCTTGTGTGCTATGCCGGTAATACCGTAGATACCGCCCAAGCCTACTATCCTCACTGCACCGTGTGAATTATAGAAGATATCTACCAGCTAACCTGTAACCACATGTATCCTATGTAACCACATGCAGCTCTCCTGTCCTGTATGTTATGTCACTCTCCCTCCTCTCTCTATCCCCTCCTCTCTACCTCTCCTCCTCCTCTCTCTATACTCCCTCCTCTCTCTATCCCCTCCTCTCTACCTCTCCTCCTCTCTCTCTCTATACTACCTCCTCTCTCTTTCCCCTCCTCTCTACCTCTCCTCCTCTCTCTCTCTATACTCCCTCCTCTCTCTTTCCCCTCCTCTCTACCTCTCCTCCTCCTCTCTCTATACTCCCTCCTCTCTCTATACTCCCTCCTCTCTGTTTCCCCTCCTCTCTACCTCTCCTCCTCCTCTCTATACTCCCTCCTCTCTCTTTCCCCTCCTCTCTACCTCTCCTCCTCCTCCTCCTCCTCTCTCTATACTACCTCCTCTCTCTTTCCCCTCCTCTCTACCTCTCCTCCTCCTCTCTATACTCCCTCCTCTCTCTTTCCCCTCCTCTCTACCTCTCCTCCTCCTCCTCTCTCTCTATACTCCTCCCTCTCTCTTTCCCTCCTCTCTACCTCTCCTCCTCCTCTCTCTATACTCCCACCTCTCTGTTTCCCTCCTCTCTACCTCTCCTCCTCCCTCTCTCTATACTCCCTCCTCTCTCTTTCCCTCCTCTCTACCTCCTCCTCCTCCTCCTCTCTATACTCCCTCCTCTCTCTTTCCCCTCCTCTCTACCTCTCCTCTCTCTCTCTATACTCCCTCCTCTCTCTATACTCCCTCCTCTCTGTTTCCCCTCCTCTCTACCTCTCCTCCTCCTCTCTATACTCCCTCCTCTCTCTTTCCCCTCCTCTCTACCTCTCCTCCTCCTCCTCCTCTCTCTATACTACCTCCTCTCTCTTTCCCCTCCTCTCTACCTCTCCTCCTCCTCTCTATACTCCCTCCTCTCTCTTTCCCCTCCTCTCTACCTCTCCTCCTCCTCCTCTCTCTATACTCCCTCCTCTCTCTTTCCCCTCCTCTCTACCTCTCCTCCTCCTCTCTCTATACTCCCACCTCTCTGTTTCCCCTCCTCTCTACCTCTCCTCCTCCTCTCTCTATACTCCCTCCTCTCTCTTTCCCCTCCTCTCTACCTCTCCTCCTCCTCCTCTCTCTATACTCCCTCCTCTCTCTTTCCCCTCCTCTCTACCTCTCCTCTCTCTCTCTATACTCCTCCTCTCTCTTTCCCCCTCCTCTCTACCTCTCCTCCTCTCTCTCTATACTCCCTCCTCTCTCTTTCCCTCCTCTCTCTCTACCTCTCCTCCTCTCTCTATACTCCCTCCTCTCTCTTTCCCCTCCTCTCTACCTCTCCTCCTCTCTCTCTATACTCCCTCCTCTCTGTTTCCCCTCCTCTCTACCTCTCCTCCTCCTCTCTCTATACTCCCTCCTCTCTCTTTCCCCTCCTCTCTACCTCTCCTCTCTCTCTCTATACTCCCTCCTCTCTCTTTCCCCTCCTCTCTACCTCTCCTCCTCTCTCTCTATACTCCCTCCTCTCTCTTTCCCCTCCTCTCTACCTCTCCTCCTCTCTCTATACTCCCTCCTCTCTCTTTCCCCTCCTCTCTACCTCTCCTCCTCTCTCTATACTCCCTCCTCTCTGTTTCCCCTCCTCTCTACCTCTCCTCCTCTTCTCTCTATACTCCCTCCTCTCTCTTTCCCCTCCTCTCTACCTCTCCTCCTCTCTCTCTATACTCCCTCCTCTCTGTTTCCTCCTCTCTCTCCTCTCCTCCTCCTCTCTCTCTATACTCCCTCCTCTCTCTTTCCCCTCTCTCTACCTCTCCTCCTCTCTCTATACTCCCTCCTCTCTCTTTCCCCTCCTCTCTACCTCTCCTCCTCTCTCTCTATACTCCCTCCTCTCTATACTCCCTCCTCTCTACCTCTCCTCCTCTTTCTCTATACTCTCTCCTCTCTCTTTCCCCTCCTCTCTACCTCTCCTCCTCCTCTCTATACTACCTCCTCTCTCTTTCCCCTCCTCACTACCTCTCCTCCTCCTCTCTCTATACTCCCTCCTCTCTGTTTCCCCTCCTCTCTACCTCTCCTCCTCCTCTCTATACTCCCTCCTCTCTCTTTCCCCTCCTCTCTACATCTCCTCCTCCTCCTCTCTCTATACTACCTCCTCTCTCTTTCCCCTCCTCTCTACCTCTCCTCCTCCTCTCTATACTCCCTCCTCTCTCTTTCCCCTCCTCTCTACCTCTCCTCCTCCTCTCTATACTACCTCCTCTCTCTTTCCCCTCCTCACTACCTCTCCTCCTCCTCTCTCTATACTCCCTCCTCTCTCTTTCCCCTCCTCTCTACCTCTCCTCCTCCTCTCTCTATACTCCCTCCTCTCTGTTTCCCCTCCTCTCTACCTCTCCTCCTCTCTCTCTATACTCCCTCCTCTCTGTTTCCCCTCCTCTCTACCTCTCCTCCTCCTCTCTCTATACTCCCTCCTCTCTCTTTCCCCTCCCCTCTCTCTTCCCTGTTTCTCTAAATGCCGCCCTTTTCTCTATATTCCCTATGTAGTGCCCTATTCTTCCCTTAATTACTGCACCAAATCGATTCCCATAAAAATGGCGTGTCAGTTTACTTCCTGAATTTACTCTATGTTGAAGATAACAAAGGTTAAGACAACATAATAATTCCATGCAGAAGCGTTTGAAAATTAACAAATTTATTGGACCAGCGCCAGAGCAAAATAAAATGACTTGTAATTGAATGTTAGCAGTACAGAAAGTTCGCCATCAGAGTGGAAAATAAACACAATCCGAAGAGATTTTTTTTTAAACTTCTCAGAAAACCCATAGCGTAAGTAATTTAAATGTTTTTCTAATTTCTAATAAATGCTAATTATTCTTACGCTGGCTCTAGTTGTTGTGGTACTATAACTTGGGTGGTTGGTTGTGGATTTCTTTAACGCCGGCTCTGCCTCCAGATTCCACGAGTTCTGTATCCGTGGCTGGTGCATTGTGGGTAAGAAGCAGACGTGTCCGTACTGCAACGAGAAGGTCGACTTGAAGAGGATGATGAACAATCCGTATCCTTTCATTGGCAGAGACGAGATCCACAGAACACAGGGATTGGCTGAATCTGAGAGCATGTCTTACACACAGTTATTCTTATTGGCCTTTGAAATTGTTGCGTGTTGCGTTTAATATTTTTTGTTCAGTATAATTGTAAAGAAATATGCTGTAAAACATGTTTAGAACTATAATTTTGATCTCATGGATGGTCAGTGTTTGTTTACAATAATTGTAAATGATAGTTTTAACCATGTTTTGAGGCTACACAGTGTTTCTTTACAATTATACATTGTTTAAAAAACAATGGAGTTAAACAGGCTTACATGCTGACCAGACCGCTCGCTTGCGTGCGTGTCCGCCCGCCATCGCGCGCATGTTAATTTGGTCCCCCCCACACTAACTTGAGGACAGGTCGATAAGCAAACATTTATGCCAATTTAGTTAACAAGCTTGCTGTTGCTAGCTAATTTGTCCTGGGATATAAACATTGTGTTGTTATTTTACCTGAAATGCACAAGGTCCTCTACTCCGACAATTCATCCACAGATAAAAGGGTAAACCGAGTTTGTTTCTAGTCGTCTCTCCCTCCTTCAGGCTTCCTCTTCTTTGGACTTTATATGGTTGTTGGCAACCAACTTTAAGGCACATTACCACCACCAACTGGACTGGAGTGTGGACCTCAGTTCATCTTTCAATCACCCACGTGGGTATATGCTCCTAAAAACCAATGTGGAGATAGGAAATGATAGCTACCTACTTAACCCAGTGGTGTTTTAGTTTGCTGGACCCAGTGGTGTTTTAGGTTGCTGGACCCAGTGGTGTTTTAGGTTGCTGGACCCAGTGGTGTTTTAGGTTGCTGGACCCAGTGGTGTTTTAGGTTGCTGGACCCAGTGGTGTTTTAGGTTGCTGGACACAGTGGTTTTTTATGTTGCTGGACCCAGTGGTGTTTTAGGTTGCTGGACCCAGTGGTGTTTTAGGTTGCTGGACCCAGTGGTGTTTTAGGTTGCTGGACCCAGTGGTGTTTTAGGTTGCTGGACCCAGTGGTGTTATAGGTTGCTGGACCCAGTGGTGTTTTAGGTTGCTGGACCCAGTGGTGTTTTAGGTTGCTGGACCCAGTGGTGTTTTAGGTTGCTGGACCCAGTGGTGTTTTAGGTTGCTGGACCCAGTGGTGTTTTAGGTTGCTGGACCCAGTGGTGTTTTAGGTTGCTGGACCCAGTGGTGTTATAGGTAGCTGGACCCAGTGGTGTTTTAGGTTGCTGGACCCAGTGGTGTTATAGGTTGCTGGACCCAGTGGTGTTATAGGTAGCTGGACCCAGTGGTGTTATAGGTAGCTGGACCCAGTGGTGTTATAGGTAGCTGGACCCAGTGGTGTTTTAGGCTGCTGGACCCAGTGGTGTTTTAGGCTGCTGGACCCAGTGGTGTTTTAGGCTGCTGGACCCAGTGGTGTTTTAGGTAGCTGGACCCAGTGGTGTTTTAGGTTGCTGGACACAGTGGTAAAATAAGTCTTCCTACTGCTATTACACCACACTTTCTACAGTACTCACAGAGCATTGTGTTGCTAGTTTTGGTTGCTAGCAGAATCTCCGACAGTGTCCCCCTCCTCTTCCTCCCCCTCCTCCTCCTCCTCCTTCTCCTCTTCCTCCCCCTCCTCCTCCCCCTCCTCCTCCTCCTTCTCCTCCCCCTCCTCCTCCTCCTCCTCCTCCCCCTCCTCTTTCTCCCCCTCCCCCTCCTCCTCTTCCTCCTCCTCATCGTCGTCTTCTTCTGGTAGATTTTTTTTTTGTTAGTTTTTTTGTCAAAGAACTTAAATTACACCCGCGTTTTCAGTGTTGCTGTTCTTGCTAGTTAGCGTGCTAGCTAACACCGTCACTTAACGGACATAAAAGGGCGTGTGAGCCAGGCTTGTGATTGGTTTAATTAGCTACGCTTTTTTAAACATTTGTAGCATTATGATTTGTAAACAATGTATCAGCCTGTCTGTAGTTTGAGCAAACAAGAGTGTTAAGGCAAAATATTGTTACGCTTAAATTCTTTTTTTTTTTTATATATTGGATAATGTTTTTTTGTCTCACGGTGCTCTCAAAAATATATGTACCAGTCAAACTGCAACCTTTTAAGTCTCATGTGTGACCACAGCCCTGTTTATAAGTTGGATTCTTCAAGAATCAATCGCTATATATAATTAATTTAGAATTCCACAAATGGATGTACCAATCGCTCCTTAACGCCTACCCTCCCCCCTCCCCCAGCTGGGAGAGAACACATGTCCTGTACGGGCAGCTCTTGGATTGGCTGAGATACCTTGTTGCCTGGCAACCCATCATCATCGGAATAGTCCACGGAATCAACTTCACTCTGGGGCTGGAGTAGTAGAGCTCTGGGATGATCGCCTTGCAGAACTCCCTCCCCAGGAATTACCTCTCGGAACTTTTGGAATCCATGCATTTAATTTATTGGACCCCCCATTTAATTTATTGGACCCCATTTAATTTATTGGACCCCCATTTAATTTATTGGACCCCCATTTAATTTATTGGACCCCCATTTAATTTATTGGACCCCCCCCATTTAATTTATTGGACCCCCATTTAATTTATTGGATGCCCCCATTTAATTTATTGGACCCCCATTTAATTTATTGGACCCCCATTTAATTTATTGGACCCCCATTTAATTTATTGGACCCCCATTTAATTTATTGGATCCCCCCATTTAATTTATTGGACCCCCTCCCTCTAACACAAGTGTTTATTTATGATCTGTAAATCTGTACCCAAATGGCACCCTATTCCCTATATAGTCTGCTCTTTTTAGTCAAATGTAGTGCACTATAAAGGGTATATGGAGCCATTTGAGATGCAGATCATGTCAAGTGTGTACTACGACGGCTTTCTTTACCATTGCAGTTTGTTCTACAGTTTTACACTCTGCAGATACACTGGTATCTGGTATACCCGACCTGATGACTGTCCCAATACCCAAACTGATGCACTAGGTAGTGTGAAGCGTTGGCCATGCATACTAAGTCGTGTGCGTATTGGGACACTAGGCCATATCACACCGCTAGTCCAGTCACCACCACAAAAAAAGCTGCTTTGTCTTTTAAAACCTGTTTGATTTAACTTTAAGCGCATCCCAAATGGCACCCTATTCCCTATGTAGTGCACTACTTTTGACCAGAGCCCCTATAGGCAATAGGGCGGTATTTGGTATGCACACTTATTTTCGCCTGGGGAAGTCACATCAAAGTTCAGCATCTCTTGTTCAAGATAGATAAGGATTCACATTCACTCAGAGTTTCAGAGTAAGAGTTCTGATCTAGGATCAGTTTAGCCTTTAATGAATCAGATTAAATGGACAGGGGGCTGGTCCTAGATCAACAGTCTTACTCTGTGAATATGGTCCCAGGGTTAAAACTAGTTTAATCTGTGCAAGCAACCATTGATTTGAAAAGTAGTGCATTATATAGGGAATAGGGAGACCCATAGGGCTCTGGTCTAAAGTAGTGCACTATATAGGGAATAGGGAGACCCATAGGGCTCTGGTCTAAAGTAGTACACTATATAGGGAATAGGGAGACCCATAGGGCTCTGGTCTAAAGTAGTACACTATATAGGGAATAGGGAGACCCATAGGGCTCTGGTCTAAAGTAGTGCACTATATAGGGAATAGGGAGACCCATAGGGCTCTGGTCTAAAGTAGTACTGTATATATGGAATAGGGAGCTGTTTCAGACGCTGCCGGAGTCTTCACAGCCCATGTCCCCCAGGGGGTTTCTGAAGGGTAGGTACAGGAGTTTTTCTTGACCCCTCTGTAACCTGCAGGATAAACTCCATGCCATAGAAATAGAATACATAGAATGGACCTCCCAATTCAAGTCAATGATGGCATAATGGGTGTAGAGGTTCCAAGCCCGTTCTGTGGATTACATTTTTATATTCCAGGCCCTACCGATAAAGAGCTGTTGGCTACATGTTTGCCTTTTTCAAACCTCTCCTCTGGGACCTCTTGGTGTTTCAAACCTCTCTTCTGGGAACTCAGAGGTTTGGAAGGGCTGGAAGTCCCAGAGGAGAGGTTTGAGAACGGCTGGAGGTCCCAGAGGAGAGGTTTGGAATGGCTGGAGGTCCCAGAGGAGAGGTTTGGAAGGGCTGGAAGTCCCAGAGGAGAGGTTTGGAATGGCTGGAGGTCCCAGAGGAGAGGTTTGGAATGGCTGGAGGTCCCAGAGGAGAGGTTTGGAAAAGGCTGAGCTATGTGTTTGCCAAACAACTTTTACAGATATATACTTTTAAGATATTGCAGTTTAATCACAATTCATGTTGATTAAAACAACTGATAATAGAAGATTTGTATTTCTGTGTGTAGTAACCAGGTACTATTATGTACTGTGTTAGTTTAGAGATATTACAGTGGGAAAGATGGGGGTAATAGGAGGAGAAGGAGTCAAATGGCAGTGGGCCGGATGATAGGAGGAGGAGGAGGAGTCAAAGGACAGTGGGCCGGATGATAGGAGGAGGAGGAGGAGTCAAAGGACAGTGGGCTGGATGATAGGAGGAGGAGGAGTCAAATGGCAGTGGGCCGGATGATAGGAAGAGGAGGAGGAGTCAAAGGACAGTGGGCTGGATGATAGGAGGAGGAGGAGTCAAAGGGCAGTGGGCCGGATGATAGGAGGAAGAGGAGTCAAAGGGCAGTGGGCTGGATGATAGGAAGAGGAGGAGTCAAAGGGCAGTGGGCCGGATGATAGGAAGAGGAGGAACACTAACCTTATCTAGCTAGCCACCTTGCTAACCTTCTCTAGCTATCCACCTTGCTAACCTTCTCTAGCTAGCCACCTTGCTAACCTTCTCTAGCTAGCCACCTTGCTAACCTTCTCTAGCTAGCCACCTTGCTAACCTTCTCTAGCTAGCCACCTTGCTAACCTTCTCTAGCTAGCCACCTTGCTAACCTTCTCTAGCTATCCACCTTGCTAACCTTCTCTAGCTAGCCACCTTGCTAACCTTCTCTAGCTAGCCACCTTGCTAACCTTCTCTAGCTATCCACCTTGCTAACCTTCTCTAGCTAGCCACCTTGCTAACCTACTCTAGCTATCCACCTTGCTAACCTTATCTAGCTAGCCACCTTGCTAACCTTCTCTAGCTAGCCACCTTGCTAACCTTCTCTAGCTAGCCACCTTGCTAACCTTCTCTAGCTAGCCACCTTGCTAACCTTCTCTAGCTAGCCACCTTGCTAACCTTCTCTAGCTATCCACCTTGCTAACCTTCTCTAGCTAGCCACCTTGCTAACCTTCTCTAGCTAGCCACCTTGCTAACCTTCTCTAGCTAGCCACCTTGCTAACCTTCTCTAGCTAGCCACCTTGCTAACCTTCTCTAGCTAGCCACCTTGCTAACCTTCTCTAGCTAGCCACCTTGCTAACCTTATCTAGCTAGCCACCTTGCTAACCTTCTCTAGCTAGCCACCTTGCTAACCTTCTCTAGCTAGCCACCTTGCTAACCTTCTCTAGCTAGCCACCTTGCTAACCTTATCTAGCTAGCCACCTTGCTAACCTTCTCTAGCTAGCCACCTTGCTAACCTTCTCTAGCTAGCTAATTTTATGTTTTACTATACTGTATTCAAAGGATTAGCCAGCTGGCTCTATGGCTGGTTCTGGAGCTGAATTTGTCATAAGCATTGATTTGATTTAGTAGGAGGAGGATAAGGAAGAGGAGTAGTAGTGGTAGGTGGGATCTTAATTTGATCACCCTGTTGACGCAGAACATTTTCCTGCGCAGCATAAAATGCTTTGTGATTTACATAAATTCACTGAAATATGTTATGCAACTGGCTAACTGTAGCCTTCTGTTATTGAAGCACTCGCTAAGTCTAGGGGTCCATAGCTGCATGGTCTGTCACCTAATTTCAATGTGAGAAGTCTGAGTATACTGACCGTGTTGTATGTACGTGCCTAGGAGACAGAGTAAACTTACCTGGAACCAGAGCCGGGCTCAGAGCCGGGCTCAGTCTTGACTCCTACTGGCTTGGCCAGCACAAACAGATTATTTGTTTTTTGAAAATGGTGACAGAAAGAAATATATAATTCACTTTCCACAAAAAAAAAATCTTGTTGCTGCATGGTTATTTTTACTGCTGTGACAACGCCGGTCAAATTAAGATCCAACATTTGTAGTAGTAGTAGGCAGTTGTTGTTTTTTAAAAAGTTGAGAAAAACTTGATCGATACGGTTACAAAAGCAGCTGTATCTTGATTGGTAGAAGTCATTTCTCTTCTGATTTGCTGATTTGAATAGCAGAGATGAATATTAACATTTCATAGGGCCCGGTTGTGACATAGGACGTGGTATGCGTTTCCTACGCACTTCTCAGCGGTTGGTATTCAGACTTACCGTATGCAGGGTGCGTAACGTGCTTTGCAGGCTGGGTTCCCTTCTGTGTGCTGAATACATTTTAATTCAGTGGCTGAAAACCCTCCCACTTGCCGGCCAACAGATTTTCCTCGTGGAGTTTTCATTCGGCAGGGTTTTCAGTACATTTATCTAAAATCGTCCCTTTAAATTTGGTGTACCTACAAATTCAAATTTTGTCGACAGACTAGAATATATGGAGAGAACGGATCAGTATATTAGGGAGCAATGAAAGAAAGCAAAAATACACACATTGTTCCCCTTTTTAGTACCAATTGTATATTATTTAGGGTTAGGAAGGTATTTATGAATAATAACAACAACAAAAAAGTTTGGAGAGCCTTTTATGCACCTAATATATTGGCGAATCAACCAAAATGTGCCCTTCTTTGCGAGGCACTACAAAACCTCCCTGGTCTTTGGTGGTTGAATCTGTGTTTTGAAATTCACTGCTAGACTGAGGGACCTTTACAGTTAATTGTATGTGTCGAGTACAGAGATGAGGCAGTCATTCAAAAAATCATGTTAAACACTTATTGCACACGGTGAGTCCATGCGACTTAGCATGTGACGAACAGGCCCCCATTAACATCTGGGCTGCACTCACGGTGAGCGGGTCGAGAGTTTCAAGTTCCTTGGTGGCCACATCACCAACAAACTATCATGGTCCAAACAGACCAAGACAATCGTGAAGAGCGCACGACAACACCTCTTCCCAACATTTGGTATGGGTCCCCAAGATCTTCAAAAAGTTCTACAGCTGCACCATCGAGAGCATCCTGACGGGTTGCATCACTGCCTGGTATGGCAACTGCTCGGCCTCCGACCGCAAGGCACTACAGAGGGTAGTGCGTACGGTCCAGTACATCACTGGGGCCAAGCTTCCTGCCATCCAGGACCTCAAAAAATTGTCAAAGACTCCAGCCACCCCAGTCATAGACTGTTTTCTCTGCTACCGCACGGCAAGCGGTACCGGAGCGCCAAGTCTAGGTCCTAGAGGCTCCTTAAGCCATATGACTGCTGAACAATTAATCAAATGTTTCTTAACTCGATTTCTTGAACTGAATTGTTGGTTAAGGGGTTGTAAGTAAGCATTTCACAGTAAGGTCTTTTTACCTGTTGTATTGTATTGGGCGCATGTAACAAATAACATTTGATTTGACTTGTTAAGCACATTTTTACTCCTGAACTTATTTAGGCTTTGCCATAACAAAGGGGTTGAATACTTATTGACTCAATACATTTCAGCTTTTCATTTTTCATTCATAGTTTTTTTTTTTAAATCTAAAAACATAATTCCACTTTGACATTATGGGGTATTGTGTGTGTATTCCAGTGAAACAAAAATCTCAATTTAATCCATTTTAAATTCAGTGTTAATGTAGTGTGTGAGTGAGTATACAGTGCCTTCGGAAGGTATTCAGACCCCTGGACTTTTTCTACATTTACTACGTTACAGCCTTATTCTAAAATGGATTAAATAAAATAAAAAATCCTCAGCAATCTACACACAATACCCCATAATGACATCACAATACCCCATAATGACATCACAATACCCCATAATGACAAGGTGAAAACAGGTTTTTAGAAATGTTTAATCATTAAAAAAAAAAAAAAACAGAAACCTTATTTACATAAGTATTCAGACCCTTTGCTATGAGACTCGAAATTGCGCTCAGGAGCATCCTTTTTCCATTGATCATCCTTGAGATGTTTCCACAACTTGATTGGAGTCCACCTGTAGTAAATTCAATTGATTGGACATGATTTGGAAAGGCACACACCTGTCTATATATAGTCCCACAGTTGACAGTGCAAAAACCAAGCCATGAGGTCGAAGGAATTGTCCGTAGAGCTCCGAGACAGGATTGTGTCGAGGCACAGATCTGGGGAAGGGTACCAAAACATGTCTGCAGCATTGAAGATCCCCAGGAACACAGTGGCCTCCATCATTCTTAAATGGAAGAAAGTTGGAACCACCAAGACTCACCAAGACACCTGGCCAAACTGAGCAATCAGAGGAGAAGGGCCCTTGTCAGGGGAGGTGACCAAGAACCCGATGGTCACTCTGGCAGAGCTCTAGAGTTCCTCTGTGGAGATGGGAGAACCTTCCAGAAGAACAACCATCTCTGCAGCACTCCACCAAATCAGGCCTTTATAGTAGAGTGGCCAGGCGGAAGCCACTCCTCAGTAAAAGGCACATAACAGCCCACTTGGTGTTTTGGCAAAAGGCACCTAAAGACTCTCAGACCATGAGAAACAATATTCTCAAGTCTGATGAAATGAAGATTGAACTATTTGGCCTGAATGCCAAGCGTCACTTCTGGAGGAAACCTGGCACCATCCCTTCGGTGAAGCATGGTGGTGGCAGCATCATGCTGTGGGGAAGTTTTTCAGCGGGCAGAGACTGGGAGACTAGTCAGGATCGAGGCAAAGATGAACGGAGCAAAGTACAGAGAGATCCTTGATGAAAACCTGCTCCAGAGAGCTCAGGACCTCAGACTGGAGCGAAGGTTCACCTTCCAACAGGACAACGACCTTAAGCACACCGCCAAGATAACGCAGGAGTGCCATCGGGACAAGTCTCTGAATGTCTTTGAGGGGCCCAGCTAGACCCCAGACTTGAACCCGATCTAACATCTCTGGAGAGACCTGAAAATAACTGTGCTGCAACGCTCCCCATCCAACCTGACAGAGCTTGAGAGGATCTACAGAGAAGAATGCTTGAGAGAATTTACAGAGAAGAACGGGAGAAACTCCCCAAATACAGGTGTGCCAATCTTGTAGCGTCAATTGAATCAATTTTAGAATAAGGCTGTAACGTAACACAATGTGGAGAAAGTCCAGGGGTCTGAATACCTTCCGAAGGCACCGTATGTTAAATGCATCAGAAAATGTATTTAATGCATTTCAAAGTAATGTATTTTAGAATATATTTTATAATGTATTTATCGATGCATTTGGTAAATATATATTTAAAAATGTTTTTTTTTATTTTATTATAATGTATGGCAAATATAAGAAATCATATTGTAACGAAAATGGTGACTTTATTAACAATTAAGCTATTATGTATGTTATTGCCCCTATTGTCCCTATGATATTGATCTGACTGTGTCAAAACTACAGTCACATTTTATAGCTATGCAGGAATCACTTGCTGATTTAAAACTTGTGCTTAATACGGGCAGAATGAAATGCATGTTGTTTTCAAGGGCAGAATGAAATGCATGTTGTTTTCAAGGGCAGAATGAAATGCATGTTGTTTTCAAACTCTCGCAAGAATGTTTCAGATGAACATGTACACTCATTAGAGATGGTTCTCCAATCGAACGTGTTCCCTCAAATCAATACTTCATAAGTCATTTGTATTGATGTGGATTTTATGTTTAAAAAAAAACATATAGATGAGCTGGTTAAGAAGCTAAGATTTAAAGTTGTATTTTTTCTACAGAAACAGATCGTAACTTTCTCTAAGAAGCACATTATTCAGTTAACCTTTTGATCTGTTTGTTGATTATGGTGATATCATTTATTAAAGTGCAGCTGCTACGACTCTTAAACCCTTTGGATGCCGTCTACCATAGTGCCCTTTGTTTTGTTACAGGTGACACTTTTTATACACATCACCGCATCCTGTACCAAAAGGTTGACTGGACTTCACTATAGACCCTTAGATCTCTACCTTATTCCCTTTTTGTTTACAAGGCCCTACTTCATAAACGGTTCCTAACCCGTTCACGGGATTGGTTATCTCTTGAGGTTCCTAACCCGTTCACGGGATTGGTTATCTCTTGGGGTTCCTAACCCGTTCACGGGATTGGTTATCTCTTGAGGTTCCTAACCCGTTCACGGGATTGGTTATCTCTTGAGGTTCCTAACCCGTTCACAGGATTGGTTAACTCTTGAGGTTCCTAACCTGTTCACAGGATTGGTTAACTCTTGAGGTTCCTAGGGTCTCCATCGAGCTAGGTAAAATCTTCTTTTAGTTTTAATTCCAAAAAACATTTTCTGGTGCCGTTCTGACAATTTTAAAGTTTTGATTGAGAACTTATTTGTGGAGGAATATAACAGTTTTTCTGTGTGATGTTTTAATTCCCATGACTGTGTTTTTTGTATTTTTAGTGTGTGTATATGTTTAGGTATGTGTATATTTATATTGTATTATGCAGGGCATATTTGGAAATGAGACCTAGGTCTCAATGTGTCTTCCCTTTAAAGATAAATAAAACGTTATGAAAACTTAGTAGGCTCCTTGGTATCACATGGACTTGCTGTATGTCAGTCTCATTAAGACTGCAGAAGTGGTAGTGTAGTGTACAAGCGTAAAGGGGAACTGCACCCGCTGATTTGGCATAGTTCTTTGTCTTGCTCCTCAAGAAATGCTGGCCGGCCATGACAGAAGCCAAACGGGAGTTGGCTTTTGGGGGTGTGGTTTGATGGGGGTGTGTCCTTGCCACCACCAAGACACACCCATCTGTCAGAGCCTTGCCCCCAACTGTTTCCTCCCACTCATTCACAACACACAAACCTCCAGCAGGTTGAGTTCAATAACTACAGACAGATGTATGGTGAGATGCCCGGAGGAAGCGTTGAATAGGTCAGTAGCCTGCAGAGTAATATGAGAAGAATGCAACTGCTGAATATATGTAGATATTCTAAACTAAGTGTTTTGAGAACTTTCACATGCACAGTTGAAGTCGGAAGTTTACATACACCTTAGCCAAATACATTTAAACTCTGTTTTTCACAATTCCTGACATTTAATCCTAGTAAGAAT
The DNA here is from genome assembly GCA_030435695.1 of Brachymystax lenok tsinlingensis. NCBI lineage: Eukaryota > Metazoa > Chordata > Actinopteri > Salmoniformes > Salmonidae > Brachymystax > Brachymystax lenok. Next base: position 25,709,251 of record CM059798.1, read on the forward strand.
TCCCTGTCTTAGGTCAGTTAGGATCACCACTTTATTTTATGTTCTGCCCACAAATTTTCTATAGGATTGAGGTCAGGGCTTTGTGATGGCCACTCCAATACCTTGACTTTGTTGTCCTTAAGCCATTTTGCCACAACTTTGGAAGTATGCTTGGGGTCATTGTCCATTTGGAAGACCCATTTGCGACCAAGCTTTAACTTCCTGACTGATGTCTTGAGATGTTGCTTCAATATATCCACATAATGTTCCTACCTCATGATGCCATCTATTTTGTGAAGTGCACCAGTCCCTCCTGCAGCAAAGCATTCCCACAACATGATGCTGCCACCCCCGTGCTTCACGGTTGGGATGGTGTTCTTCGGCTTGCAAGCCTCCCCCTTTTTCCTCCAAACATAACGAAGGTCATTATGGCCAAACAGTTCTATTTTTGTTTCATCAGACCAGAGGACATTTCTCAAAAAAGTCAGATTCTTGTGCAGTTGCAAACTGTAGTCTGGCTTTTTTATGGCGGCTTTGGAGCAGTGGCTTCTTCCTTGCTGAGCGGCCTTTCAGGTTATGTCGATATAGGACTCGTTTTACTGTGGATATAGATACTTTTGTACCTGTTTCCTCCAGCATCTTCACAAGGTCCTTTGCTGTTGTTCTGGGATTGATTTGCACTTTTCACACCAAAGTATGTTCATCTCTAGGAGACAGAACGTGTCTCCTTCCTGAGCAGTATGACGGCTGCGTGGTCCCATGGTGTTTATACTTGCGTACTATTGTTTGGACTCAAATGATGTCAATTAGCCTATCAGAAGCTTCTAAAGCCATGACATTTTCTGGAATTTCAAATCAAATCAAATCAAATTTTATTTGTCACATACACATGGTTAGCAGATGTAATGCGAGTGTAGCGAAATGCTTGTGCTTCTAGTTCCGACCATGCAGTAGTATCTAACAAGTAATCTAACAAATTCACAACAACTACCTTATACACACAAGAGTAAAGGAATGAATACGAGTATGTACATATAAATATATGGATGAGTGATGGCTGACCGGCATAGGCAAGATGCAGTAGATGGTATGGAGTACAGTATATACACATATATATATGAGATGAGTAATGTAGGATATGTAAACATTATATAAATGGCATTGTTTAAAGTGGCTAGTGATACATTATTTCATCCAGTTATAATTATTAAAGTGGCTAGAGATTTGGGTCGATGGCGAACGGCATAGGCAAGATACAGTAGATGGTTTAGAGTACAGTGTATACATTTGATATGAGTATGTCGGATACGTAAACATTATATACAAAATTGTTTAAAGTGGCTAGTGATACATTTGTTACATCCAATTCCTATGTTTAAAGTGGCTAGAGATTTAAGTCAGTATGTTGGCAGCAGCCACTCAATGTTAGTGATGGCTGTTTAACAGTCGGATGGCCTTGAGGTAGAAGCTGTTTTTCAGTCTCTCGGTCCCAGCTTTGATGCACCTGTACTGACCTCGCCTTCTGGATGATAGCGGGGTGAACAGGCAGTGGCTCGGGTGGTTGTTGTCCTTGATGATCTTTTTGGCCTTCCTGTGACATCGGGTGGTGTAGGTGTCCTGGAGGGCAGGTAGTTTACCCCCGGTGATGCGCTGTGCAGTCCTCACTACCCTCTGGAGAGCCTTACGGTTGTGGGCGGAGCAGTTGTCGTACCAGGCGGTGATACAGCCCGACAGGATGCTCTCGATAGTGCATCTGTAAAAGTTTGTGAGTGATTTTGGTGACAAGCCGAATTTCTTCAGCCTCCTGAGGTTGAAGAGGCGCTGTTGCGCCTTCTTCACCACGCTGTCTGTGTGGGTGGACCAATTCAGTTTGTCCGTGATGTGTACACCGAGGAACTTAAAACTTTCCACCCTCTCCACTACTGTCCCCTCGATGTGGATAGGGGGTGCTCCTCTCCTGTTTCCTGAAGTCCACGATCATCTCCTTTGTTTTGCTGACATTGAGTGAGAGGTTATTTTCCTGACACCACACTCCGAGGGCCCTCACCTCCTCTCTGTAGGCCGTCTCGTCGTTGTTGGTAATCAAGCCTACCACTGTAGTGTCGTCAGCAAACTTGATGATTGAGTTGGATGCGTGCTTGGCCACGCAGTCATGGGTAAACAGGGAGTACAGGAGAGGGCTGAGAACGCACCCTTGTGGGGCCCCAGTGTTGAGGATCAGCGGAGTGGAGATGTTGTTTCCTACCCTCACCACCTGGGACCGGCCCGTCAGGAAGTCCAGGACCCAGTTGCACAGGGCTGGAGTCGAGACCCAGGGTCTCGAGCTTAATGACGAGCTTGGAGGGAACTATGGTGTTAAATGCTGAGCTGTAGTCGATGAACAGCATTCTTACATAAGTATTCCTCTTGTCCAGATGGGTTAGGGCAGTATGCAGTGTGATTGCGATTGCGTCGTCTGTGGACCTATTGGGACGGTAAGCAAATTGGAGTGGGTCCAGGGTGTCTGGCAGGATGGAGGTGATATGATCCTTGACTAATCTCTCAAAGCACTTCATGATGACAGAAGTGAGTGCTACGGGGCGATAGTCATTTAGCTCAGTCACCTTAGCTTTCTTGGGAACAGGAACAATGGTGGCCCTCTTGAAGCATGTGGTCATACCTTCCTGTCTGGTGGTAACGGGGTTACCATGGTATCATGTCAGAGTGGTCATACCTTCCTGTCTGGTGGTAACGGGGTTACCATGGTAACATGTCAGAGTGGTCATACCTTCATGTCTGGTGGTAACGGGGTTACCATGGTAACATGTCAGAGTGGTCATACCTTCATGTCTGGTGGTAATGGGGTTACCATGGTAACATGTCAGAGTGGTCATACCTTCCTGTCTGGTGGTAATGGGGTTACCATGGTAACATGTCAGAGTGGTCCTACCTTCCTGTCTGGTGGTAATGGGGTTATGTTCCCTGATCCTGGTCCAGAATACACAGGGTTTCTCCCTCCCCATATAGACTGATACCTGATCCTGGTTCAGAATACCCAGGGTTTCTCCCTCCTCATATTGACTGATCCTGGTGCAGAATACCCAGGGTTTCTCCCTCCCCATATAGACTGATACCTGATCCTGGTCCAGAATACACAGGGTTTCTCCCTCCCCATATAGACTGATACCTGATCCTGGTTCAGAATACACAGGGTTTCTCCCTCCCCATATAGACTGATACCTGATCCTGGTGCAGAATACCCAGGGTTTCTCCCTCCCCATATAGACTGATACCTGATCCTGGTGCAGAATACCCAGGGTTTCTCCCTCCCCATATAGACTGATACCTGATCCTGGTGCAGAATACCCAGGGTTTCTCCCTCCCCATATAGACTGATACCTGATCCTGGTCCAGAATACACAGGGTTTCTCCCTCCCATATAGACTGATACCTGATCCTGGTCCAGAATATCCAGGGTTTCTCCCTCCCCATATAGACTGATACCTGATCCTGGTCCAGAATACCCAGGGTTTCTCCCTCCCCATATAGACTGATACCTGATCCTGGTCCAGAATACCCAGGGTTTCTCCCTCCCCATATAGACTGATACCTGATCCTGGTTCAGAATACCCAGGGTTTCTCCCTCCTCATATTGACTGATCCTGGTGCAGAATACCCAGGGTTTCTCCCTCCCCATATAGACTGATACCTGATCCTGGTCCAGAATACACAGGGTTTCTCCCTCCCCATATAGACTGATACCTGATCCTGGTTCAGAATACACAGGGTTTCTCCCTCCCCATATAGACTGATACCTGATCCTGGTCCAGAATACCCAGGGTTTCTCCCTCCCCATATAGACTGATACCTGATCCTGGTCCAGAATACACAGGGTTTCTCCCTCCCCATATTGACGGATTCCGGATCCTGGTCCAGAATACACAGGGTTTGGATCAGAGACATCAGTATCAAGCCTGTCTGTCAGAGTGCCAGGTCTCTCTCCATTCAGAGACGTCAGTATCAAGCCTGTGTCTTATGGGCTCTTCGCAACAATGCAGAGAGAAAGCAAATAGAGAAATAATAGAAAAGTATCTAATAGAACTGTCACGCCCTGATCTGTTGCACCTGTCCTCGTTATTGTCTCCACCCCCTCCAGGTGTCGCTTATTTTCCCCAGTGTATTTATCCCCGTGTTTCCTGCCTCACTGTGCCAGTTTTGTCTTGTCTGTTTCCAAGTCAACCAGCGGTTTTCCCGTTCTCCTACTTTTTGCATTCTCCTTTTTCTAGTCCTCCCGGGTTTTGACCGTTGCCTGTTCTCTGGACTCTGTACCCGCCTGCCTGACCAGTCTGCCTGCCTTGACCACGAGCCTGTCTGCCACTCTGTACCCGCCTGCCTGACCATTCTGCCTGCCTTGACCACGAGCCTGTCTGCCACTCTGTACCTCCTGGACTCTGATCTGGTTTGGACCTTTTTGTCTGTCCACGTCCATTCTCTTGCCTACTCCTTTATGGATGAATAAACATTGTAAGACTCCAGCCATCTGCCTCCTGTGTCTGCATCTGGGTCTGGCCTTGTGCCGTGATAAAATACACAATGAGTAACGATAACTTGGTACTATCCAGTGGCGATTTTAGCATGTACATCTTGGTGGGGCAAGAAAAAGAAAAAGCAAAGCCACTACACTAAACAAACGGTACCCACAAACTGTTAGGGCCTACATCAAGCTGTCTCAACAGCAGAGTCCCAACACCTTACCACTGCTGCACCTGGCTATCAGCGGAGCCTCGTCTGGCAGCGAAACAGTTCATTTAACCTCATTTACTGCCCTTTAACTTGCTTAAACAAATGTGGTTTCTACTGACAATTGAGATGTACAAACTATGGCATAAAGGGGACGACAAGCGGATAAGAGGCATTAATGAGCGAGCGACGACAAACGTAGTCAATATAATTATTTGTTCAGCACTTTTGAAATGTACAGCGACTGAATTCAGAACATGGGCCGTTCTTACAGGGTTCTCCCTGTACACCAAGTCAGAACCGTAGGATAAATAAAAAGGGGTCACATAAGCAGACAATGAAAACTCTTACAATATTCAATGATTACATTTCTCTAAAACAGGCTATAGGCTACATGTGCACCACCAAGTAAGAACAGTAGGCGCAATTAAGAGGTGAAAATATACCAAATTATTAGGGTGAGGCACATTGAGCGCCGTTTGGCACACGTCAAATAACACATTTCTATTGTGAAATGTTGTGTGTGCTGAATGTGCCAAGCATCACCACTACTATCAGTAGCACTGTCAAAGCTGTACAACAATAACAAAAAGTCTGCAAACAGGCGCACACCGGCCACGAAGATTGTGTTTACAATACCACTTTGGTGAAAATCGACCAAATCATTAGTGTGAGGCAGGCTAGTCAACCCTGTTACCCAGAGACAGACAGGCTAGTCAACCCTGTTACCCAGAGGCAGACAGGCTAGTCAACCCTGTTACCCAGAGACAGACAGGCTAGTCAACCCTGTTACCCAGAGACAGACAGGCTAGTCAACCCTGTTACCCAGAGATAGACAGGCTAGTCAACCCTGTTACCCAGAGATAGACATTGTATGGGAAGTACCACAATAGAGTCTGAAAGTCTGAATGAATGGAACGGTATCAAACACATCATTTCCACGTTTGATACCATATCGTCCACTCCATTCTTGCAATATAAGTGAAATAGTTTTCCTTCCAATTCGGTCAAATAAATGTCTGAACGGGACAACTTGGTCAAATAAAGGACAACTTGGTCAAATAAAGGTAAAACAATGACAAATTATTATTCCAAACATACTTCCAGAATAAGGATAAGCAACCCAACCCACCCACCCAACCAACCAGTTAACCAACCCTCTACCCACCCACCCAACCAACCAATCAGTTAACCAACCCTCTACCCAACCACCCAGTCAATCAGTTAACCAACCCTCTACCCAACCACCCAGTCAATCAGTTAACCAACCCTCTACCCACCCACCCAGCCAATCAGTTAACCAACCCTCTACCCACCCAACCAACCAATCAGTTAACCAACCCTCTACCCAACCACCCAGCCAATCAGTTAACCAACCCTCTACCCACCCAGCCAACCAATCAGTTAACCAACCCTCTACCCACCCACCCAGCCAATCAGTTAACCAACCCTCTACCCAACCTATCAATTAACCAACCCACCCAACTAATAAATTATCCAGCCCATCAACCAACCAATCCACCCAACCAATCAAATAATCAACCCACCCAAGCAACCCAACCAACCAAACATTTAACCAACCAATCAACCTTTACTGTTGGCAGAAAGGAGAATAATTCTGGACTCCTCTGAGTAGATCTCTGGAATTCCAGACTTCCCGGAACCCGGTTGGATCACAGCTCATCCCCCTCACGGCCAGACGGAGGTCACAGCTCATCTCCCCTCACGGCCAGACGGAGGTCACAGCTCATCTCCCCCCTCACGGCCAGACGGAGGTCACAGCTCATCTCCCCCCCTCACGGCCAGACGGAGATTGCTCCAGAATTCTGCCCTCCTCTCGTCCTCCTGCGGCCACTCCAAGTAGGTACGGGAGCTCATCAATTTACGGAGCTTGCAGAAGCGTTTGGGAACGTCGTCCTTGGGATGTTCACACACAAACACATGTTGACACACACACAGAGACACACACACACAGACACAGATACACACATTTGATCATCCTTGGAAATGGGATGAGTTAACACAAGGGGTGTCTCCCAAATGACACCCTATTCCCTATTTAGTGCACTACTTTAGACCAGAGATCTATCAGTCTTCCTAAGGGTCCTGGTCTAAAGTAGTGCACTATATAGGGAATAGGGAGACCCATAGGGCTCTGGTCAAAAGTAGTGCACTATAAAGGGAATAGGGAGACCCATAGGGCTCTGGTCTAAAGTAGTGCACTATATAGGGAATAGGGTGCCATTTGATGTGCAAGCTAGCTCCTCCCTACCTTGGAGATGGGTTCCAGAAGCACCAGGACGGCCGCCTCGGAGTCCCCGTCAAACATACGGAAGTGAGAAAAGTCCAACTCATACCTGGAACAACAATATTGTTACGTGTTACAACTATTAACTCCCCTATTAACTCCACTACTCTCTGATTCAGAGGGGTTGGGTTAAATGCGGAAGACACATTTCGGTTGAAGGCATTCGGTTGTACAACTGACTAATAATGGTGACTTTGACTTTGACTTTGATTAACTCCCCTATTAACTCCACTATTAACTCCCCTATTAACTCCCCTATTAACTCCCCTATTAACTCCACTATTAACTCCCCTATTAACTCCACTATTAACTCCCCTATTAACTCCCTCACAACTCCACTACTAACTCCCTATTAACTCCACTACCAACTCCCCATTAACTCCCTATTAACTCCACTACTAACTCCACTCACAACCCACTAATTAACCCACTATTAACTCCCCATTAACTCATTACACTACTAACTTTCATTAATTCCACCATTAACTCCCATTTCCCTATTAATTTCCACTACAATAACTCATTAATTTCATTAACTTTCCCCTATTAATTTCTTTACTAATTTACTATTAATTTCTATTAATTTCCTCTTTATTAATTTCACACTTCATTTACTAATTTCCTTTGATAATTTCTTTACTAATTTCTACATAATTTATTAATTTCCCTTTATTAATTTCTATAATTTACTACAATTTCCTTTGTTAATTTCTTATTAATTTCTACTAATTTCTTTATAATTTCTATTAATTTCCATTTATAATTTCTTTATTAATTTCTTTATTAATTTACTATAAATTTCTATAAATTTCTACAATTTACTATTAATTTACTAAATTTCAATTCATAATTTCTATTAATTTACTTACAATTTCTTTATTAATTTCTTTACTAATTTCATTACAATTTCTATTAATTTCTTATTAATTTCTTACAATTTCTTATTAATTTACTATTAGATAATTTACTTATTAATTTCTACTAATTTCCCTTTATTAATTTAATAACTATAATTTCTATTAATTTCTACTATTAATTTCCCTTTATTAATTTACTTCTGAGTTTCCATTTATTAATTTACTTTATAATTTCCACTATTAATTTCTTTGTTAATTTACTAATTTCCACTTTATAACTTTTATTAATTTCATTTATTAATTTACTACACTACTTATTAATTTCTTTATTAATTTCTTTACTAATTTCTTTTTATTAATTTACTATTAATTTCCATATAATTTCTATTAATTTTACTATAATTTCTTTATTAATTTCTATTAATTTAATATAATTTACTATTAATTTCTATTAATTTCTTTTATAATTTCCATTTATTAATTTCTTATTAATTTACTATATTAATTTACTATTAATTTATTAATTTACTATTAATTTCTTTATTAATTTCTTTACTAATTTACTATTAATACTACTTATAATTTCCTTTATTAATTTACTATAATTTCCTATTAATTTACTTATTAATTTCTTTATTAATACTACTATTAATAATTACTATAATTTACTATAAATTTATTAATTTCATTTATTAATTTCTATAATTTCATTTATTAATACTACTTAATTTTACTATTAATTTCTATTAATTTACTTGTTAATACTACTATTAATTTACCATAAATTTCTTTTTATTAATTTCTTTGGCTAATTTCTTATTAACTCTACTATTAATTTCACTATTAATTTACTATTAATTTCTTATTAATTTCTTTACTAATTTCTTTACTTATAATTTCCATTTATAATTCTCTATTAATTTCTTTACTAATTTCTATTAATTTAACTCCACTATTAACTTTGGCTAACTCCTATTACACTACCCTAAATTTTACCTATTAACTCTACTATTAACTTTCCACTATAAACTCCTATTAACTCCACTTTACTTAACTCCACTATTAACTCCACTATTAACACCACTATTAACTCCCCTATTAACTCCCCTACTAAATCCACTATTAACTCCACTATTAACTCCACTATAAACTCCCCTATTAACTCCACTATAAACTCCACTATTAACTCCACTATTAACTCCCCTATTAACTCCACTATTAACACCACTATTAACTCTACTATTAACTCCACTATTAACTCCACTATTAACACCACTACAGCTCTCCAAACTTACTAACACCACTATTAACTCCCCTATTAACTCCCCTATTAACTCTACTATTAAATCCACTATTAACTCCCCTATTAACTCCACTTTTAGCTCCCCTATTAACTCCACTCTGAGCTCCACTATTAACTCCCCTATTAACTCCCCTATTAACTCCCCTACTAACTCTACTATTAACTCCCCTATTAACTCCACTATTAACACCACTATTAACTCCCCTATTAACTCCCCTATTAACTCCACTATTAACACCACTATTAACTCCCCTATTAACTCCCCTATTAACTCCCCTATTAACTCCCCTATTAACTCCACTATTAACTCCCTATTAACTCCACTATTAACTCCACTCTGAGCTCCACTATTAACTCCCCTATTAACTCCACTATTAACTCCCCTATGAACTCCCCTATGAACTCCACTCTGAACTCCACTCTGAACTCCACTCTGAACTCCCCTATTAACTCCACTCTGAACTCCCCTATGAACTCCCCTATGAACTCCCCTATTAACTCCACTATTAACTCCCCTATTAACTCCCCTATTAACTCCACTATTAACACCACTATTAACTCCCCTCTGAACTCCACTCTGAACTCCACTCTGAACTCCACTCTGAACTCCACTCTGAACTCCCCTATTAACTCCACCTGAACTCCCTATTACTCCACCTGAACTCCCATATTAACTCCACTCTGAACTCCCCTATTAACTCCCCTATTAACTCCACTATTAATTTCACTATTAACTCCACTATTAACTCCCCTATTAACACCACTATTAACACCACTATTAACTCCCCTATTAACACCACTATTAACTCCCCTATTAACTCCCCTGTTAACTACACTATTAACTCCACTCTGAACTCCACTCTGAACTCCATTCTGAACTCCATTCTGAACTCCACTATTAACTCCCCTATTACCTCCCCATTAACTCCACTGTTAACTCCACTGTTACCTCCACTATTAACTCCACTATTAACTCCACTCTGAGCTCCACTATTAACTCCCCTATTAACTCCACTCTGAGCTCCACTATTAACTCCCCTATTAACTATACTCTGATCTCCCCTATTAACTCCACTCTGAGCTCCACTATTAATTCCAATATTAACTCAGCTCTGAGCTCCACTATTAACGCCACTATTAACTCCACTATTAACTCCACTATTAACTCCCCTATTAACTCCACTATTAACACCACTATTAACTCCCCTATTAACTCCCCTATGAACTCCACTCTGAACTCCACTCTGAACTCCCCTATTAACTCCCCTATTAACTCCACTCTGAACTCCCCTATTAACTCCACTCTGAACTCCCCTATTAACTCCACTATTAACACCACTATTAGCTCCACTATTAACTCCACTATTAACTCCACTATTAACTCCACTGAGCTCCACTATTAACTCCACTGAGCTCCACTCTGAGCTCCACTATTAACTCCCCTATTAACTCCACTCTGAGCTCCACTATTAACTCCACTATTAACTCCACTGTGCTCCCTTGTGCTCCTTTTTGAGCTCCACTCTGAGGTCCACTTAGAGCTCCACTCTGAGCTCCACTATTAACACCACTATTAACTCCCCTATTAACTCCCCTATTAACTCCCCTATTAACTCCACTATTAACACCACTATTAACTCCCCTATTAACTCCCCTATTAACTCCACTATTAACTCCCCTACTAACTCCCCTATTAACTCCCCTACTAACTCCACTATTAACTCCCCTATTAACTCCACTATTAACTCCACTCTGAGCTCCACTATTAACTCCCCTATTAACTCCACTATTAACTCCCCTATGAACTCCCCTATGAACTCCACTCTGAACTCCACTCTGAACTCCCCTATTAACTCCACTCTGAACTCCCCTATGAACTCCCCTATGAACTCCCCTATTAACTCCACTATTAACTCCCCTATTAACTCCCCTATTAACTCCACTATTAACACCACTATGAACTCCCCTATGAACTCCACTCTGAACTCCACTCTGAACTCCCCTATTAACTCCACTCTGAACTCCCCTATGAACTCCCCTATGAACTCCCCTATTAACTCCACTATTAACTCCCCTATTAACTCCCCTATTAACTCCACTATTAACACCACTATTAACTCCCCTCTGAACTCCACTCTGAACTCCACTCTGAACTCCACTCTGAACTCCACTCTGAACTCCCCTATTAACTCCACTCTGAACTCCCCTATTAACTCCCCTCTGAACTCCCATATTAACTCCACTCTGAACTCCCCTATTAACTCCCCTATTAACTCCACTATTAATTTCACTATTAACTCCACTATTAACTCCCCTATTAACACCACTATTAACACCACTATTAACTCCCCTATTAACACCACTATTAACTCCCCTATTAACTCCCCTGTTAACTACACTATTAACTCCACTCTGAACTCCACTCTGAACTCCATTCTGAACTCCATTCTGAACTCCACTATTAACTCCCCTATTACCTCCCCTATTAACTCCACTGTTAACTCCACTGTTACCTCCACTATTAACTCCACTATTAACTCCACTCTGAGCTCCACTATTAACTCCCCTATTAACTCCACTCTGAGCTCCACTATTAACTCCCCTATTAACTATACTCTGATCTCCCCTATTAACTCCACTCTGAGCTCCACTATTAATTCCAATATTAACTCAGCTCTGAGCTCCACTATTAACGCCACTATTAACTCCACTATTAACTCCACTATTAACTCCCCTATTAACTCCACTATTAACACCACTATTAACTCCCCTATTAACTCCCCTATGAACTCCACTCTGAACTCCACTCTGAACTCCCCTATTAACTCCCCTATTAACTCCACTCTGAACTCCCCTATTAACTCCACTCTGAACTCCCCTATTAACTCCACTATTAACACCACTATTAGCTCCACTATTAACTCCACTATTAACTCCACTATTAACTCCACTGAGCTCCACTATTAACTCCACTGAGCTCCACTCTGAGCTCCACTATTAACTCCCTATTAACTCCACTCTGAGCTCCACTATTAACTCCACTATTAACTCCACTATTAACTCCCTTATTAACTCCTTTTTGAGCTCCACTCTGAGGTCCACTTAGAGCTCCACTCTGAGCTCCACTATTAACACCACTATTAACTCCCCTATTAACTCCCCTATTAACTCCCCTATTAACTCCACTATTAACACCACTGTGCTCCCCTATTAACTCCCTATGCTCCCCTATGCTCCACTGTTAACTCCCTACTAACTCCTATTAACTCCCTACTAACTCCACTGTGCTCCCTATTGCTCCACTATTAACTCCACTCTGAGCTCCACTATTAACTCCCCTATTAACTCCACTATTAACTCCCCTATGAACTCCCCTATGAACTCCACTCTGAACTCCACTCTGAACTCCCCTATTAACTCCACTCTGAACTCCCCTATGAACTCCCCTATGAACTCCCCTATTAACTCCACTATTAACTCCCCTATTAACTCCCCTATTAACTCCACTATTAACACCACTATGAACTCCCCTATGAACTCCACTCTGAACTCCACTCTGAACTCCACTCTGAACTCCCCTATTAACTCCACTCTGAACTCCCCTATTAACTCCACTCTGAACTCCCCTATTAACTCCACTCTGAACTCCCCTATTAACTCCCCTATTAACTCCACTATTAATTTCACTATTAACTCCACTATTAACTCCCCTATTAACACCACTATTAACACCACTATTAACTCCCCTATTAACACCACTATTAACTCCACTATTAACTCCCCTATTAACTACACTATTAACTCCACTCTGAACTCCACTCTGAACTCCATTCTGAACTCCACTATTAACTCCCCTATTAACTCCCCTATTACCTCCCCTATTAACTCCACTGTTAACTCCACTGTTACCTCCACTGTTACCTCCACTATTAACTCCACTATTAACTCCACTCTGAGCTCCACTATTAACTCCCCTATTAACTATACTCTGATCTCCCCTATTAACTCCACTCTGAGGTCCACTATTAATTCCAATATGAACTCAGCTCTGAGCTCCACTATTAACTCCACTATTAACTCCACTGTGCTCCACTGTGCTCCACTATTAACTCCCTATTAACTCCACTATTAACACCACTATTAACTCCCCTATTAACTCCCCTATGAACTCCACTCTGAACTCCACTCTGAACTCCCCTATTAACTCCCCTATTAACTCCACTCTGAACTCCCTATTAACTCCACTCTGAACTCCCTATTAACTCCACTGTGCTCCACTGTAGCTCCACTATTAACTCCCCTATTAACTCCCTATTAACTCCACTGTTAACTCCCTATTAACTCCACTGTGCTCCCTATTAACTCCACTCTGAACTCCACTCTGAACTCCCCTATTAACTCCACTATTAACTCCCCTATTAACTCCACTCTGAACTCCACTCTGAACTCCACTATTAACTCCACTATTAACTCCACTATTAACTCCACTCTGAACTGCACTCTGAACTGCACTCTGAACTCCACTATTAACTCCACTATTAACTCTACTATTAACTCCACTATTAACTCCCCTATTAACTCCCCTATTACCTCCCCTATTAACTCCACTGTTAACTCCACTGTTACCTCCACTATTAACTCCACTATTAACTCCACTCTGAGCTCCACTATTAACTCCCCTATTAACTCCACTCTGAGCTCCACTATTAATTCCAATATTAACTCAACTCTGAGCTCCACTCTGAGCTTCACTATTAACTCCACTGTTAACTCCATTATTACCTCCCCTATTAACTCCACTATTAACTCCAATCTGAGCTCCACTATTAACTCCACTCTGAGTTCCACCATTAACTCCACTATGAACTCCACTATGAACTCCCTTATGAACTCCTTTATGAGCTCCACTCCGAGCTCCACTTTTAACTCCACTATTAACACCACTATTAGCTCCACTATTAACTCCACTATGAACTCCACTATTAACTCCACTGAGCTCCACTATTAACTCCACTGAGCTCCACTCTGAGCTCCACTGTGCTTCCCTATTAACTCCACTCTGAGCTCCACTGTGCTCCACTGTTAACTCCACTATTAACTCACTTATGAACTCCTTTTTGAGCTCCACTCTGAGCTCCACTTAGAGCTCCACTCTGAGCTCCACTTTTAACTCCACTATTAACTCCACTCTGAGCTCCACTATGAACTCCCCTATTAACTCCCCTATGAACTCCCCTATTAACTCCACTATTAACTCCCCTATTAACTCCCCTATTAACTCCACTATTACCTCCCCTATTAACTCCACTCTGAGCTCCACTATTAACTCCACTCTGAGCTCCACTATTAATTCCAATATTAACTCAACTCTGAGCTCCACTCTGAGCTCCACTATTAACTCCACTATTAACTTCATTATTACCTCCCCTATTAACTCCACTATGAACTCCACTATTAACTCCCCTATGAGCTCCACTCTGAGCTCCACTTAGATCTCCACTCTGAGCTCCACTTTTAACTCCACTATTAACTTCACTCTGAGCTCCACTATTAACTCCCCTATTAACTCCACTATTGACTCTACTATTAACTCCACTCTGAGCTCCCTTATTAACTCCACTGAGCTCCACTATTAACTCTGCTCTGTGCTCCACTCTGGGCTCCACTATTAACTCCAGTATTAACTCCACTCTGAGCTCCACTCTGAGCTCCACTCTGAGCTCCACTGTTAACTCCCCTATTAACTCCACTCTGATCTCCCCTATTAACTCCACTCTGAGCTCCACTATTAATTCCAATATTAACTCCACTCTGATCTCCCCTATTAACTCCACTCTGAGCTCCACTATTAATTCCAAAATTAACTCAACTCTGAGCTCCACTCTGAGCTCCACTATTAACTCCACTATTAACTCCACTATTACCTCCCCTATTAACTCCACTATTAACTCCACTATTAACTCCACTATGAACTCCAGTATTAACTCCACTCTGAGCTCCACTCTGAGCTCCACTCTGAGCTCCACTGTTAACTCCCCTATTAACTCCACTCTGATCTCCCCTATTAACTCCACTCTGAGCTCCACTATTAACTCCACTATTAATTCCAATATTAACTCCACTCTGATCTCCCCTATTAACTCCACTCTGAGCTCCACTATTAATTCCAAAATTAACTCAACTCTGAGCTCCACTCTGAGCTCCCCTATTAACTCCACTATTAACTCCACTATGAACTCCCCTATTAACTCCACTATGAACTCCCTATTAACTCCACTATTAACTCCACTCTGATCTCCCCTATTAACTCCTCTGAGCTCCACTATTAACTCCACTATTAACTCCACTATTAACTCCACTCTGAGCTCCACTTTTAACTCCACTATTAACACCACTATTAGCTCCACTATTAACCACAGCGTTGCAGCGGGGACACTATTAAACAACAGTAGTGGTATGCGTTGCAGCAGGGACACTATTAAACAACAGTAGTGTTATGCGTTGCAGCAGGGACACTATTAAACAACAGTAGTGTTATGAGTTGCAGCAGGGACACTATTAAACAACAGTAGTGTTATGCGTTGCAGCAGGGACACTATTAAACAACAGTAGTGTTATGCGTTGCAGCAGGGACACTATTAAACAACAGTAGTGTTATGCGTTGCAGCGGGGACACTATTAAACAACAGTATTGTTATGCGTTGCAGCGGGGACACTATTAAACAACAGTAGTGGTATGCGTTGCAGCAGGGACACTATTAAACAACAGTAGTGTTATGAGTTGCAGCAGGGACACTATTAAACAACAGTAGTGTTATGCGTTGCAGCGGGGACACTATTAAACAACAGTAGTGTTATGCGTTGCAGCAGGGACACTATTAAACAACAGTAGTGTTATGCGTTGCAGCAGGGACACTATTAAACAACAGTAGTGTTATGCGTTGCAGCGGGGACACTATTAAACAACAGTATTGTTATGCGTTGCAGCGGGGACACTATTAAACAACAGTAGTGGTATGCGTTGCAGCGGGGACACTATTAAACAACAGTAGTGTTATGCGTTGCAGCAGGGACACTATTAAACAACAGTAGTGTTATGCGTTGCAGCGGGGACACTATTAAACAACAGTATTGTTATGCGTTGCAGCGGGGACACTATTAAACAACAGTAGTGGTATGCGTTGCAGCGGGGACACTATTAAACAACAGTATTGTTATGCGTTGCAGCAGGGACACTATTAAACAACAGTAGTGTTGTGCGTTGCTACCACGCTACTTCAGTAAGCAGCAGCCGTCTCTTCCGGCGCCATCTCAAGCATGAGCCTGTAATGACGCTTAGATGTTGATCCCAATGAATTATAGTTGAGCCGCTGAAATACTTTAACCGTCCATTCTGCATAGTAGTGAGACAGGACAGAATGAAACCCGTACCGGCACCACTCGGAGTGGACGAAGTGTTCCGACAGAACGAAGAGTGTGCGTCGGCTGCGTTCCATTGCATTGATAATGTTGTCGATGATCCAGTGGCCTAAAGAAATAAAGCAATAAATTAAACAATATACATTCGATTTAAAGCTCATTTCAAAGACTCCTAAGGACACGGTACAACAAAAACCAAACAGATAAAAAAGCAAGGGATGAAAACACTAACAAGCTAGCGAAGAAGAGTGGGAAGAACCTGGGGGGAAATAAATCATGGATGAATTAAATCAAATCAACCTGGCAGGAAGTCTCTCTTGTGGAGGCAGAGGGAGAGCGGAGGCTGGGAATTCTCCAGCTCTGGAACCAGGAATTCTTCGACCCACTCTGCGTCTTGCTCGCTGTACGACACGAACGCATCATAGCAGAGGGGTTCGGCACTCCCTGCAGCATCCCGGCGCTTCTGGTTCCCGGCGTTCCGTTTGGCTTTAAGCCATGCCCACATCATCCTCAGGTACCACACGGCGTGGAGCTTCCAGAGCAGAATTACGAACAGGATTCCGGCAGCGAGCGTGCAGCCGCAGAGTGCGGACACGAGGAGGATGCGGTGGCATTGGAACGGTGAGAGCCGGACGCGGTCGACCCTCTGGCCCTGTAAATCAAATACATATTTATTATATGCATGGGACTAGGGTTGCAAAAATACGGGTACATTCCCCAAAATTCTGAGGATTCCCAGATTTCCTGCTTATTCCATTCCTAATTCCGGAGATCTTCTAGCCGTGGATTTCTGGAAAACTTGGGGACTTTTGGGAAAGTTACACGATTTTTTTGAAAACCCCAACACAGGATACAGCGAAGTATACACAGCGAAGTATACACAGCGAAGTATACACAGCGAAGTATACACAGTACTGAGAAATGCAAGCTTTCCTCACAGTACATTTGATAATAAAAAAAATTGAAAAGTTACTCGGGGGGAAAAAAAAGGAAGAGAAACCCCGTACAAATAAACAACGCAGTGAAGAGAATAAGAATAAAATAGTTAACAATAATAATACAACATTTAAAAAAAATAAAAAAAACGGTACTAATAGTGATAAATAATAGTAAATATAGTAAATATTAAAATCACCTGCAGGGGCAGCGGTGAGTCACAAAGGTAGTTATCCCATCTGTCTGTTAGCTCAACGCTGCCCTCTACTGCTCCACCCCACCTCCAGACCATGAAGTAGACAAACTCACAGGAACACACAAACCTGAAGAAGAAGAAGAAGTAGGACGGGAATTATGGGCTGCAGGGATCATTGATTTTAGAATCGATAGAGACCAATCGAGAAAATCTGAAGCAGGACCCTATTACCTACATTAGGGCACTAGTACTTTTGAGCACCCCACAGACCTGTTCTGACCGGCCTGCAGTGCTCGGAGCCTCCTGTAGAGTTGGAGGTCCACGGGTCCAAACATGTTGAGAGTGTTGCTCTGGATCAGGAGGACCTCCAGGCTGGCGAACAAACAAACGTCATTTTCTCGATTGTTGACTCCCAACTAAATAGCCTTTCATTTATTTACGCAAGAGGATAACAGTTGAGCTATGAGTTGGGCCGTACGTATTAAAAAAGCATCTCAGAATAGTAGTGCTGCTTTACATGCTGATCAGACCGCACACGCGTGTGCCTCCGCGTGTGCCGCCGCGTTTTGCGCCATTTGTCCTGGGATATAAACATTGTGTTGTTATTTTACCTGAAATGCACAAGGTCCTCTACTCAGACAATTCATCCACAGATAAAAGGGTAAACCGAGTTCGTTTCTAGTCGTCTCTCCCTCCTTCAGGCTTCTTCTTCTTTGGACTTTATATGGTTGTTGGCAACCAACTTTAAGGCGCATTACCACCACCAACTGGACTGGAGTGTGGACCTCAGTTCATCTTTCAATCACCCACGTGGGTATATGCTCCTAAAAACCAATGTGGAGATAGGAAATGTGGGACTTGCAGCGCGTCAAGGATCACAAATAGAACCAAGTTCTATTTTAGCACCTGGCTATGCAGACGCTCGTTGACGCACCGCGATCAGTGTGGCTGCAGTGATTGAATAACATGTACGTGTACATTCATTTTGCGACGCGAGCGGTGTGGTCAGCATGTCAGGATCAGTTTTGCATAGATCAAACTGATTAATAACATTACATGAACAAGGGGAACCTGATCCTAGATCTGCACTCTTGCACTCTTACTCTGATGCTTGATACATACGGGCTCATCACCTTGATTTATTTATGCAAGACAAGAAGACTTGAGCTAAGACTTGACCTAAGACTTGAGCTAAGACTTGAGCTAAGACTTGACCTAAGACTTGACCTAAGACTTGAGCTAAGACTTGACCTAAGACTTGACCTAAGACTTGACCTAAGAGTGTAGCTAAGAAAAAAAATATATGTAATTTATGTACATATTTCCCCAAAATATACGGGGGATTGGAAATGACGCAGACACTTACTTTGATGGAAGCTACAATCTATCTGCAATATTAAAGCTGATCGACCCCCAAATTTGTTTTAAATATATATATATTTTTTTTAAAGAGTTGAGCACATCTCTCTCTACCTAGGGAACAACCATCCAGGGGGCAGACGCATCAACTTGTTCCCAGAGAGGTGCAGTTCCCTCAGGGCCGGGAGAGCAACGCTATGGAAGGCTGTCAGGTCGTTGTGTCCCAGATCCAGGATCTCCAGTGTCAGGGGCAGACAGGGGGTGACCCTTCGCAGCTTAGCCCCTGAGACGTTGAGGTGAGTCAGGGTCTGTGGCCAGGAGCAGGTAGGGGGCATGGAGGTGTAGCCGTTCTGACTGATGTCCAGGTGGACTAGTTTGTCCAGACGGGTGACCAGCTGGTTGATTTGAAATTGAAAGAGAAAATATGTATTATTATTAGTAATTCTACGTAGTAGTTATTTAGCACTTCTCTAAAATGGAAAGACTAAAACGGAAAAGATGTTTATTTTCATCAAACAAATGTAAATCATCCAAATATGGGTTTTCTTCTGTCCTCTGCTTGAGGTTTAAAAAAACAATAGGATGAAAAACATAGCCTTGTCGAACATGATAGATAGAAACGGTACGAGTTAATAACACAAAGCTGATATAACAGGTGTCGCCTAACTAGAAGTCTTAAACCAAATTACATTGCCTAGGCTGCGCTCCAAAGTAGTTCACTATGTAGGGAATAGGGTGCCATTTCGGGATGTAGTCACAGTACACCCTTGTCTGATGAGAGACAGGGAGTTGAGGGAGTTGTTGCACCCTAATTCCCCGATATAGTGCACTACTTTTGACCAGAGCCCTACGGACAGTCAAATAAAAAAAAAATACATTAAAAAGTGCACTGTGGTAGTGTACTGTTATAGGGAATAGGGCGCAATGGTTTACACACTTTGCTGATGAGGGAAAGGGACTTTAGGGCGTTGTCGCTGACGTTAAGAACTCTGAGATTCCTCAGGGTTCCATCCCCGTGACACAGAGATTCCGTCAGGG
This sequence comes from Brachymystax lenok tsinlingensis, assembly GCA_030435695.1. Classification (NCBI taxonomy): domain Eukaryota; kingdom Metazoa; phylum Chordata; class Actinopteri; order Salmoniformes; family Salmonidae; genus Brachymystax; species Brachymystax lenok. Next base: position 25,729,365 of record CM059798.1, read on the forward strand.
TAAGGTCCGTCAGTAGGTTACCGCTCAGGTCCAGGTACTCCAGTTGGGTCAACAGGTGAGAGGTCAGACACGGCATCACATACATCTGGAGGGGAGACACAGATTTGTTCATTGGTTTGTTACTGATCGTAAAAGTGATTCGGGTAATTTTTCAATAACATTACGTCTGTAATTCCCCTTTGACCAATCAGATTGCTTGGCTGGATCTAACCATTTCATAATTATAAAAAGTGTACATACTATTCAGTAATAAGTATTTAATTATTTTGTAAAACAAATGATAAACATGTTTACCTTACAGTTAATGATAGATATCTGTCTGAGGTATTTCAGTAGAAACCCCAGGGGCAGGAAGGAGGTGAAATGATAGACATTCGTTACCTGATAATAGAAACATAAAAAATATATACACTGAACAAAAATATAAATGCAACATGTAAAGTTTTGGTCCCATGTTTCATGAGCTGAAATAAAAGATCCCTGAAATGTTCCATGTGTTCCAATGTTCCAATGTTCCAACGTATTTCTAACGAATGTGTTTATATCCGTTAGTGAGCATTTCTCCTTTACCAAGATAATCCATCCACCTGACACGTGTGACATATCAACACGCTGATTAAACAGCATGATCACTACACATGTGCACCTTGTGCTGAGGACAATAAAAAGGCCACTCTAAAATAAAACAGTTTTGTCACACAACACCATGCTAACTGCAGGAATGTCCACCAGAGCTGTTGCCAGATAATTTAATGTTCATTTCTCTACCATAAGCCACCTCCAACGTAGTTTAAGAGAATTTGGCAGTACGTCCAACCGGCCTCACAATCGCAGACAATGTGTAACCACGCCAGCCCAGGACCTCCACATCCGGCTTCTTCACCTGCGGGATGGTCTGAGACAATTGCATGTTATTGATGACAATTTGAATGCACAGAGACGAGATCCCAATTGTTGTGCCATTCATCCGCTGCCATCACCTCATGTTTCAGCATGATGATGCACGGCCCTATGTCGCAAGGATCTGGACACAATTCCTGGAAGCTGAAAATGTCCCAGTTCTTCCATGGCCAGACATGTTACCCATTGAGCATGTTTGGGATGCTCTGGATCGAAGTGTACAACAGCATGTTCCAATTTCGTCCAATATCCAGCACCTTCACACAGCCGTTGAAGAGGAGTGGGACAACATTCCACAATCAACAGCCTGATCAACTCTATACAAAGGAGATGTGTCGCGCTGCATGAGGCAAATGGTGGTCAAACCAGATACTGACTGGTTTTCTCATCCATGCCCCTAACTTTTTTTTGTGACCAACAGATGCATATCGGTATTCCCAGTTATGTGAAATCCATAGATTAGGGCCTAACTAATTTATTTAAATTAACTGATTTCCTTATATGAAATTAAATTGTTGCATGTTGCGTTTATATTTTTGTTCAGTGTAATAATAATGGATTTTATTTATATAGCACACTTTCAAATACTTATGTACATCTGACATCTGACCAACCAATCAGCTTAGCCGTTATGACAAGAGATCCAAACCTCTTGACGAGTGTTGTGTTTAAGGTCTCTACAATAGTACTACACCTCTATGTTTCTGAAGTAGACTGTGTCCAGGTTGTCATGGCGCGTCCCTTTAGCTGGCTTCCAGGAGCCTGTATATGGAGATAGAGTTCTATCAGGATTCTGTATATAGAGATAGAGTTCTATCAGGATTCTGTATATAGAGAGAGTTCTATCAGGATTCTGTATATAGAGATAGAGTTCTATCAGGACTCTGTATATAGAGAGAGTTCTATCAGGATTCTGTATATAGAGATAGAGTTCTATCAGGATTCTGTATATGGAGATAGAGTTCTATCAGGATTCTGTATATAGAGATAGAGTTCTATCAGGATTCTGTATAGAGACAGAGTTCTATCAGGATTCTGTATATAGAGATAGAGTTCTATCAGGATTCTGTATATAGATAGAGTTCTATCAGGATTCTGTATATAGAGATAGAGTTCTATCAGGACTCTGTATATAGAGATAGAGTTCTATCAGGATTCTGTATATATAGATAGAGTTCTATCAGGATTCTGTATATGGAGATAGAGTTCTATCAGGATTCTGTATATAGAGATAGAGTTCTATCAGGATTCTGTATAGAGACAGAGTTCTATCAGGATTCTGTATATAGAGATAGAGTTCTATCAGGATTCTGTATAGAGACAGAGTTCTATCAGGATTCTGTATATAGAGATAGAGTTCTATCAGGATTCTGTATATAGAGATATAGTTCTATCAGGATTCTGTATAGAGACAGAGTTCTATCAGGATTATGTATATAGAGTTCTATCAGGATTCTGTATATAGAGATAGAGTTCTATCAGGATTCTGTATAGAGACAGAGTTCTATCAGGATTCTGTATATAGAGATATAGTTCTATCAGGATTCTGTATAGAGACAGAGTTCTATCAGGATTATGTATATAGAGTTCTATCAGGATTCTGTATATAGAGATAGAGTTCTATCAGGATTCTGTATAGAGACAGAGTTCTATCAGGATTCTGTATATAGAGATAGAGTTCTATCAGGATTCTGTATATAGAGATAGAGTTCTATCAGGATTCTGTATATAGAGATAGAGTTCTATCAGGATTCTGTATAGAGACAGAGTTCTATCAGGATTCTGTATATAGAGATAGAGTTCTATCAGGATTCTGTATATATAGATAGAGTTCTATCAGGATTCTGTATATGGAGATAGAGTTCTATCAGGATTCTGTATATAGAGATAGAGTTCTATCAGGATTCTGTATAGAGACAGAGTTCTATCAGGATTCTGTATATAGAGATAGAGTTCTATCAGGATTCTGTATAGAGACAGAGTTCTATCAGGATTCTGTATATAGAGATAGAGTTCTATCAGGATTCTGTATATAGAGATATAGTTCTATCAGGATTCTGTATAGAGACAGAGTTCTATCAGGATTATGTATATAGAGTTCTATCAGGATTCTGTATATAGAGATAGAGTTCTATCAGGATTCTGTATAGAGACAGAGTTCTATCAGGATTCTGTATATAGAGATAGAGTTCTATCAGGATTCTGTATATAGAGATAGAGTTCTATAAGGATTCTGTATAGAGACAGAGTTCTATCAGGATTCTGTATATAGAGTTAGAGTTCTATCAGGATTCTGTATATAGAGTTCTATCAGGATTCTGTATATAGAGATAGAATTCTATCAGGATTCTGTATAGAGACAGAGTTCTATCAGGATTCTGTATATAGAGATAGAGTTCTATAAGGATTCTGTATATAGAGATAGAGTTCTATCAGGATTCTGTATATAGAGATAGAGTTCTATAAGGATTCTGTATATAGAGATAGAGTTCTATCAGGATTCTGTATATAGAGATAGAGTTCTATCAGGATTCTGTATATAGAGATAGAGTTCTATCAGGATTCTGTATATAGAGATATGTTGTAATGAGTAACAAACTAATGCTGTGTGGTGACAATACTGAATGCAACTTTCAAATATAAATCACAGTCTGTAAATAATAATAATAATAATTATTATTATTATAATATTAATTTGTAGAACGCATTTGGGCGGATTTGATCACGTGAATATGTCATATAATTATTTCCATACCTGTTCCCTGGAACGTTACGTCCTCTAACCCCAGGAACTCTAGTGGAGCCCCGTCCATAACCTATCCACACACACACACACACACACATATATACACACATATATACACACACGCATACACACACGCACAGACGCATATAAACACACACACACGCATACACACACATACACACACACGCATACACACACATACACACACACACACACACATGCACACATACACACACACACATACACACACACACAAAAGCACACATCAAATTTGCAATTGTGTTGTGAGTGTTATATCTGAGTGTTGATTCTAGTGGGGTTAACACCAGTGTTATATCTGAGTGTTGATTCTAGTGGGGTTAACACCAGTGTTATATCTGAGTGTTGATTCTAGTGGGGTTAACACCAGTGTTATATCTGAGTGTTGATTCTAGTGGGGTTAACACCAGTGTTATATCTGAGTGTTGATTCTAGTGGGGTTAACACCAGTGTTATATCTGAGTGTTGATTCTAGTGGGGTTAACACCAGTGTTATATCTGAGTGTTGATTCTAGTGGGGTTAACACCAGTGTTATATCTGAGTGTTGATTCTAGTGGGGTTAACACCAGTGTTATATCTGAGTGTTGATTCTAGTGGGGTTAACACCAGTGTTATATCTGAGTGTTGATTCTAGTGGGGTTAACACCAGTGTTATATCTGAGTGTTGATTCTAGTGGGGTTAACACCAGTGGGATTGAACTTGACAACACATGTAGTGTATAAATGAAGTGTTATTTGAATCACAGTGGAATCAACATTGTGTGGTGTTGTTGTAAACTCAGAGTGAGAAAAACGTGGATGGGGCCTCATTATCATTGTTCCCAGAATGCTTTGCTTTAGGTAGATTTTTTTGAATAGTTCGTTTTAATATCTTTTTTTCTGCATGCACATTGATTTATTAATTAATCTTATACAATACAAAGATAAATAACTTACATTTTCGAAACTAATCCAATCTGTAAGGAGTTGGACTTATTGCACTCGTTACTGAGATAGTTGTTCCAGTTAAGATGGTTTAGTTAGTCTTGTTGCTAAATCTTTCTGATTGCAGATTGTGGGTGAAAAATATATGAAATTAACACTCATTGGTCTAAAAGAACCCCTGTGTTGGTGTTAATAGCCAGTGGTAAACCAAAACCACGGCCATTATTACCATATTTCCCAGCATGCTCTATGGCAGGTTGTTTGTTTCAATATTTATGTTTTTGCATGAACATCGATTGATTAAATAATCTTATACTAATCAAATATAAATAATATACATTTTCTTAAACTAATCCAATCTGTTTCTTAAACTAATCCAATCTGTTTCTTAAACTAATCCAATCTGTTTCTTAAACTAATCCAATCTGTTTCTTAAACTAATCCAATCTGTTACTTGGACTTAATTGTACCCATTTCTGAAAGGGTTTTTCCAGTTTAGATGTTTCAGGTAGTCTCTTATCTTAGACTTTCCAACCCAGAAGTCATTCTGAATGCAGGTGAATAAAAATGTTGGATATCGCCGCTCTGGCTGTATTCCAATAGGAATTAAACATCACTTTGCAAGCCAGCTTAATGTGACTTGCAGGCCTGATGTGGCCAGTAAACCAGGAATTTCAGGCCATTGTATTAGGCCCTCAAAATAAGACCTTATGAACGATGTGTTTGCTTTGGATCTGACTTAGTGAAGACCACCAGGCTATGAATATAGCGAATGCAACAACCATGTTTCTGTCACTGACAAATTCGGTCATGGGTAGTAGCTCTACAATTCACTTGAAAGGCAAGGCACTCTGGGAAATATGCAAATACAACTTCACACTAAGCAGTGTGTTGATTTGCTGTGTAGGAAAATAATAATAATATCTACATAACAATAGCGACTTTAAGAAGAAAATCAACAGTGAAGATAACAATTTGAAAGGATAACACTACAGTATAAACATACCAAAGCAAGTAGCAGTCTACAGCATCTTAATTTGATTACCTTTTTGTTGCAGGAATTGTCCTGCAGCAGTAAGAAATGCGAACGTGTAGTGTATTCGAGGTTTAAAAAGGGCTTCTAAAATGTCCATTAATTATAATCCACACAATAATTAATTCACATTTCTTGTTGCTGCATAATTATTTTCCTTCTGTGAGAAGCTAGTCAAATTAAGATCCTGCATCTGTACAGCAGGTCGGTGTGCATGGCAAACCTCCAGGAAGTGAACAATGGCCTCGTCCGTCAAGGTCGCGTTCTGGAACATTATGGACCGCACCCGTCTCTGGTTGGTCTCACTGAACGGCGCGACGGAGGTCATCTCCGTCAGCAGGACGTCAACAACTACCAGAAAGGTTTCTGGGTAGCAGACGTCGTGGAGGATAGAGGAGACGAGTGTCAGGTTGTCCTGGAATGGTCCTCGGAGACGCAGTGTCACGACCCCTAGAGGCCAAAGATCACCCAGGCTTCCAGGGTCGTACCTAATAATGAAGACCACAATGGAAGGAAGTTACCTGCCATTATTGTGTTGTTTTAATCAATTCATTCATTCATGCCTTCCTTCTTTTCTTCAGTTCGTCGTTCTTTCCTCCTTCCTTAATTACTTTAATTATTTGTTTGTTCATTCATTCGTCCATCCATCCATCCATCCATCCATTCATTCATTCCTTCCTTCCCCATTCCTTCCTTCATTCCTTCACCTCTTCAGGTTATTCCCGTAGACCTCCAGCTGGTCCAGCTGTCTGACTCCAGCCAGGTCTCCTCTCCTCACCTCCTCCAGAGCAGGGTTCCCAAACCTCAGAAACCTCAGCCTGGTCAGAGACCTGATGATAATAACCATCATCATTACCATCATCATCACCATCATCATCACCATCATCACCACCATCACCATCACCACTTTCACCACCATCATCATCACCAACACTATCATCATCATCACCACCACCATCATCATCACCAACACTATCATCATCATCACCACCACCATCATCATCACCAACACTATCATCATCACCACCTTCATCATCATCACCATCACCATCACCATCATCATCATCACCACCTTCACCATCACCATCATCATCATCATCAGTAATATTATCATCATCATCATCATCACCACCACCATCCTCACCATCATCATCATCATCATCAGTAATGATATCATCATCATCATCATCATCATCATCACCACCACCATCATCATCATCACCATCATCATCATCAGTAATATTATCATCATCATCACCACCATCAGTAATATATCATCATCTTCATCATCATCATCACCACCATCATCATCATCACCATCATCATCATCAGTAATATTATCATCATCATCACCACCATCAGTAATATATCATCATCATCATCATCATCACCACCATCATCATCATCATCATCACCATCATCACCATCATCATCATCATCATCACCATCATCATCACCATCATCATCATCATCATCATCATCACCACCATCACCATCATCATCATCATCACCACCAGTAATATATCATCATCATCATCAGTAATATATCATCATCATCATCATCATCATCATCATCAGTAATATATCATCATCACCATCATCATCATCATCAGTAATATATCATCATCATCACCTTCAGTAATATATCATCATCACCATCATCATCAGTAATATATCATCATCAGTAATATATAATCATCACCTTCATCATCATCACCTTCATCATCATCATTCATTCTATTCATAAAAGTAGTCCACTTTATGTCACTTTGGGTACAGTCTATTCGCTATGGATCCTGGTCAAAAGTAGTGCACTAGATTGGGACTAGGGTGCGTTTTGGGAACCAGCCTTACAGGTCACATACCTGAAGAGAGACAGCGTCCCTCCAGGGCCGAGTGTCCTGTAAAAGTTGCCCAGCAGGTTGAGGTGTTGTAGGGAGAGGAGTTTGGAGAACCAGGCCGGAGTCAGAGCAGCCAGCTGGTTATAAGACAAGTCCAGAGACTCTAGCCCCTGTAGCAGTAGGCAGAAACAAGGCTGTTATGAGGGCAGGAACAAGGCTGTTATGAGGGCAGAAACAAGGCTGTTATGAGGGCAGGAACAAGGCTGTTATGAGGGCAGAAACAAGGCTGTTATGAGGGCAGAAACAATGCTATTATGAGGGCAGGAACAAGGCTGTTATGAGGGCAGGAACAAGGCTGTTATGAGGGCAGAAACAAGGCTGTTATGAGGGCAGGAACAAGGCTGTTATGAGGGCAGAAACAAGGCTTTTATGAGGGCAGGAACAAGGCTGTTATGAGGGCAGGAACAAGGCTGTTATGAGGGCAGAAACAAGGCTGTTATGAGGGCAGAAACAAGGCTATTATGAGGGCAGGAACAAGGCTGTTATGAGGGCAGGAACAAGGCTGTTATGAGGGCAGAAACAAGGCTGTTATGAGGGCAGAAACAAGGCTGTTATGAGGGCAGAAACAAGGCTGTTACGAGGGCAGAAACAAGGCTGTTACGAGGGCAGAAACAAGGCTGTTACGAGGGCAGAAACAAGGCTGTTACGAGGGCAGGAACAAGGCTGAATATATATATATTGCAACAACACAAATTCTTGCAGTTTCACCATGCCGCCACAAGGGGGTGCTGCTGCACCCCAGCACCCCTACCCTGTGGCTTATGGAGCTTATGGTACGTTCTTAACTTCGTTACGCCATTGTGATTCTAGATCTAGAGGCAGATAATCGATGTAATTCAGAGATTGTTGCTCCTCTCCAATGGATCAGAGGTCACCTTGTGGAGATGAACCAGAGACCTCCTCTCATCTCTTTACAATGGATCAGAGGTCACCTTGTGGAGATGAACCAGAGACCTCCATTCAGTGACATGTTAAAGGGGGCGCGTTAATGGGGCGTTAACATGGCTGTTGTAGAATGTTGTAGTGTCATGTTAATGGATCATAATGCAGACCCCTCAATGGCCAAACTCTCTAAATACATAGCTCTGCCATGGATAATTATGTGTAATTGGGCTGTTTGAGAAGGTTTGAATCCTGAACAACTTGCCTACATATTGTTTGACGTACAACAGACCGACACAGCTGCTATAGCAGGTCAACACTGTGTGCTGGGAAAACCTTGGTAGAGCATTGGGTAGAAGTTAGGCTGTGCGGTGCTCATGGGAATTTCTTTTTGATTTCAGACCTGCCGAGTTCTTACTTCAAAAGTGGTTTGTGTTTATTTGGCCTTGGACCAAAGGGTGCTCTCTATCGAGCTGGATGTCTTCACAGAGACTTGCAGCGAGATGACTACAAAAAACTCCACTCCAGATGACATCAGCAATGTCTGTCGATCATTATTAACAATGACTGGGAAATCAGACTATGGAGGGGACAATCCAGGAAGAATAACATTGTTGTGGGTAGCATATTAGAGTCTCCACATGAAAACTGGGTGGAGTCTGAGGAGAATGTCCGAAAAAATTATCCCAGAAAAGCTGCAGGTGGATCGTAGGAAGATTGAGGTGGAGCCACGCCCACAGGTCTGTAACATGTAACCGGCCCAGGTGACAGACCCAGGCCGATAGTGGTCAGGTTTCTGAGGTTTAAGGACAAAAGGTCTCATCTGTTCTGGACAGAGCCAATAACTTGAGAGGAACCAACCTTTTCCTCAATCAAGACTTCTCTGAAGTTGTGCGCCAGAGACAGAAAGAACCTATCCCAGCTAGGAAAGCTGCCAGAGAGCATGGGGACACTGCTTACATCTGCTACGACAGGCTCATTGTCCACCCTCCCTCCCAAAAGCCTGGGAGGAATGAGAGTGCCAAGCTTCAGGGTCAGTAGCTTCTTTGCTGAACTTGACCATATTATCAGACAGTAATCAAGACGTAACAAGATCAGGGTTCACTTCCTCATACACATCAGACCAACAGAGAAAACATGTTGTATGACCTCTTGTGAATTACTTTAGACCCAACTCTTGGCACTTTGGGTTTCCTTGTTATTGCCCCAATATTATGGTCACTACAGCCAATGGGAATTGATAGAGCTTCGGAGCAAAGCTCTGCAGCATTAGTGAAGATATGATCACTACAAGTGGATGTCACAGATCCAACCCTATTGTTATCCACTCTAGTTGGTTGAGTGATAACCTGGGTCATTAGTCACAGATCCAACACTACTGGTATCCACTCTAGTTGGTTGAGTGATAACCTGGGTCATTAGTCACAGATCCAACACTACTGGTATCCACTCTAGTTGGTTGAGTGATAACCTGGGTCATTAGTCACAGATCCAACACTATTGGTGTCCACTCTAGTTGGTTGAGTGATAACCTGGGTCATTAGTCACAGATCCAACACTATTGGTGTCCACTCTAGTTGGTTGAGTGATAACCTGGGTCATTAGTCACAGATCCAACACTATTGGTGTCCACTCTAGTTGGTTGAGTGATAACCTGGGTCATTAGTCACAGATCCAACACTATTGGTGTCCACTCTAGTTGGTTGAGTGATAACCTGGGTCATGTTACAGACATTGGTCACATTTAGAAGGTTCCTCATGAGAGGACAGCCAGTTGCTAACCAGTCAATGTTCATGTCACCCAGAAAATCAATCAATCAATCAAATTGTATTTGTCACATGCTTCGACAAACAACAGGTATAGACTAACAGTGAAATGCTTACATGCAATGGGTACCAGGTAATAACTTGGCTATATACACTGGGTACCAGGTAATAACGTGGCTATATACACTGGGTACCAGGTAATAATATGGCTATATGCACTGGGTACCAGGTAATAACTTGTCTATATACACAGGGTACCAGGTAATAACTTGGATATATACACTGGGTACCAGGTAATAACTTGGCTATATACACTGGGTACCAGGTAATAACTTGGCTATATACACTGGGTACCAGGTAATAACTTGTCTATATACACAGGGTACCAGGTAATAACTTGGTAATAACTTGGCTATATACACTGGGTACCAGGTAATAACCTGGCTATATACACTGGGTACCAGGTAATAACTTGGCTATATACACTGGGTACCAGGTAATAACTTGGCTATATACACAGGGTACCAGGTAATAACTTGGCTATATACACTGGGTACCAGGTAATAACTTGGCTATATACACTGAGTACCAGGTAATAACTTGGCTATATACACAGAGTACTAGGTAATAACTTGGCTATATACACAGGGTACCAGGTAATAACTTGGCTACATACACTGGGTACCAGGTAATAACTTGGCTACATACACTGGGTACCAGGTAATAACTTGGCTATATACACAGTGTACCAGTAGCGAGTTAATGTGTAGGGGTATGAGGTAGTTGAGGAAGATACAGTATTCAGACCCCTTTACTTTTTCCACATTTTACATTACAGCCTTATTCTAAAATGGATTAAATAAAATAAAAATCCTCAGCAATCTACACACAATTGTCCATAATGAAAAAGAGAAAACAGGTTTGTAGAAATATTTGCAAATGTATTGAAATAGAAAACAGAAATACCTTATTTACATAAGTATTCAGACCCTTTACTATGAAACTCGAAATTGAGCTCAGGTGTATCCTGTTTCCATTGATCATCCTTGAGATGTTTCTACAACTTTATTGGAGTCCACCTGTGGTAAATTCAACTGATTGGACATGATTAGGAAATGCACACCTGTCTATATAAGGTCCCACAGTTGACAGTGCATGTCAGAGCAAAAACCAAGCCATGAGGTGGAAGGAATTGTCCGTAGAGCTCCGAGACAGGATTGTGTCAAGGCACAGATCTGGGGAAGGGTACCGAAACACTTCTGCAGCATTGAAGGCCCACAATAATCGATGGCCACAGTGGCCTCCATCATTCTTAAATGGAAAAAGTTTGGAACCATCAAGACTCTTCCTAGAGCTAGCTGCCCGGCCAAACTGAGCAATCAGGGGAGAAGGGTCTTGGTCAGGGAGGTAACCAAGGACCCGATGGTCACTCTGACAGAGCTCTAGTTCCTCTGTGGAGATGGGAGAACCTTCCAGAAGGACAACCATCTCTGTAACACTCCACCAATCAGGCCTTCATGGTAGTGTGGACAGACGGAAGCCACTCCTCAGTAAAATGCATATGATAGCCCACTTGGAGTTTGCCAAAAGGCACCTAAAGAATTTCAAACCATGAGAAACAATATTCTCTGGTCTGATGAAACCAAGATTGAACTCTTTGGTCTGAATTCCAAGCGTCACATCTGGAGGAACCTGTCACCATCCCTACGGTGAAGCATGGTAGTTCAGAACAGAGTAGCACGCCTTGGCCCTTAACGGCACATACAGAACTAACATCAACAACAGGCCAGTCTTACCTGGTTGAAGGTTGACGAGTGATTACCTGCTTCTCTTCTAGTTTTTATGAGGAAATATTACTGTGACAAAAATTCCAGATTATCTGCATAATCAAATAACATGAAGCTCAGGCATGCATACATACCACACAAGACATGTCACCAGGGGTCTCTTTACAAGACATGTCACCAGGGGTCTCTTTACAAGACATGTCACCAGGGGTCTCTTTACAAGACATGTCACCAGGGGTCTTTTACAAGACATGTCACCTGGGGTCTCTTTACAAGACATGTCACCAGGGGCCTTTAACAAGACATGTCACCAGGGGTCTTTTACAAGACATGTCACCAGGTGTCTCTTTACAAGACATGTCACCAGGGGTCTCTTTACAAGACATGTCACCAGGGGTCTCTTTACAAGACATGTCACCAGGGGTCTTTTACAAGACATGTCACCAGGGGTCTCTTTACAGTCCCCAAGTGCAAAACAAATTCACTGCAACGCACAATTTTATACAGAGCCACGATCGCATAGAACTCCCTTCCACCTCCAATTCGTCAAGCAAACAGCAAAATTACCTTTAAAAAACAGATTTAAAAAACAACTAATGGAACGGCAGGGATTGTGACACACACAAACACACCACACAGACACACTCTAACACACACATTACATTCCTTGTATATTAGTGTACCAGTGTTTTGTTAATTGTCATGTTTTGTGTTCTTTGTGGACCCCAGGAAGAGTAGCTGCCGCTTCTGCAAAAGCTAATGAGGATCCAAATGAACAAAGAACTCAATGTTCCCTCTATATAACTTTATGGGTTACATACAGAAGTTGTTCCCTCTATATAACTCTATAGGTTACCTGCAGAAGGTGGAAGGCCCATTCGTGGATACTCTGGATCCTGTTGCTACGGAGATCAAGGGTTTGTAACCATGTGTACTCTCTCAGGTCGTCCTCAGCAACCGTGGTGATGTCGTTGAAGGAGAGGTCGAGGGTCACGACCTTGGTGACGGTTACCGTGGGAACGCGTCGGTAGTTCCGGGAGGAGCAGTTGCAGAAGAGACGCTCGTCGCACTGACCACACGTTGACCTCTTTTCGACGTCTGGGGTTGAACTTTGACCCTGAGAGAAGAAGAGGACGAGGAGGAGCATAGCCAGAGACCCCATTCTGAAAAAGAAAGGAAAGATAGAAAAAGAGAGGGAAGGAGAGAGAGAAAGAGAAAAAATGAAGATACAGAGAGATTGTGTAAGGTAGAAGATGTCTGTACGTTCACTCTGACACACCAAGTATGTGGATGAGTATCTATACTCATAAGTGTTCGTGAGCCTCAATCAAATGAAATCAAACCGTCTTGAACCTGATCGTCTTAGACATTTTAAAGTGTTAACAGCTGAAGTCAGTCAGGCTTGCGTCCCAAATGACACCATATTCCATAGACGGACATAGGGCACTACTTTTGACCAGGGACAATAGGAAAATTCAGACCTGATTTGCATGTGCATAAATTTGTCACGTCTTCACAGGAGAGACATTTGAATGTGAACTTAAAAAAAAAAAGAAATGCCTTCTGGAACATGTGAACTTTCATGTGCCTTAATAACAAATGTGTATGCCATCTGTAAATACGAATACAATTGTTAAATTACGTGCCTAGTTGATTTAGCCACAGAAAAAAACAGCATGCTAGCCATGATTGGCTGAGATAATGAGTGGGCTGGACATGCCAAGAGATGAGTTCGGATTGGTCTGCCATGTAGCAGACTTCTGTCTATAACTTGAACTGGTCAGTATGTGTAGGTAATCCTTTCTAACGTGGCTTTTTTGAAAGATATCACATAGTAGAACTGAATAAGTGTTGCTCTCCACTTTCTGGAGGACCGAGTGGCAACCGTGGCATCCGTGACCGAGAGGGGGAAGTGTCCATCCATGTATACGGGTAAGATAGTTTAGCTAGCTACATTTTCAGATATTTCAAATTTTGTCAGAAAGTCATTTTAATTTCAAGTTAAAGTGTACTGTTAGCTAGCTAGCTGGCTGGCTTGCTAGTTAATTTTACGTGTATGATCTGTGTAGTGATACTATTCGTATCTCAGAGCCATTTGCTTTACTAGTTATAGCCTAATGTTAGCTAGCTAACATTGAACCTGGTTGGTTAGCTACCTGCAGATTCATGGAAGGTAGTAACATAAATTGGGATTATGGTTCATTGTTTAGCTAGCTAGCTATGTGTCCTAACAAAAGACTCCACTATGCAAGTAACCATTTCAATAGAATGTTAATGATGTCACTGCGATAACTGTCGATAGACGTAGCTGGTAAATTCTCTCTGGCTGTCTACTCTGATTTCAGAGCACTCTCGTCTGAGCGTGCCAGAGCGCAGAATAACGGATGAATTTACCAACGCCCAAAACACCATTTGAATATGGCCGGTGTCAGTAAATGTTAGCAAAAAAAACGTAAATTGTTGCCAACAGCACAGTTGCAGTCACCAATGCTCTGGACAACATAAAAACATCCTAACCAGCTCTGCTAGGGAGAGTAAAATGGTCAGTGAGGTGTTCTCTCATTATGTGTCTGGAAGTAGCTAGCCAGCTAGCCAATGTTAGCCAGTTAGCTTGGGTGCGTGACTGCTGTTGTGAGGACAGAACGCTCGGATCAACCCTTGAAGGGATGGGTGGGGCTAAAGCTTAAGAAGGTGTGAACAATGCTGAACGGGTGTAGACAAAGAAGAGCTCTCAAAACATTCAAAGGCCATTTTCTCAAAAGTGAGGTTACAAGTTAATCAACTTTCAAAGCAGAATTACTTTCCCATTGTTCCTCAACTGTAGTGTACGATAGACCATTTTCTAGCTCTGAGTCTCTACTTTTATCCAATGTAAAAAAACACCATTTCAAATTTTGATACATCAGACCGAATTGAGCCGGTCGTTCACATATGGAACTTTATTATCTTTTAATGCACTTTTCATCCTGTTCTGTGTAATTAGCACGTGGAGTACGATTCTGTGTTTTCACATGCAAAAGTGATTGCTTTTGATTAAAAAAAATACAAAAAAAACACTTTATCAGCCTTCCCAATTAAAAGTTGTTTGGAAATTTAAACGTACTGTATATATTTTATGGAAAATAAATGTATGTTTCTGGACGATACACCATGCTGTCTTGTTGACGACATGACCGAGCGGCGCAGAGAAAGGCAGTTCTCCCTCCCAACTTTTTACAATTCACATCGCGGTCCATAGTTCAGTGCCCCGCGGCTCAGCATAATCAAATCCGCCCGGGCCTCCGGTGTGCAACGACCAGTGACGGTGAACATAACCAGAGACACTGGAATATAATGACCTTGTAAGGCCAAACCAGCAGAGGGAGCCTTCGCCTGAGTACTGACTGTGCTCTTTTCCCATTGGCTGCCTCTGCACCAATTGCCTGTCTGGTTGACTATTTAACCTGTCTCTTTTCATGGACTCTTTGCGAAGTATTGCCAGTTAACCTGCCTTACCGAGCGTTCTGATCACCTGTTTCACTGATGCCTATGCTACGATCTCTTGCCTGCCTACTGACCTATGCCTATTGGATTACCCCTTTGTATGACGACAGATCTGACTGCTTCTCTGGTTTTGACCCTCTGCCTGCCTTCTCGTATATTCTCCCGCAACCTGCCCTGAATAAACTTCCGCACATGGATTCTAACTCTGCCTCCGCGTATTCGTTACAGAATAATTCGCCACCCACAAATCCAGCGGAAATCCAGAACATGCAAGCAGCATTCGCTTACCAAAGCGAAGTGTTGAAGGGTTACCAAGAGCAACTAACCAAGCTCCAGTCAGTCAACGACCATCTCACGAACTACATCCAATCACTCCCGCCACCGCCACCTAAAACGGTGAGCTTTGCCCTGCCGGATAAGTTTGATGGTAATGCTGAACATTGTAAAGGATTCATTCGTCAGATTCAGCTTTACGTTAGTCATCAAGGGGAAAGATTAGAATCAGAGGAAAAGAAATGTGCTTTCTTAATGACGCTGCTAACGGGGAGAGCGATTGAATGGGCTGCCGCTGTATGGGACTCTGATTCACAAATACGTTATTCCATGGATTATTTCATCCAACAACTGCGTGAGGTGTTTGAATACCCTGCCGGAGGCCAGGACGTATCCACACGAATCATGACCATTACGCAAGGTGACCGCACAGCTGCGGATTATGCAATAGAATTTAGAACACTGGCGGCACAAAGTGGTTGGAATGATGTAGCTTTAAAGGCCATGTTTCACCGTAGTCTCAGCGCGGAATTGCAAACCGAACTAGCTTGTAAGAGAGAGGATTTCTCTTTTTCTGAATTTATCAATCTGGCCATTAAGATTGATAACCTTATGAGTCAAGCTCCTAAACGCAAGAGCACCTGGGGTAATCTGAGTAGGTCACCAGTCCCTATCCAGATACACCCTCACGAGGAGCCCATGCAACTCAACGTCTCACGACTGTCAGAGGGGGAAAGAGGGAGACGTCGGCAACTCCACCTTTGCTACTACTGCGGAGAGGCAGGCCATCGCAGTCTAGGATGCCCACACAAGTCCCAAACCATACCCAAGGTAAATATTGATCACTTCGCTTTACTCAGCAATAAATCATTTACCGTACCTATTACCCTCAGGACTGACACCTTGTTTTGTGAATTAACAGCGATGATTGATTCCGGTGCCGCTCTGAATCTGATCAATAAGGACCTCGTCACCAAATATAACATTCCTGTTCAACCTTGCACACCACCTATCAAAATCAAGGCCATCAATGATACCCTCATTGGAGAGGGGATCACCCATCAAACCAAAAATCTCACACTCAACGTTGGGGTTCTGCATCAAGAGTCCATCTCCCTATACATCGTTGACTCTCCGAAACTCGAGATTATTCTGGGACATCCCTGGCTCTCCATCCACGACCCTGACATTTCCTGGTATCACGGTGAGCTAATTCATTGGTCATCGTTTTGTTTTGATCATTGCTTCCCCCCTAAACTTCATCCATGTCACACTACTCGCATTGAAAGCCCAGACACCCTCGAAACTGTGAACATTCCACCTTACTACTCTCATCTGTCAGAAGTGTTTAGTAAAACTAAGGCCACTCAGCTACCACCCCACCGACCTTGGGACTGTACTATTGATCTGCTTTCCAATGCCATGCCACCAAGGGGAGAGTTTACCCTCTCTCCCGACCTGAAAGTCAAGCTATGGAGGAGTATATTGCCGAAGCCCTAAAATCCGGTTTTATTCGTCCCTCTACATCTCCTGCATCTGCGGGATTCTTCTTTGTAGAGAAGAAGGATGGAGGATTAAGGCCCTGCATCGATTACCGGGGACTAAATAACGTGACCGTGAAATTCCGTTATCCACTCCCTCTCGTACCTTCCGCCCTTGAGCAGCTACGGGAAGCAACCCTGTACACTAAACTGGATTTAAGAAGTGCCTACAATCTAATCCGGATAAAGTAGGGACATAAGTGGAAAACTGCCTTTCACACCACCAGAGGCCACTATGAGTACCAGGTTATGCCATATGGGCTTACCAATTCACCTGCCATTTTCCAATCCTTCATCAATGAAATCTTCAAGGACATTCTCAACCAGTTTGTGATAGCCTACATTGATGATATTCTCATCTACTCCAGGTCAGAGGCAGAACACATCGACCATGTGAAGATAGTCCTCTCTCGATTGCTCAAGAATCAACTCTATGTCAAGGCAGAAAAGTGTGAATTCTATGTGAAGCAAACCTCGTTCCTAGGCTACCGTATCAGTCAACATGGAGTAAAGATGGAGGAAGTAAAAGTTCAAGCGGTAACAGAATGGCCCCAACCGACTATGATCAAAGAATTACAAAGATTCTTAGGCTTTGCTAATTTCTACAGACGTTTCATTCGCAACTACAGCTCGGTAGCATCCCCTCTAACATCTCTTCTAAAGGGTAAACCCACCAGGTTGGCATGGACTATGGAAGCCACCAACGCTTTCAGCGACCTTAAAGAGAGATTCACGTCTGCCCCTATTCTGAAGCACCCAGACCCCGACCTACCCTTTATAGTAGAGGTGGATGCTTCCGACTGTGGAATCGGGGCAGTGCTATCGCAGCGAACGGGCCAACCCAGTAAACTCCATCCCTGTGCGTTCTTCTCAAGGAAACTAACCGCCGTGGAACGTAATTATGACGTAGGAAACAAGGAGCTACTCTCTATGAAAGCAGCCATCGAGGAGTGGCGACACTGGTTAGAGGGAGCTGCACATCCTTTCCAAATTATCACAGACCACAAGAATTTGGAGTACATTCAAAACGCTAAACGCCTTAACCCACGCCAAGCCCGTTGGGCTCTCTTCTTCACGCGGTTCCAGTTTACAGTGACCTATCATCCCGGCAGTAAGAACTGTAAAGCCGATGCCCTCTCCAGACGGTATGACTTACCCACGGCACACTGCTCTTCAGGATCTATCCTCCCCCGTTCGGTTATCCTCGCCCCTGTATCTTGGGATATCATGGAAGAGCTACACCAAGAACAGGAACGTGAACCTCCACCAGCTCATTGCCCCCCTGATAAACAGTACGTTTCGCTAGGTCTACGCCAATGAATCGTGCAATGGATCCACACTTCCATTAGTGTAGGCCATCCCGGCATTTCACGCACATTACATCTCCTACAGAATTCATTTTGGTGGCCTGCTATGGCTAACGACGTCACTGCTTATGTCAAGTCATGTCCAGTCTGTGCACAATCCAAAACACCCAAGGAATTACCCTCTGGTCTCCTGAAACCCCTACCCATCCCACAACGACCATGGTCCCACCTATTCATAGACTTTGTCACTGATCTACCCCCCTCCGACCATTACACCACTATACTGGTTATTATTGACCGTTTCTCCAAATCCTGTCGTTTAGTTCCATTAAAAGGACTACCTACTGCCATGGAAACTGCCCAAGCCCTGTTTCATCATGTCTTCCGAATATACGGTCTCCCAGAAGATATCGTCAGCGATCGAGGAACGCAATTCACCTCTCAGGTATGGAGAGCTTTCTGCAAAGAATTGGATATCAATGTGAGTCTTACGTCCGGATATCACACACAAGCTAACGGCCAAGTTGAACGCCTCAATCAGGAGATCGGAAGATATCTACGGTCCTACTGCAGTCGAGAGCAACACCGATGGTCCGAGTTCCTACTCTGGGCCAAATATGCTCAGAACTCTCTCACACACACCTCCACAGGCATGACCCCCCTTCCAGTGCGTCCTGGGGTTCCAACCTCCCTTGTTCCCCGTGGTCAGGCGAACCTTCCTCAGTCCCAGCGGTGGATGACTGGATTCGTCGCAGCGAGAGGGTGTGGGAAAGTGCACGCATCCATCTCCAGTGGGCCGTGAGGAGACAGGAACTCCAGGCCAACAGATGACGTCGCCCACATCCTCTCTACCAACCAGGACAACGGGTCTGGCTCTCAACCAAGGACATCAAGCTCAGGCCACCAAGCAGGAAGCTCAGCCCAAGGTATGTTGGCCCTTTTAAAATTCTAAAAATAATCAATGAGGTCACTTACCGATTGGAGCTTCCTGCTAATTACCGTATCTCTCCCTCCTTCCATGTATCCCTCCTCAAACCGGTCCATACGCACACTGACCCTAACCATGAGACACCAGAACCACCTCCCCCATTGGACGTTGAGGGAACTCCCGCTTATTTGGTAAAGGAGTTGCTCGACTCAAGACGAAGAGGGGGCCGGCTCCAATATCTGGTGGATTGGGAGGGTTATGGACCAGAGGAGAGATCATGGGTCGCTGCCCAGGACATTCTGAACCCATCTCTCATCGAGGACTTTCATAGAGCCAGACCTGATCGACCAGCACCACGACCACGGGGACGCCCACGTCGAGCGCCAGGAGTCGCTCTTAGAGAGGGGGGTTCTGTAAGGCCAAACCAGCAGAGGGAGCCTTCGCCTGAGTACTGAATGTGCTAAGACATTAACACATAGTCAATACTGCCTGGGGAATGGAACTAAGACATGAGACACATAGTCAATACAGCCTGGAGAATGGAACTAAGACATTAACACATAGTCAATACTGCTTGGGGAATGGAACTAAGACATTAACACATAGTCAATACAGCCTAGGGAATGGAACTAAGACATTAACACATAGTCAATACTGCCTGGGGAATGGAACTAAGACATTAACATATAGTCAATACTGCCTGGGGAATGGAACTAAGACATGAGACACATAGTCAATACTGCCTGTGGAATGGAACTAAGACATGAGACACATAGTCAATACTGCCTGTGGAATGGAACTAAGACATGAGACACATAGTCAATACTGCCTGGGGAATGGAACTAAGACATGAGACACATAGTCAATACTGCCTGGGGAATGGAACTAAGACATGAGACACATAGTCAATACTGCCTGTGGAATGGAACTAAGACATGAGACACATAGTCAATACTGCCTGTGGAATGGAACTAAGACATGAGACACATAGTCAATACTGCCTGTGGAATGGAACTAAGACATGAGACACATAGTCAATACTGCCTGGGAATGGAACTAAGACATGAGACACATAGTCAATACTGCCTGTGGAATGGAACTAAGACATTAACACATAGTCAATACTGCCGGGGGAATGGAACTAAGACATGAGACACATAGTCAATACTGCCTGTGGAATGGAACTAAGACATGAGACACATAGTCAATACAGCCTGGGGAATGGAACTAAGACATGAGACACATAGTCAATACAGCCTGGGGAATGGAACTAAGACATGAGACACATAGTCAATACTGCCTGGGGAATGGAACTAAGACATGAGACACATAGTCAATACTGCCTGTGGAATGGAACTAAGACATGAGACACATAGTCAATACTGCCTGGGGAATGGAACTAAGACATTAACACATAGTCAATACTGCCTGGGGAATGGAACTAAGACATGAGACACATAGTCAATACTGCCTGGGGAATGGAACTAAGACATTAACACATAGTCAATACTGCCTGGGGAATGGATACAGGAAGGTATGACCACTCTGACATGTTACCATGGTAACCCCATTACCACCACACAGGAAGGTATGACCACTCTGACATGTTACCATGGTAACCCCATTACCACCACACTCGAAGGTATGATCACTCTGACATGTTACCATGGTAGCCCCATTACCACAGACAGGAAGGTATGACCACACTGACATGTTACCATGGTAGCCCCATTACCACAGACAGGAAGGTATGACCACACTGACATGTCACCATGGTAGCCCCATTACCACCAGACAGGAAGGTATGACCACTCTGACATGTTACCATGGTAACCCCATTACCACCAGACAGGAAGGTATGACCACTCTGACATGTTACCATGGTAACCCCATTACCACCAGACAGGAAGGTATGACCACTCTGACATGTTACCATGGTAACCCCATTACCACCAGACAGGAAGGTATGACCACTCTGACATGTTACCATGGTAACAATAGACACAGTATCTGTATCAGCTGGGGATGACAATGAAAGATGAAAGGTCACATTGTGTTATTAGCAGAACACTGTTTCTGTGGTATTGTGTAAAGGGTTGGTTATTCTACATGGACCTGTTAATACATGTGAAAGTTATCAAAGCACTTAGTTTAGAATATCTACATATATTCAGCAGTTGCATTCTTCTCATATTACTCTGCAGGCTACTGACCTATTCAACGCTTCCTCCGGGCATCTCACCATACATCTGTCTGTAGTTATTGAACTCAACCTGCTGGAGGTTTGTGTGTTGTGAATGAGTGGGAGGAAACAGTTGGGGGCAAGGCTCTGACAGATGGGTGTGTCTTGGTGGTGGCAAGGACACACCCCCATCAAACCACACCCCCAAAAGCCAACTCCCGTTTGGCTTCTGTCATGGCCGGCCAGCATTTCTTGAGGAGCAAGACAAAGAACTATGCCAAATCAGCAGGTGCAGTTCCCCTTTTTCTGAACCCATTTTGACCCCCAGTCGGTTTCATTATGGTTGTCATTGGGCGCATTTGTTAGTTCCCTTTTCCGTTGAGCGACGATTGTTGGTTGGTTGGTTACGTAACAACACACATAGTTAATTCAACAGCAACAAGCAGTGTGGTTTAGATGTGTGAACAGGTTTTCGACAGATAACAGATTTGTGTACATCTGAGGAAGCAGTGTGGTTAAGATGTGCGAACAGAAAACAGATTTGTTCAGGAACACTTTATTTGGAAAGTCCATCTATAGATGCTCTACAGACTATCAGTAACATTTAAACCATCTACTAACCCTAACTCTAGCCCTAACCTTAACCCTAACCCTTATCCTAACCCTAACCCTAACCTTAACCGTAGCAAGCAGTTGCTTATCAACAGAAATTGTTGATAGTATGGCCATCTGTAGATCATAGATGGACTATCCAAATAAAGTGTGACCCGTTTCAGGAAGCTATGTGTATGTCGCACATAACTACTTCACAGGATAGGGTTAAAATGTGTATCAAAATGCGTTTTTGGGCTGAAATTCCTTCTGGAACGTTCATGTGCCATAATAACAAACTTCTATGCCATCTGTAAATATAAATACAATTGTTAAATTATGAGCCTAGTTGGTTTAGCCAAGGAAAAAGACAGGAACCTTCCCGCTAGCCATGATTGGCTGAGATAATAGATGGGCTGGACATGCCGAAAGATGAGTTTGGACTGATATGCCACGTAGCATGCTTCTGTCTATAACATGAGCTGCTCGGGTACGTGTAGATAATCCTTGCTGACGCAGCTTTTTTTTGTGTGAAAGATATCACATTAACCATGGAGAACTGCAGAAGTGTTTCTGCTGCTCTCAACAACATTTGACGCCATGAATTTAACAGTTTCTATCGAACAAAGATCAGCGGGAAACAGTTGTGATGGACCCCTTTCTGCACACGGTCAGTGTGATCCGGAGTGACTTGACACAACGGGCCAAACAAGCCGTAGCTACAAACTGTCACGCCCTGGCCATAGAGAGCCCTCTGGGTTTCTCTATGGGGTGTTAGGCCAGGACGTGACAAGGGTTTTCTATGGGACTCTATGTTGTTTTTTTTGTGTTGGTTCCCAATTAGAGGCAGCTGTATGTCGTTGCCTCTAATTGGGAATCCTATTTAAGTTGGTTCCCTTCCCCACCTGCCTTGTGGGTTATTGTTTGTTTTGTGTATCTGTGCTGCTGCGCTACTAGTTGTCCGAGCTGTTGGTTGATTATTATTTTTTTGTTGTTGTAAGTTTCACATTCGAAATTAAAAGATGTGGAACTCCATCCACGCTGCACCTTGGTCCGCTTCTTTACAAGACCGCGACAACAACAGAAACAACACACAACGTCTTGATTAGTTAAAGGGGTGTTCCAGTCTGTGGTGAAGCGTTCCTCCATGTATACGGATAAAAGTCTAGCTACATTTTCAGATATTATATACGTTTCAAACGTTTCAAACAGACAGCCATTTGCATTGCTAGTTATAGTCGTAAGTTAGCTAGCTAACATTGAACCTTGTTGGTTAGATTTTAGCTACCTGCAGATTCATACTACACAGCATTACATGCGTGCTGTTGGCTAGCTATGACAATCCGTTTGTACTGTAAGGGGTTTGGGATTGTTCCGGTTCATTGTTTAGCTACATGTCTAAACAAAAGACTCTACTTCACCAGGTGATCACATGACCCATCAAGTTTATCCAGGTGTGTCTGGATGGTGATTACGGCCATCTACTGTATTTTATGAACATGTGTACATGTCTAGACAGTAGTGACCCCATCCACTTAGCTAGATATGGCTGACGGGGGGTTATAGGATTTATTTCACATGACCCATCAAGTTTATCCAGGTGTGTCTGGATGGTGATTACGGCCATCTACTGTATTTTATGAACATGTGTACATGTCTAGACAGTAGTGACCCCATCCACTTAGCTAGATATGGCTGAGGGGGGGGGGTTATAGGATTTATTTCACATGACCCATTAATTTAGACAAGTGTGTCTGCGTAAACATCCTCTAATAATTATATAATATTTTTATATGGGCACTTTCTATATTTTAGATATTGCTACTATGCAAAAATATGCAAGTAACCATTTCACTGTACCGTTTACACCTTCTGTATCCTGTGCATGTAAACAAATCAACATCTCATTTTACTTGATACAGTGTGTGTTTACCAGAGACGGTAATGTGAAGAACAGCATGATCTGTACCTAAGTCAGACTAGGATCCAGGCCAAGGACGAGATACAGTGTATTTTTTGCCTGGAGTTTTTCCTTATTGTAGGCTACTACTTTCACCATTTTTAGTCTTGAAATCTTTGGTACAAGTTTTGTCAACTTTCAAAGCAGAATTACTTTCCCATTGTTCCTCAGCTGCAGTGTATGATATACCATTTTCTAGCCTCGCAAGTCTCACAATTTCAAATTTTGCTACATTAGACCGAATCGAGGTGGTCGGTCACATTTAGATGTTTATCAAAAGGAGGACAGTAGGTGCAAAACTAGACACAAGCAGATGGATGACTTTACCTTCATGCTCTGTGTTCTGTCACGGTGCTGCTGCGATGAGACCTGTTGTAGCGGAACAAGGAGATCAACAAATAAATATACGCAGGACGCTTATGGGCAGAGGACTGTGTGTTTATGTAAATTCAGTTGTGCAAAAAAAAGTATCACTTCCTACTGTTCCACTGGTGTGTGTGTGTGTGTGTGTGTGTGTGTGTGTGTGTGTGTGTGTGTGTGTGTGTGTGTGTGTGTGTGTGTGTGTGTGTGTGTGTGTGTGTGTGTGTGTGTGCGCGTGAAAGAAGAAGTCACTAGGTTTTGGTTGAAATCCCAGAGCCTGAGAGTAATCATGAGACTAAATCTCTAACAAACCTGCTGTCACCACACACACACACACACACACTTGTGTCCTACCTGTTTAGTGTACTTTGATTGGTTGGGAAAAGGAGCCTTACACACAAACACACACACACACACACAAAAATATACGTGTGTGGGTTTTGCTCCTTATCGTGTTTACACACGGTGAGTTACATGTTCAGGGAACATGAAACAGGGAATTTATTCAGGGAACATGAAACAGGGAACTTGAAACAGGGAACTTTTACCTAAAGGCTTCAACCCAAAAGCAATGGTAATGATGTGCACTGAACATAATGTAGGCCTACACTCATCCAATGACTTGCAGGTACTGCTGGGTAGAAAACATCAACTCTGGAAATAAAGAGCAGATACCCAATAAATGCACAATAAAAGTCCTTCTGGTGGAAACCAACGGGCACAATAAAAGTCCTTCTGGTGGAAACCAACGGGCACAATAAATGTCCTTCTGGTGGAAACCAACGGGCACAATAAAAGTCCTTCTGGTGGAAACCAACGGGCACAATAAAAGTCCTTCTGGTGGAAACCAACGGGCACAATAAAAGTCCTTCTGGTGGAAACCAACGGGCACAATAAAAGTCCTTCTGGTGGAAACCAACGGGCACAATAAAAGTCCTTCTGGTGGAAACCAACGGGCACAATAAAAGTCCTTCTGGTGGAAACCAACGGGCACAATAAAAGTCCTTCTGGTGGAAACCAACAGGCACAATAAAAGTCCTTCAGGTGGAAACCAACAGGCACAATAAAAGTCCTTCAGGTGGAAACCAATGGGCACAATAAAAGTCCTTCTGGTGGAAGCCAACGGGCACAATAAAAGTCCTTCTGGTGGAAACCAACGGGCACAATAAAAGTCCTTCTGGTGGAAACCAACGGGCACAATAAAAGTCCTTCTGGTGGAAACCAACGGGCACAATAAAAGTCCTTCTGGTGGAAACCAACGGGCACAATAAAAGTCCTTCTGGTGGAAACCAACACCACAATAAAAGTCCTTCTGGTGGAAACCAACACCACAATAAAAGTCCTTCTGGTGGAAACCAACACCACAATAAAAGTCCTTCTGGTGGAAACCAACAGGCACAATAAAAGTCCTTCTGGTGGAAACCAACGGGCACAATAAAAGTCCTTCTGGTGGAAACCAACGGGTACAATAAAAGTCCTTCTGGTGGAAACCAACACCACAATAAAAGACCTTCTGGTGGAAACCAACACCACAATAAAAGTCCTTCTGGTGGAAACCAACGGGCACAATAAAAGACCTTCTGGTGGAAACCAACACCACAATAAAAGTCCTTCTGGTGGAAACCAACACCACAATAAAAGTCCTTCTGGTGGAAACCAACACCACAATAAAAGTCCTTCTGGTGGAAACCAACACCACAATAAAAGACCTTCTGGTGGAAACCAACACCACAATAAAAGTCCTTCTGGTGGAAACCAACACCACAATAAAAGTCCTTCTGGTGGAAACCAACAGGCACAATAAAAGTCCTTCTGGTGGAAACCAACAGGCACAATAAAAGTCCTTCTGGTGGAAACCAACGGGCACAATAAAAGTCCTTCTGGTGGAAACCAACGGGAACAATAAAAGTCCTTCTGGTGGAAACCAACACCACAATAAAAGTCCTTCTGGTGGAAACCAACGGGCACAATAAAAGTCCTTCTGGTGGAAGCCAACGGGCACAATAAAAGTCCTTCTGGTGGAAACCAACGGGCACAATAAAAGTCCTTCTGGTGGAAACCAACACCACAATAAAAGTCCTTCTGGTGG
The DNA here is from genome assembly GCA_030435695.1 of Brachymystax lenok tsinlingensis. Classification (NCBI taxonomy): domain Eukaryota; kingdom Metazoa; phylum Chordata; class Actinopteri; order Salmoniformes; family Salmonidae; genus Brachymystax; species Brachymystax lenok. Next base: position 25,756,059 of record CM059798.1, read on the forward strand.
AAACCAACGGGAACAATAAAAGTCCTTCTGGTGGAAACCAACGGGCACAATAAAAGTCCTTCTGGTGGAAACCAACGGGCGCAATAAAGGTCCTTCTGGTGGAAACAAACGGGCACAATAAAAGTCCTTCTGGTGGAAACCAACGGGCACAATAAAAGTCAATCAGCATTTCACTACACTCGCATTAACATCTGCTAACCATGTGTATGTGAGCAATACAATTGGATTTGATTTGATAAATGTTGTATTACAAAAGATATGCACTGTCTACTCATATGGAAAATAATAATTAAAATCAAATATGAATCTTGTACGGCAGATTATATATGAGTGGTGTATTTGTATATGTGTTAACATATATGCAAACACAATTGATTACATGATTGTGGTGTTTTTCCTCCATAGATATGGGATGTGAGACCTTGTGAGGCTTAGCCTACAGGTCTCGTGTATGGTTTGATGTTTTATACAATACAGGCAGCATATCAAAAAAAGTCTGATATTACAAGAATCTTCTATGAATCTTCTGTGAATCTTCTATGAATCTTCTATGAATCTTATGTGAATCTTCTATGAATCTTCTATAAATCTTGTATGAATCTTGTAAGAATCTTCTGTGAATCTTGTATGAATCTTGTAAGAATCTTCTATGAATCTTCCATGAATTTGCTATAAATCTTCCATGAATTTGCTATGAATCTTCTGTGAATCTTCCATGAATTTGCTATGAATCTTCCATGAATTTGCTATGAATCTTCCATGAATCTTCCATGAATTTGCTATGAATCTTCTATGAATCTTCCATGCATCTTGTAAGTGTGTTTGCTGCTACATGTATGACGTATAAAGTACCAGGTAGAAAGTCAAAGTCAAAAGTCAAAGTCACCATTATTAGTCAGTTGTACAACCGAATGCCTTCAACCGAAATGTGTCTTCCGCATTTAACCCAACCCCTCTGAATCAGAGAGGTGCGGGGGGCTGCCTTAATCGACTTCCACGTCTTCGGCGCCCGGGGAACAGTGGGTTAACTGCCTTGTTAACTGCCAGGGGCAGAACGACAGATTTTTTTTTTCCTTGTCAGCTCGGGGATTCGAACTTGCAACCCTCCGGTTACAAGTCCAACGCTCTAACCACTAGGCTACCTGCCGCCCCTGTATAGAATATACAATAATCTTGCTAAATTCTTCTATATCTTTTCCATATGGGAAAATTAATGGTAATGAGATGCACTGTCTAATTGCTAATCGTTTTACTGTTGACAGTGGCTATCTTGTTGTCACGACGTCCGCCGAAGTCGGTCCCTCTCCTTGTTCGGGCCGCGTTCGGCGGTCGACGTCACCGGTCTTCTAGCCATCGCCGATCCACTTTTCACGTTCCATTTGTTTTGTCTTTGTTTCTACACACCTGGTTTCAATTCCCCAATTATATGTTCATTATTTAACCCTCTGTTTTCCCCATGTTTTTTTTGTGCGTGATTGTTTTATGTTATACGGTCCGTATTTGTGGGCTTGGTTTTCTCGTGCGTTTATTGAGAACTTTATTGAGTAAAATTACTCGGTGGTACTCGTCTCTGCTGTCCTGTGCCTGACTCCTCTGCACCAGCTACACCCACATCGTTAACATTTGCTCCATAGCGAAGTTTATCCTAGTTACAGATCTAGGATCAGCTTCTCCTCCCCCAATACTAACCTTAACCATTAGTGGGGGAAATGCCACACTGACCCAGGATCAGCTTCAAGGGGCAACGTCACTCTATACTGCCTATCTTTCCCAATCGTTTCAAGGTTCTCTACTTTTTCTCTGCTTTCCTCTAGTGGTTGTTAGCGTTGTGAACAGGATGGTTTTGTGAAAAATACACGCAATGCACGCTTAAACACACACACAGAAACACACAGACGCATAAAGTATTGAATCAATGCTTTATTAATGGGTCATGTTTTAGTACCAGGAAACAAGACTTGAAGGTCAACAAGGAAGTGATGTCATCAGTGTTCAACGACCCCGGTACTGTGCAGGTTTTAGTGCCATCCCAGCACTAACTAACAGACCGGATACAGCTAATGAACTAATCATCCAGACTTTGACTAAAGCTGTTACAGCTAATCGTGGGCTGCCGAGTGGCGCATCGGTCTAAGGCACTGCGTCTCAGTGCTAGAGGCGTCACGACAGAACCTGGTTTGATTCCAGGCTGTATCACAACCGGCCGTGATTGGGAGTCCCACAGGACGGCACACAATTGGCCCAGCATCGTCCGGGTCCGGGTTTGGTCGGGGTAGGCCGTCATTTTAAATAATAATTTGTTCTTAACTGACTTGCCTGGTTAAATAAAAGGTTAAATAATCATTTGTATCTTAACTGACTTGCCTGGTTAAATAAAAGGTTAAATAATAAAAAAATACAAAACAAAATGAACTATTCATCCAGACTTTGACTATAGCTGTTAACAGTTGTGTGGGGTTGGAACTAATCCCTGCACACCCTGTGGGTCCCAGGGACCAGGATTGAAGAACAGTTTAACCATTATATAGAGTGAATCCCAAATGGCACCCTATTCCCTATAGTCCACTGCTTTTCACATAGGGTTCTAATCTAAAGTAGTGCACTACTTTTCACATAGGGTTCTGATCTAAAGTAGGTCACTACTTTTCACATAGGACTCTGATCTAAAGTAGGTCACTACTTTTCACATAGGACTCTGATCTAAAGTAGGTCACTACTTTTCACATAGGACTCTGATCAAAAGTAGTGCACTACTTATCACATAGGGTTCTGATCAAAAGTAGTGCCCTACGTAGGGGATAGGTTGCCATTTAAGAGGCAGACATAGAGTAGAACCTATAAACCTTAACCTAGGGTTCTGAGAAAGTTACCTACCTATATCGTTACAACAATTAGAAAACAATGTGAAAACAACATTCGTGTGAAATGGCAATATGAATGAATGTAAGGCTGTGTGTCTCTCGAACAATGAGATTAACATTCCAGAAGGAAAAAAACAATTAAACAAGTCGGTTCATTCGTTCGCTCAGTACAATCTTTTTCTCTAAAACAAATCATCGTCAAGAAAGGCAATCGTAAGACAGTCTGTCCAAACGTGGTCCCGTCGCATAGCAGATGAAAGACGTGTACAAAAACAACAGTAGGCTATGAAATGAAAGGACAACGTGTACAATGGCCACTTAGCACTCCGATGATTTACATGAAAACATAAATAAGTTAAATACATTAATATATTAAATAAATAAACAGCATTATAAACGCCATAAATAAATAACCACAAATAATAAATAATAACAGAAACACAAATGATTGAATTTGTGAAGAGAGACGGTCTTCAGTATTGTTCTCATCCCTTCCTGTAGTGTTGGAAATGTGGGGTAGCCTATTGTGTGAAAGGCAGCATCCTATATAGCACCCTATTCCCAATATAGTGCACTACTTTGAAGGTCCATAGGGCTCTGGGAAACAGGGTTCCATTTGGTACACAACCCCTGAGTCCTCATCCAATCCTTCCCATTAACCAGTTCCCTCATCCCATTAACCTGAGTCCTCATCCAGTCCTTCCCATTAACCAGATTCCTCATCCAATCCTTCCCATTAACCTGATTCCTCATCCAATCCTTCCCATTAACCTGCGTCATCATCCAATCCTTCCCATTAACCTGCTTCATCATCCAATCCTTCCCATTAACCTGCTTCATCATCCAATCCTTCCCATTAACCTGATTCCTCATCCCATTAACCTGAGTCCTCATCCAGTCCTTCCCATTATCCAGATTCCTCATCCAATCCTTCCCATTAACCTGCTTCATCATCCAATCCTTCCCATTATCCAGATTCCTCATCCAATCCTTCCCATTAACCAGATTCCTCATCCAATCCTTCCCATTAACCTGATTCCTCATCCCATTAACCAGATTCCTCATCCAATCCTTCCCATTAACCAGATTCCTCATCCAATCCTTCCCATTAACCTGCTTCATCATCCAATCCTTCCCATTAACCTGATTCCTCATCCAATCCTTCCCATTAACCAGATTCCTCATCCATATTTTCCCATTAACCTGATGTTAGAGTCTGATATGATTATAGGGTTCTAAAATTACCACATTTCCATGCAGCCTTTCCAGAAATCCCAGTTGAAAGATTCCCAGGATTTCCTGCCTATTCCCTCCTCATTCAAGGACTCTTACAACCAGGACGTCTGGAAAACCTGCATGGAATTTGGGGAAAATTACTGGAATTTTGGAACTCTAAATATGGTTCTAAAAGATCATTGTTTGTTGGATGCTAACAGATTGATACAGTCAATAAAATGAAAAAGCATGCTTCTAGAATACTATGGTATTGTTCTAGATTACACTGATATTCCGTTATGAGTGATCTATTATTGTACTGACAAGCAACAGCACACATAATAATAAAACAACTAATTTGGAATCCTTGGCGAGTAATCAAACATTACGGGCTCGATTCAATCCGTAGCGCTGAAGACCCGCACTACAGCACAGTAGAAACTTAAAGGCAATATTCCTGCTTTCATGGAGACTGCATTCACAGTAATATACGTTGGCTCAATCAGAAATTACAGTCTAGTTATAGCGCTGAACTTCATTGTTACGGATTGAATCGAGCCATAGGGTCTAATATTTCCTCTTCATTTTTTCTAATGAGGGGGGTTGAAAACATCACTGATGAAACTTGGTTTTGCAAACAGTTATTGATCAAGTATTAATAATAAATATAATTTCACAAATATATATACTCTTCCATTTTATCTTGCGACTGTGTCTGTATCTCAAATAGCACCCTATTCCCTATGTAGTGCACCTACCTTTTACCAGATCCTAAACGTCCCAAATAGTACCCTATTCCCTATGTAGTGCACTACTTTTGACCCAGGCCCATAGGGGAGCAATAAGGGACTCAGACAGTATTTTATTCCAGAAAAAATAGATGGTTGAATATATACCTCATCCAAGCGTAACGTCGCAAGCTGCCTGTTAGCTCAATCCATCAATCAATCAACCAATCACCAATAATGAATTGATTGATTGATTGATTGATTGAATCATTGATATATGTGTGGAGTATTAGAATAAACCATAGCCACATTCTTGAACATTCCTTATTGATTTAGCACACAACAATCCTCAATCGAACAATCTATATCGTTATTCTGTAGAATCCGTAGCAGTACAAGGGGCTTTAAGAGCAGATGAACAGGTTGACGGTGGTTTTTTATATTGAGCCGTGTTTGGCGAGCCGAGAGTTAGGTCCCAGGTCTGTTTCGAAGTTGTCCAATAGATTCTCCCGTTGTGTACCTCTTGCCAATAGTAGTGTAGACGAGTGACATGTCTTCAGAGCAGAGAGAGGAACTTATTTTATTTGGCCATCATTTAAGTTCACTGTAGGTATCTGTAGACCAACAGTTGTTCTGTCCGTCTCTACACACCTCCCTCCCTCCCTCCCACTACTGTAGGTATCTGTAGACCTTGAAACAGTGGTTCCCAGAGTCGGCCACCACCACGTGTCCATCAGACGTGAGAGCCAGACCCTGAGGTCCGTAGAGAGGGTCAGCTGATGTGTTGATATAGGACAGGAAGGAGCCACTACCATCAAACACCTGGAGAGGAGGGGGAGGGGGTGGGGGTGGGGGTAGTTATGTAAACGAGATATATCTGTATTTAATTTCCAATAAATTTGCAAATAATGTCTAAAAACATTGTGTGTAGATCACAGGAGGTTGGTGGCACTTTAATTGGGAGGGCGGGCTTGTGGTAATGGCTGGAGTGGAATCAGTAGAACGGTAATAAAAAATACATCAAACACATTGGGTTTCCAGGTAATTGATGCCATTCCATTGACTCTGTTCCAGCCACTATTATGAGCCACCGTCCCCTCAACAAAGTCAAGGGGTGTGAGTACTTTCTGAAGGCATTGTGTACATACATTACATATATATATATATATATATATATGTACTTGTATGCCGCTGTTGCCCCAGGCGGCTACGATGCTGTCCATATACTGTATGTGATATATATATCATTTATGATATATGGTATGTACAGTACCAGTCAAAGGTTTGGACACCACCTACTCATTCAAGGATTTTTCTTTATTTTTTACTATTTTCTACATTGTAGAATAATAGTGAAGACATCAACACTATGAAATAAACACATATGGAATCATGTGGTAACCAAACAAGTGTTCAACAAATCTAAATATATTTCAGATTCTTCAAAGTGGCCACCCTTTGCCTTGATGACAGCTTTGCACACTCTCGGCACTCTCTCAACCAGCTTCACCTGGAATGCTTTTCCAACAGTCTTGAAGGAGTTCCCACATATGCTGAGCACTTGTTGGCTGCTTTTCCTTCACTCTGCGGTCCAACTCATCCCAAACCATCTCAATTGGGTTGAGGTCGGGTGATTGTGGAGGCCAGGTCATCTGATGCAGCACTCCATCACATTCTTGGTCAAATAGCCCTTACACAGCCTGGAGGTGTGTTGGGGCATTGTCCCACTAAGCGCAAACCAGATGGGATGGCGTATCGCTGCAGAATTCTGTGGTAGCCATGCTGGTTAAGTGTGCCTTGAATTCTAAATAAATTACTGACAGTGTCACCAGCAAATCACCCCCCACACCATCACACCTTCTCCTCCATGTGTTCACCTACTCTACGTCTCATAAAGACACGGCGGTTAGAACGAAAAATATCACATTTGGACTCATCAAACCAAAGGACAGATTTCCACAGATCTAATGTCCATTGCTCATGTTACTTGGCCCAAGCAAGTCTCTTCTTATTATTGGTGTCCTTTAGTAGTGGTTTCTTTGCAGCAATTCAACCATGAAGGCCTGATTCACACAGTCTCCTCTGAACAGTTGATGTTGAGCTGTGTCTGTTACTTGAACTCTGAAGCATTTATTTGGGCTGCAATCTGAGATGCAGTTAATTGCCTATTTCTGAGGCTGGTAACTCTAATAAACGTATCCTCTGCAGCAGAGGAAACTCTGTGTCTTCCTTTCCTGTGGCGGTCTTCATGAGAGCCAGTTTCATTATAGCACTTGATGGTTTTTGCGACTGCACTTGAAGAAACTTTCAAAGTTCTTGAAATGTTCCGTATTGACTGTCCTTCATGTCTTAAAGTAATGATGGATTGTCGTTTCTCTTTGCTTATTTGAGCTGTTCTTGCCTTAATATGGACTTGGTCTTTTACCAAATAGGGCTATCTTCTGTATACCACCCCTACCTTGTCACAACACAACTGATTGGCTCAAACGCATTAAGAAGAAAATTAATTCCACAAATTAACTTTTAACAAGGCACACCTGTTAATTGAAATGCATTCCAGATGACTAGTGTGCAAAGCTGTCATCAAGGCAAAGGGTGACTACTTTGTAGAATCTCAAATATAAAATATATTTTGATTTGTTTAACACTTTACTACTTGATACTACATGATTCCATATGTGTTAATTCATAGTGTTGATGTCTTCATTATTATTCTACAATGTAGAAAATAGAAAACATGAAGAAAACCCTTGAATGAGTAGGTGTTCTAAAACTATTGACCGGTAGTGTACTTGTATGCCGCTGTTAACTGTATATACTGTATATGATATATAATTTATGATTTATGATATATATATATATATATATAACTGTACCTGTATGCGGCTGTTGCCCCAGTCGGCTACGATGATGTTCCCGTTCACGTCGACGGCCACGCCTGTAGGAGCATTAAACTGACCGTTGCCCTCTCCATTAGATCCAAACTTCAACAGCAGCTCTCCCTCTGGGGTGAACACCTGGAAGGGGGTAGGGGTGGAGGGAGGGAGGAGGGAGGGAGGGAGAGAGAGAGAGAGAGAGAGAGAGAGAGAGAGAGAGGGAGGGAGGGAGAGAGAGGGAGGGAGGTGGAGAGAGAGGGAGGGAGGGAGGGAGGGATGGAGGGGGAGGGAGGGAGGGAGGTGGAGAGAGAGGGAGGGAGGTGGAGAGAGAGGGAGGGAGGGAGGGAGGTGGAGAGAAAGGGAGGGAGGGAGGGAGGGAGGGAGGGAGGGAGGGAGGGAGGAGGGAGGGAGGGAGGGAGGGAGGGAGGGAGGGAGGGAGGGAGGGAGGGAGGGAGGGAGGGGGAGAAACTTTTTCTATTGAACCAGGACTTTTTCATTCTATTGGGTTAACGAAGGTCAGGACTTTTTCATTCTACTGGGTTAACGAAGGTCAGGACTTTATCATTCAATTGGGTTAACGAAGGTCAGGACATTTTCATTCTATTGGGTTAACGAAGGTCAGGACTTTATCATTCTACTGGGTTAACGAAGGTCAGGACTTTATCATTATATTGGGTTAACAAATGTCAGGGCTTTATCATTATATTGGGTTAACGAAGGTCAGGACTTTTTCATTCTATTGGGTTAACGAAGGTCAGGACTTTTTCATTATATTGGGTTAACGAAGGTCAGGACTTTTCATTCTATTGGGTTAACGAAGGTCAGGACATTTTCATTCTATTGGGTTAACGAAGGTCAGGAATTTTTCATTCTACTGGGTTAACGAAGGTCAGGACTTTATCATTATATTGGGTTAACAAATGTCAGGGCTTTATCATTATATTGGGTTAACGAAGGTCAGGACATTGTCATTCTACTGGGTTAACGAAGGTCAGGACTTTATCATTATATTGGGTTAACGAAGGTCAGGACTTTATCATTCTATTGGGTTAACGAAGGTCAGGACTTTGTCATTCTACTGGGTTAACGAAGGTCAGGACTTTATCATTCTATTGGGTTAACAAAAGTCAGGACTTTATCATTATATTGGGTTAACGAAGGTCAGGACTTTATCATTCTACTGGGTTAACGAAGGTCAGGACTTTATCATTCTACTGGGTTAACAAAGGTCAGGACTTTATCATTATATTGGGTTAACGAAGGTCAGGACTTTGTCATTCTACTGGGTTAACGAAGGTCAGGACTTTTTCATTCTATTGGGTTAACGAAGGTCAGGAATTTTTCATTCTATTGGGTTAATGAAGGTCAGGACTTTTTCATTCTATTGGGTTAACGAAGGTCAGGACTTTATCATTCTATTGGGTTAACGAAGGTCAGGATTTTTTCATTCTACTGGGTTAACGAAGGTCAGGACTTTATCATTATATTGGGTTAACGAAGGTCAGGACTTTATCATTCTATTGGGTTAACGAAGGTCAGGACTTTATCATTCTACTGGGTTAACGAAGGTCAGGACTTTATCATTCTATTGGGTTAACGAAGGTCAGGAATTTTTCATTCTATTGGGTTAACGAAGGTCAGGACTTTTTCATTCTACTGGGTTAACGATGGTCAGGACTTTATCATTATATTGGGTTAACGAAGGTCAGGACTTTTTCATTCTATTGGGTTAACGAAGGTCAGGACTTTATCATTCTATTGGGTTAACGAAGGTCAGGGCTTTTTCATTCTATTGGGTTAACGATGGTCAGGACTTTATCATTATATTGGGTTAACGAAGGTCAGGACTTTTTCATTCTATTGGGTTAACGAAGGTCAGGACTTTATCATTATATTTGGTTAACGAAGGTCAGGGCTTTTTCATTCTATTGGGTTAACGATGGTCAGGACTTTATCATTATATTGGGTTAACGAAGGTCAGGACTTTAGCATTATATTGGGTTAACGAAGGTCAGGACTTTATCATTATATTTGGTTAACGAAGGTCAGGGCTTTTTCATTCTATTGGGTTAACGATGGTCAGGACTTTATCATTATATTGGGTTAACGAAGGTCAGGACTTTAGCATTATATTGGGTTAACGAAGGTCAGGACTTTATCATTATATTTGGTTAACGAAGGTCAGGACTTTATCATTCTATTGGGTTAACGAAGGTCAGGACTTTATCATTATATTGGGTTGACGAAGGTCAGGACTTTATCATTATATTTGGTTAACGAAGGTCAGGACTTTATCATTCTATTGGGTTAACGAAGGTCAGGACTTTATCATTATATTGGGTTGACGAAGGTCAGGACTTTATCATTATATTGGGTTGACGAAGGTCAGGGCGTTTTTATTCTCCTGGGTTATCGCCGGTCAGGACTTTTTCAATCTTTTGGGTTAACGAAGGTCAGGACTTGTTCATTCTATTGGGTTAATGAAGGTCAGGACTTTTTCATTCTATTGGGTTAACGAAAGTCAGGTCTTTATCACTATATTGGGTTGACGAAGGTCAGGGCCTTTTCATTCTATTGGGTTGACGAAGGTCAGGACTTTATCATTCTATTGGGTTAACGAAGGTCAGGACCTTTTCATTCTATTAGGTTAACGAAGGTCAGGACTTTTTCATTCTATTGGGTTAACGATGGTCAGGACTTTATCATTCTACTGGGTTAACGAAGGTCAGGACTTTATCATTATATTGGGTTGACGAAGGTCAGGGCGTTTTTATTCTCCTGGGTTATCGCCGGTCAGGACTTTTTCAATCTTTTGGGTTAACGAAGGTCAGGACTTTTTCAATCTTTTGGGTTAACGATGGTCAGGACTTTTTCATTCTATTGGGTTAACGAAGATTAGGACCTGTTCATTCTATTGGGTTAACAAAGGTCACGTTTGAGGCGTTGTTTGGAAGTGTCTGATGAACCTGAGAAGTTAGTTACCTTGACTGAGTGGTTGTGAAAGTCTGTCACTATGATCTCATTGTTGTTGTTGACGGCTGCAAAATGAGGACCTGGTCGTAAGAGAGCAGGAGAAGAGGAGGAGAGGAGATGGAGAGAGGAGGAGAGGAGAGATGGAAAAACGATGAAGCCTTCGTCATCATCATCATCATCATCATCATCATCACTATCATCCTCATCATCATTACCATCTTCTTCATCATCCACATCAACACACCTGCGAACTGTTTGTCTCCGTTGCCGCGGCTACCGAACTTAGTAACGAGCTTGCCGGTTGGCTGGAAGATGAAGACGGTGCATGCCTTGTTGTCCACAACGATCACGTGACCGTTCTGATCCACAGACACGCCCTTCGGTCCCATCAGCCTACCAGAGCCCAGCTTGGCCTGACAGAGAGCGAACACAACCAATCAGAGTACAGTTTGGCCTGACAGATCAGAAAATATAAGATTAACATGTATTTCCCCCGTATGTCCCCCGTATGTCCCCTGTTTGTCCCCCGTATGTCCCCCGTATGTCCCCTGTATTTCTCCTGTATGTTCCCTGTATGTCCCCTGTATGTTCCCTGTATTTTCCCTGTATGTCCCCTGTATTTCCCCTGTATGTCCCCTGTATGTTCCCTGTATTTCCCCTGTATGTCCCCTGTATGTTCCCTGTATGTTGCCTGTATTTCCCCTGTATGTTTCCCGTATTTCCCCCGTATGTCCCCCGTATGTCCCCCGTATTTCCGTATGTACCTGTATGTCCCCTGTATGTCCCCTGTATTTCTCCTGTATGTCCCCTGTATTTCCCCTGTATGTTCCCTGTATGTCCCCTGTATTTCCCCTGTATGTCCCCTGTATTTCCCCTGTATGTTTCCTGTATGTTCCCTGTATGTCCCCTGTATGTTTCCTGTATGTCCCCTGTATGTTTCCTGTATGTCCCCTGTATTTCCCCTCTATGTCCCCTGTATGTCCCCTGTATGTTTCCTGTATTTCCCCTGTATTTCCCCTGTATGTCCCCTGTATGTTCCCTGTATGTCCCATGTATGTCCCCTGTATGTCTCCTGTATGTTTCCTGTATGTCCCCTGTATGTCCCCTGTATGTTCCCTGTATGTACCTGTATGTCCCCTGTATGTCCCCTGTATTTCTCCTGTATGTCCCCTGTATTTCCCCTGTATGTTTCCTGTATGTTCCCTGTATGTCCCCTGTATTTCCCCTGTATGTTCCCTGTATGTACCTGTATGTCCCCTGTATGTCCCCTGTATTTCTCCTGTATGTCCCCTGTATTTCCCCTGTATGTTTCCTGTATGTTCCCTGTATGTCCCCTGTATTTCCCCTTGTATGTCCCCTGTATTTCCCCTGTATGTTTCCTGTATGTTCCCTGTATGTCCCCTGTATGTTTCCTGTATGTCCCCTGTATGTTTCCTGTATGTCCCCTGTATTTCCCCTCTATGTCCCCTGTATGTCCCCTGTATGTTTCCTGTATTTCCCCTGTATTTCCCCTGTATGTCCCCTGTATGTTCCCTGTATGTCCCATGTATGTCCCCTGTATGTCTCCTGTATGTTTCCTGTATGTCCCCTGTATGTCCCCTGTATGTTTCCTGTATGTCCCCTGTATGTCCCCTATATGTCCCCTGTAAGTCCCCTGTATTTCTCCTTTATGTTTCCTGTATGTCCCCTGTATGTCCCCTGTATGTCCCCTGTATGTCCCCTGTATGTTTTCCCGTATGTCCCCCGTATTTCCGTGATAACCCCCCAGATGTCCCCGTGATTTCCTGTATGTCCCCTGTATGTCCCCTGTATTTCCCCTGTATGTTCCCTGTATGTACCTGTATGTCCACTGTATGTCCCCTGTATTTCTCCTGTATGTCCCCTATATTTCCCCTGTATGTTTTCCCGTATGTCCCCTCAGATTTCCCCGTGATAACCCCTCCAGATGTCCCCTCAGATGTCCCCCTGATGTCCCCGTGATTTCGTATGTCCCCTGTATTTCCCCTGTATGTCCCCTGTATTTCCCCTGTATGTCCCCTGTATTTCCCCCGTATGTCCCCCGTATGTCCCCTGTATGTCCCCTGTATGTCCCCTGTATTTCTCCTGTATGTCCCCTATATTTCCCCTGTATGTTTCCTGTATGTCCCCTGTATGTCCCCTGTATGTCTCCTGTATGTCCCCTGTATTTCCCCTGTATATCCCCTGTATGTCCCCTGTATGTCCCCTGTATGTTTCCTGTATGTCCCCTGTATGTCCCCTGTATGTTTCCTGTATGTCCCCTGTATGTCCCCTATATGTCCCCTGTATGTCCCCTATATGTCCCCTGTATGTCCCCTATATGTCCCCTGTATGTCCCCTGTATGTCCCCTATATGTCCCCTGTATGCTCACCTTGTACTTGCCCTCGCTGGAGAAGATGCTGACCCACTTGTTGTCGTAGTCGGCGATGATGATGTCACCGTTGGGGTGAACGGCCACACCCGTTGGTCGTTGGAGTTGCCCTGGTGACCGGCCCCTCACCCCGAAACGACTCTTAAACTCGCCATCATTAGAGAAGATCTGTCCGGTGGGACACACACACACATACACATACACACCATAAATACACACACACACACACACACATACACACCATAAATACACACACACACACACAAACAAACAATCAAAATTCTGCTACTGTGTGTGTGTGTGTGTGCCTAAGTGTTTGTGTGTGTGTGTGTGTGTGTGTGTGTGTGTGTGTGTGCGTGCCTGTGTGTGTGTGTGTGCGTGTGCGTGTGCGTGTGTGCGTGCCTATGTGTGTGTGTGTGTGTGTGTGTGTGTGTGTGCCTATGTGTGTGTGTGTGTATTTACCTGGACACACTGGTTATTGCTGTCTGCTATTAAAATCATGCCACTGGAGGACGCTGACACACCCTGTAGGTTAGTAAACTCTCCTTTATTCTTCCCCTTAGTACCTGAAGAACAGACACACCTTGTTGATGGACAAACTAGAGGCAGGGAGAGAAAGTGAAGGAGAGAAGGGAGAAAGAAGAGAGAGAGTGGGTGACGTAGATCTCTCTGTCTCTCACCGATCCTGAAGATGAGGTCGTCTTCGATGGGGTTCTCTCTGCGTCTGGGTGTCCCCAGGGCACTGCCTGTCCTCCTGGACCCCTTCTTCTTACTCCCAGACCCAGGGGACTTTCCTCTCCGCTTAGCCCCCTCAGAGGAGCCTGTAGACGGGGTGGCGGTGGCCGTCAGAGAGGTGGCTGAGGTGGTGGGGGGAGACACCTGGAAGAGACATTTAACATGAAAAAAATCTCTCTCTCTCTCGCTCTCTCTCTCTTTGTCTCTCTCTCTCTCTCTCTCTCTCTCTCTCTCTCTCTTTACCTCAGGGTCCGGGGACCTGGTAACTCTGAGTCTGAAGGGACTTCCTTTGATGTGCTGGTCATAGAGCCGGAGAGCCAATGAGAACTCTCCTTCCTTGTTTACAGTGTAAACAAAATCATATGTCCCGTTCTTGTGGTCGAGTATCTCCCCGTCAGCCACGCTACCATCTGGAGTACACACCTGGAAGGAGAAATAACAACTCTATTTATCCATGTAGGGCAATTAGTTTAGCGTAACGTAGCATAGCTTAGCATAGCGTAGCATACATTAGCTTAGCTTAGCATAGCGTAGCATACATTAGCTTAGCTTAGCAGAGTGTAGCATACATTAGCTTAGTTTAGCGTAGCATACATTAGCTTAGTTTAGCATAGCGTAGCATACATTAGCTTAGCTTAGCATAGTGTAGCATACATCAGCTTAGTTTAGCGTAGCATACATTAGCTTAGTTTAGCATAGCATACATTAGCTTAGTTTAGCATAGCATACTTTAGCGTAGTTTAGCATAGCGTAGCATACATTAGCTTAGTTTAGCATAGCATACTTTAGCTTAGTTTAGCATAGCGTAGCATACATTAGCTTAGTTTAGCATAGCATAATTTAGCTTAGTTTAGCATAGCGTAGCATACATTAGCTTAGCTTCTTTTAACATAGTTTAGCTTAACGTGTGTGTTGGTCTCGCACCTCAGCAGACAGGATGGCGTTGCCACTCCTGCAGTGTCCCCCGGCCTTGTCTCTGGTCGTTATGGTTACGCAGGCTGGGAGACCCACGATGCACTGCTCCAGCCCGTCACCCGACGCCTCACTCTGGCTCGCCACCGCGCTGGGGACGACAATCATACTTAATTTGTATTCATTGATTCCTTTTAAAAAAATATATATTTATCAGTTTATTCATCTTTTATCTCTGATACCAGCGGCACTCCAGTCCCCATCTGATATAGACTGACCTGGTAGTGATGATAGTCACCATCTGATATAGACTGACCTGGTAGTGATGATAGTCACCATCTGATATAGACTGACCTGGTAGTGATGACAGTCCCCATCTGATATAGACTGACCTGGTAGTGATGATAGTCCCCATCTGATATAGACTGACCTGGTAGTGATGATAGTCACCATCTGATATAGACTGACCTGGTAGTGATGACAGTCACCATCTGATATAGACTGACCTGGTAGTGATGACAGTCCCCATCTGATATAGACTGACCTGGTAGTGATGACAGTCCCCAGCTGATATAGACTGACCTGGTAGTGATGACAGTCCCCATCTGATATAGACTGACCTGGTAGTGATGACAGTCCCCAGCTGATATAGACTGACCTGGTAGTGATGACAGTCCCCAGCTGATATAGACTGACCTGGTAGTGATGACAGTCCCCATCTGATATAGACTGACCTGGTAGTGATGACAGTCCCCATCTGATATAGACTGACCTGGTAGTGATGATAGTCCCCATCTGATATAGACTGACCTGGTAGTGATGATAGTCCCCATCTGATATAGACTGACCTGGTAGTAATGACAGTCCCCATCTGATATAGACTGACCTGGTAGTGATGACAGTCCCCATCTGATATACTGACCTGGTAGTGATGATAGTCCCCATCTGATATAGACTGACCTGGTAGTGATGACAGTCCCCATCTAATATAGACTGACCTGGTAGTGATGATAGTCCCCATCTGATATAGGCTGACCTGGTAGTGATGACAGTCCCCAGCTGATATAGACTGACCTGGTAGTGATGACAGTTCCCATCTGATATAGACTGACCTGGTAGTGATGACAGTCCCCATCTGATATAGACTGACCTGGTAGTGATGATAGTCCCCAGCTGATATAGACTGACCTGGTAGTGATGATAGTCCCCAGCTGATATAGACTGACCTGGTAATGGTGATAGTCCCCATCTGATATAGACTGACCTGGTAGTAATGACAGTCCCCATCTGATATAGACTGACCTGGTAGTGATGACAGTCCCCATCTGATATAGACTGACCTGGTAGTGATGACAGTCCCCATCTGATATAGACTGACCTGGTAGTGATGATAGTCCCCATCTGATATAGACTGACCTGGTAGTGATGATAGTCACCATCTGATATAGACTGACCTGGTAGTGATGACAGTCACCATCTGATATAGACTGACCTGGTAGTGATGATAGTCACCATCTGATATAGACTGACCTGGTAGTGATGACAGTCCCCAGCTGATATAGACTGACCTGGTAGTGATGACAGTCCCCATCTGATATAGACTGACCTGGTAGTGATGACAGTCCCCAGCTGATATAGACTGACCTGGTAGTGATGACAGTCCCCATCTGATATAGACTGACCTGGTAGTGATGACAGTCCCCATCTGATATAGACTGACCTGGTAGTGATGATAGTCCCCATCTGATATAGACTGACCTGGTAGTGATGATAGTCCCCATCTGATATAGACTGACCTGGTAGTAATGACAGTCCCCATCTGATATAGACTGACCTGGTAGTGATGACAGTCCCCATCTGATATACTGACCTGGTAGTGATGATAGTCCCCATCTGATATAGACTGACCTGGTAGTGATGACAGTCCCCATCTAATATAGACTGACCTGGTAGTGATGATAGTCCCCATCTGATATAGGCTGACCTGGTAGTGATGACAGTCCCCAGCTGATATAGACTGACCTGGTAGTGATGACAGTTCCCATCTGATATAGACTGACCTGGTAGTGATGACAGTCCCCATCTGATATACACTGGTTGTGTATAGACTTCCTCAGCCCCTCTTTCTGTCTGTCTGTCTCTGTATGTGTGCATTCGGAAAGTATTCAGACCCCTTGACTCTTTCCACATTTTGTTACCTTACAGCCTTATTCTAAAATGGATTACATTTTTTTTCATCAAAAGCCCATAATGACTAAGAAAAACAGGTTTCCAGACATTTTTGCACAAAAAAACAACTGATATCACATTTACTTAAGTATTCAGACCCTTTACTCAGTACTTTGTTGAAGCACCTTTGGCAGTGATTACAGCCTCGAGTCTTCTTGGGTATGACGCTACAAGCTTGGCACACCTGTATTTGGGATGTTTCTCATATTCTTCTCTGCAGATCCTCTCAAGCTCTGTCAGGTTGGATGGCGGGTGTCGCTGCACAGCTATTTTCAGGTCTCTCAAGAGATGTTCAATAGGCTTCAAGTCCGGGCTCTGGCTGGGCCACTCAAGGACATTCAGAGTCTTGTCCCGAAGCCACTCCTGCATTGTCTTGGCTGTTTTCTTAGGGTTGTTGTCCTGTTGGAAGGTGACCCATCGCCCTAGTCTGAGGTCCTGAGTGCTCTGGAGGAGGTTTTCTACCCCCAAGCAATGCAAATAGTCTGGGTTGCCACTTAGCTGTTCAGGAGTCTTATGGCTTGGGGGTAGAAGCTGTTTAGAAGCCTTTTTGTCCTAGACTTGGTGCTCCGGTACCGCTTGTCGTGCGGTAGCAGAGAGAACAGTCTATGACTGTGGTGGCTGGAGTCTTTGACAATTTTTAGGGCCTTCCTCTGACACCGCCTGGTATAGAGGTCCTGGATGGCAGGAAGCTTGGCCCCGGTGATGTACTGGGCCGTACGCACTACCCTCTGTAGTTCCTTGCGGTCGGAGGCCGAGCAGTTGCCATACCAGGCAGTGATGCAACCAGTCAGGATTCTCTCGGCGGTGCAGCTGTTAAATCTTTTGAGGATCTGAGGACCCATGTCAAATCTTTTCAGTCTCCTGAGGGGGAATAGGCTTTGTTGTGCCTTCTTCACGACTGTTTTGGTATAATTTGAACATGTTAGTTTGTTGGTAATGTGGACGCCAAGGATCTTGAAGCTCTCAACCTGCTCCACTACAGCCCCGTCGATGAGAATGGGGACGTGCTCGGTCCTCCTTCTCCTGTAGTCCACAATCATCTCCTTTGTCTTGATCACGTTGAGGGAGAGGTTGTTGTCCTGGCACCACACGGTCAGGTCTCTGACCTCCACCCTATAGGCTGTCTCATTGTTGTCGGTGATCAGGCCTACCACTGTTGTCATCAGCAAACTTAATGATGGTGTTGAAGTCGTGCCTGACCGTGCAGTCATGAGTGAACAGGGAGTACAGGAGGGGACTGAGCACACACCCCTGAGGGGCCCCTGTGTTGAGGATCAGCGTGGCGGATGTGTTGTTATCTACCCTCAACACCTGGGGGCGGCCCGTCAGGAAGTCCAGGATCCAGTTGCAGAGGGAGGTGTTTAGTCCCAGGGTCCTTAGCTTAGTGATGAGCTTTGAGGGCAATATGGTGTTGAACGCTGAGCTGTAGTCAATGAACAGCATTCTCACATAGGTGTTCCTTTTGTCCAGGTGGGAAAGGGCAGTGTGGAGTGCAATAGAGATTGCATCATCTGTGGATCTGTTGGTGCGGTATGCAAATTGGAGTGGGTCTAGGGTTTCTGGGATAATGGTGTTGATGTGAGCCATGACCAGCCTTTCAAAGCACTTCATGGCTACAGACGTGAGTGCTACGGGTCGGGAGTGATTTAGGCAGGTTACCTTAGTGTTCTTGGGCACAGGGACTATGGTGGTCTGCTTGAAACATGTTGGTATTACAGACTCAGACAGGGAGAGGTTGAAAATGTCAATGAAGACACCTGCCAGTTGGTCAGCGTATGCTCAGAGTATATGTCCTGGTAATCCATCTGGCCCTGCGGCCTTGTGAATGTTGATCTGTTTAAAGGTCTTACTCACATCGACTGCAGAGTGCGCGATCACACAGTCACCCAGAAAAGCTGATGCTCTCATGCATGTGTCAGTGTTACTTGCCTCGAAGCAAGCATATAAGTTAATTAGCTTGTCTGGTGGGCTCATGTCACTGGGCAGCTCTCGGCTGTGCTTCCCTTTGTAGTCTGTAATAGTGTGCAAGCCCTGCCACATCCGACGAGCGTCGGAGCCGGTGTAGTACGAATCAATCTTAGTTCTGTATTGACACTTTGCCTGTTTTATGGTTCATCGGAGGGCATAGTGGGATTTATTATAAGCTTCCGGGTTCGAGTCCCGCTCCTTGATGGTCTCATGGTCTGAGAGTCTTTAGGTGCCTTTTGGAAAACTCCAAGCGGGCTGTCGTGTACCTTTTACTGACGAATGCCTTTTGTCTGGCCACTCTACCATAAAGGCCTGATTTGGTGGAGTGCTGCAGAGATGGTTGTCCTTCTGGAAGGTTTCCTATCTCCAGAGAGGAATTCTGGTGCTCTATCAGAGTTACCATCGGGTTCTTGGTCACCTCCCAGACCAAGGCCCTTCTCCCCCAATCGCTCAGTTTGGCCGGGCGGCCAGCTCTAGGAAGAGTCTTGGCGGTTCCAAAATTCTTCCATTTAAGAATGATGGAGGCCACTGTGTTCTTGGGGACCTTCAATGCTGCAGAATTTTTTTGGTACCCTTCCCCAAGATCTGTGCCTCGACACAATCCTGTCTCGGGGCTCTACGGACAATTCCTTCGACCTCATGGCTTGTTTTTTTATCTGACATGCAACTGTCAACTGTGGGACCTTTTATTTAGACAGGTGTGTGCCTTTCCAAATCATGTCCAATGAATTGAATTTACCACAGGTGGACTCCAATTAAGTTGTAGAAACATCTCAAGGATGATCAATGGAAAAAGGATGCACCTGAGCTCAATTTCGTATCTCATAGCAAAGGGTCTGATATTTTTGCTTAAATGTCTAAAAACCTGTTTTCGCTTTATCGTTATGGGGTATTGTGTTTAAATTGATCAATTATTTGTATATATATATATATACACATTTTAGAATAAGGCTGTAACGTCACAAAATGTGGAAAAAGTCTAGGGGTCTGAATACTTTCCAAATGCACTGTATGTACCTGGTAGTGACAATCGTCCCTAGGTTGTGGATTGACCTCCTCAGTCCCTCTGCCTCCATCAGTAAGTCCAGTTGATCATTCTCCTCAGCCTGGAATGGTAGTCCTACCAGAAATACACATGTTAAAACCACAACACTACCAGAAATACACATGTTAAAACCACAACACTACCAGAAATATACATGTTAAAACCACAACACTACCAGAAATACACATGTTAAAACCACAACACTACCAGAAATATACATGTTAAAACCACAACACTACCAGAAATACACATGTTAAAACCACAACACTACCAGAAATATACATGTTAAAACCACAACACTACCAGAAATATACATGTTAAAACCACAACACTACCAGAAATATACATGTTAAAACCACAACACTACCAGAAATACACATGTTAAAACCACAACACTACCAGAAATACACATGTTAAAACCACAACACTACCAGAAATACACATGTTAAAACCACAACACTACCAGAAATATACATGTTAAAACCACAACACTACCAGAAATACACATGTTAAAACCACAACACTACCAGAAATATACATGTTAAAACCACAACACTACCAGAAATACACATGTTAAAACCACAACACTACCAGAAATACACATGTTAAAACCACAACACTACCAGAAATACACATGTTAAAAACCACAACACTACCAGAAATACACATGTTAAAACCACAACACTACCAGAAATACACATGTTAAAACCACAACACTACCAGAAATACACATGTTAAAAACCACAACACTACCAGAAATACACATGTTAAAACCACAACACTACCAGAAATATACATGTTAAAACCACAACACTACCAGAAATATACATGTTAAAACCACAACACTACCAGAAATACACATGTTAAAACCACAACACTACCAGAAATATACATGTTAAAAACCACAACACTACCAGAAATACACATGTTAAAACCACAACACTACCAGAAATACACATGTTAAAACCACAACACTACCAGAAATACACATGTTAAAACCACAACACTACCAGAAATATACATGTTAAAACCACAACACTACCAGAAATACACATGTTAAAACCACAACACTACCAGAAATACACATGTTAAAACCACAACACTACCAGAAATACACATGTTAAAACCACAACACTACCAGAAATACACATGTTAAAACCACAACACTACCAGAAATACACATGTTAAAACCACAACACTACCAGAAATATACATGTTAAAACCACAACACTACCAGAAATACACATGTTAAAACCACAACACTACCAGAAATACACGTTAAAACCACAACACTACCAGAAATACACATGTTAAAACCACAACACTACCAGAAATATACAGCTGTGACCACATTAGCCTGTCTGACATGACCCACGGGGACAGCTGTGACCACATTAGCCTGTCTGACATGACCCACGGGGACAGCTGTGACCCCATTAGCCTGTCTGACGTGACCCACGGGGACAGCTGTGACCACATTAGCCTGTCTGACGTGACCCACGGGGACAACTGTGACCACATTAGCCTGTCTGACGTGACCCACGGGGACAGCTGTGACCACATTAGCCTGTCTGACGTGACCCACGGGGACAGCTGTGACCACATTAGCCTGTCTGACGTGACCCACGGGGACAGCTGTGACCACATTAGCCTGTCTGACGTGACCCACGGGGACAGCTGTGACCACATTAGCCTGTCTGACGTGACCCACGGGGACAGCTGTGACCACATTAGCCTGCCTGACGTGACCCACGGGGACAGCTGTGACCACATTAGCCTGTCTGACGTGACCCACGGGGACAGCTGTGACCACATTAGCCTGCCTGACGTGACCCACGGGGACAGCTGTGACCACATTAGCCTGCCTGACGTGACCCACGGGGACAGCTGTGACCCCATTAGCCTGCCTGACGTGACCCACGGGGACAGCTGTGACCACACTGGCCTGGAGAAGAGGTTGTTTGTTAATGCAATATTGGGTAAGAAATTGTTCGGTTGGTTCTCTCAAATGTGGCTGTGGGTGTTTGACTGAGAAAGACACAGAGGAGAGCCAACCCCTTCATTATCAACGCATCGAGAGCCATTCCAGACTCTGAAGTCAGGAGGACTTTGAGAGTTTGGTGTTAAATCAAATCAAATCAAATGTATTTATAAAGCCCTTCTTACATCAGCTGATGTCACAGAGTGCTGTACAGAAACCCAGCCTAAAACCCCAAACAGCAAGCAATGCAGGTGTAATTTCACATGTCATGGAATGGAACATGTAAGAGTTTCCAAACCTTGGCTGGCCAGCTCCCCCAGCCTCTCCCCTAAGCCTCTCTCAGCCTGCAGGCTCGCGGCGCTGGCCTCCCCGCTCAGGGCCTCCTCTGTCTGGGTACAGGTGTCAGCGATACCCCTGTGGCCCTGGAACAGGGTGTCCAGCTGGGCCTGCAGAACCTAGGGAGGGAGGCAGGGAGAGAGAGAGATGTGTGAAAAGTTGAACATGCCGTAAACACAGAGAGAAAGGAAAACCGTCTCTCTCTCTCTCTCTCTCTCTCTGTCTCTGTCTCTCTCTCTCTCTCTCTCTCTCTCTCTCTCTCTCTCTCTCTCTCTCTCTCTCTCTCTCTCTCTCTCTCTCCATCTCTCTCCATCTCTCTCTCCATCTCTCTCTCTCTCTCTCTCTCTCTCTCTCTCTCTCTCTCTCTCTCTCTCTCTCTCTCTCTCTCTCTCTCTCTCTCTCTCTCTCTCTCTCCATCTCTCTCTCTCTCTCTCTCTCTCTCTCTCTCTCTCTCTCTCTCTCTCTCTCTCTCTCTCTCTCTCTCCATCTCTCTCTCTCTCTCTCTCTCTCTCTCTCTCTCTCTCTCTCTCTCTCTCTCTCTCTCTCTCCTCTCTCTCTCTCTCTCTCTCTCTCTCTCTCTCTCTCTCTCTCTCTCTCTCTCTCTCTCTCTCTCTCTCTCTCTCTCTCTCTCTCTCTCTCTCTCTCTCTCTCTCTCTCTCTCTCTCTCTCTCTCTCTCTCTGTCTCTCTCTCTCTCTCTCTCTCTCTCTCTCTCTCTCTCTCTCTCTCTCTCTCTCTCTCTCTCTCTCTCTCTCTCTCTCTCTCTCTCTCTCTCTCTCTCTCTCTCTCTCTCTCTCTCTCTCTCTCTCTCTCTCTCTCTCTCTCTCTCTCTCTCTCTCTCTCTCTCTCTCTCTCTCTCTCTCTCTCTCTCTCTCTCTCTCTCTCTCTCTCTCTCTCTCTCTCCTCCCGTCCCCCTCCATACCTTCTGTTTCAGTCCGTAGGTGACCTCTAGCTCCATTAGTAGGACACTCTTCCTGACGTCCAGGGTCTTGTGGAGCTCTTCAAAGCTGACGTGGATGTCCTCCTCGATCAAATCTCTCTGATTGGTCAGCTGCTTTAGGATCTCTCTCAGAGACACCTGGGCCTCCGAGATCTGAGGAAGTCTACAGGTACACATAGATGAGAGGAGACACACACATAAAGATGTATACAGTAACTCTTCTGTGTGGGGGGTCAAGTTTATTAATTCTATAACTAAATCCCAACAAGAATAGTAAACAAACAAAAATTGCAATTGGTCCCCAAAAGGTCATGTTTAGGGTTAGGAGCTAGGGTTATGTTTAGGGTTAGGAGCTAGGGTTATGGTTTAGGGTTAGGAGCTAGGGTTATGTTTAGGGTTTGGGTTAGGAGCTAGGGTTATGTTTAGGGTTTGGGTTAGGAGCTAGGGTTATGTTTAGGGTTAGGATTAGAGTTTGGGTTAGGAGCTAGGGTTATGTTTATGGTTAGGAGCTAGGGTTATGTTTAGGGTTTGGGTTAGGAGCTAGGGTTATGTTTAGGGTTAGGGTTAGAGTTTGGGTTAGGAGCTAGGGTTATGTTTAGGGTTAGGAGCTAGGGTTAGTTTTAGAATTTGGGTTTGGAGCTCGGGTTAGGTTTTTGGGTTAAGGTTAGGGGTTAGGCGTTAGTGAGAATAGGATTTTGAATGGGACTGAATTTTGTGTCCCCACAAGGTTAGGGTGTGTGTGTGTGTGTGTGTGTGTGTGTGTGTACCTGTTCTGTGCAGCAGTCAGTCTCTCCTGCAGGCCGTCTCTGTGTGTCTCCAGAAAGTCTACTAACGGTACCGTGGGATGCTCCGCATGCACCCCCAACACACACACCTCACACACACACACCTCACACCCTGAACAGTACAGCTCCGTCACCTGCAGATGACACACACACACACACACACACACACACACACACACACACACATGGTCAACGTGGGGAAGGAGTGTGGAGGGGTTGTTGTGTGTGTGTGTGTGTGTGTGTGTGTCTCCTACCTTGCCAGTGTGTAAGGGACAGGCCAGTCCCTTGTCTGGTAGAGCCTCCAGTACTGTACACTCCTCACTACTGCTGTCAGGTGATGGCTGTCCCGCCTCCATCAGGACAGTCCACACCCCTTTCTACAGCCTGCAGCCAGGGGGAGGGACCCGGATGACCAGACACACCCCCTTTCTACAGCCTGCAGCCAGGGGGAGGCACCCGGATGACAAGACACACCCCTTTCTGTAGCCAGGGGGAGGGACAGGATTGACAGACAAACCCCTTCTTCCTTCCTCAGGACTGCAGTAACTCTGGACGGGTTCCCCCTCAGGACTGCAGTAACTCTGGACGGGTTCCCCTCAGGACTGCAGTAACTCTGGACGGGTTCCCCCTCAGGACTGCAGTAACTCTGGACGGGTTCCTCAGGACTGCAGTAACTCTGGACGGGTTCCCTCAGGACTGCAGTAACTCTGGACGGGTTCCCTCAGGACTGCAGTAACTCTGGACGGGTTCCCTCAGGACTGCAGTAACTCTGGACGGGTTCCTCAGGACTGCAGTAACTCTGGACGGGTTCCCTCAGGACTGCAGTAACTCTGGACGGGTTCCCCTCAGGACTGCAGTAACTCTGGACGGGTTCCCCTCAGGACTGCAGTAACTCTGGACGGGTTCCCCTCAGGACTGCAGTAACTCTGGACGGGTTCCCCTCAGGACTGCAGTAACTCTGGACGGGTTCCCCTCAGGACTGGGAACTCATTGTCCTACGAGGAGAGATGGCAGACATGGATTAGAGAGATACTTCTGAGGTCCTGATAAACAGCTGATGGGGAGAGGACACACAGCTTTATAATGTCGTTATATGAACTTCCATCTTAAGGCCAAATGGACCAAATATATTTTACCATGAGACATAAACACAGACAGACGTGATGTATTATTTACGTTGAAGGGGTTCTCTAGTAAGTTCTACTGATGGAATCCCCCCTCTACCTTTCCTGGTATGAGAGAGAGAGAGGGGGGGGGGGGTAATCTGTTTAGGAACATAACACAGAGCTGTATACATCAATACAATAGATTGGAGGGGGGGTAATCTGTTTAGGAACATAACACAGAGCTGTATACATCAATACAATAGATTGGAGGGGGTAATCTGTTTAGGAACATAACACAGAGCTGTATACATCAATAAAATAGATTGTAGGGGGTAATCTGTTTAGGAACATAACACAGAGCTGTATACATCAATAAAATAGATTGGAGGGGGTTCATCTGTTTAGGAACATAACACAGAGCTGTATACATCAATAAAATAGATTGGAGGGGGTAATCTGTTTAGGAACATAACACAGAGCTGTATACATCAATAAAATAGATTGGAGGGGGTAATCTGTTTAGGAACATAACACAGAGCTGTATACATCAATAAAATAGATTGGAGGGGGTAATCTGTTTAGGAACATAACACAGAGCTGTATACATCAATAAAATAGATTGGAGGGGGTAATCTGTTTAGGAACATAACACAGAGCTGTATACATCAATACAATAGATTGGAGGGGGTAATCTGTTTAGGAACATAACACAGAGCTGTATACATCAATAAAATAGATTGGAGGGGGTAATCTGTTT